>JAFMOC010000074.1:252500-320000 GCA_019802505.1 Corydoras sp. C115 | reverse complement strand
GTGCCCTCTCCCCGTGTGCCGCCACGCCGCGCGCTCACCCACTAAAGTGTTAACGTCGAGCCGACAGATTTACCGACATATGCAACGGCGTGTTCGTTACGTTCACGGGGGGGGTGTGTGTGTGTGTGTGTGGGGGGGGGGGGGTAAAAATCACATTGAAGTGGAATCAGGTCGCCGCCGAACGGCAATAATCTCCAACCACCTGTGTTCTGCGCTTGAGGGTGGGCTCGCCGGGCGTCTGCGCCTCCACAACGCAGAGAGGGAGCACGTGAAGGAGGGCAGGTTGCGCAGCTTAAAAATACCCACCGCTGTCCATCAACGCTCGGCGTTGGCGCGTCTGGAAGCGGCCGTAATGATGACTGACTGCGTTTAGAAGATCGTGTAAATTGGATTCTCAGTCCCGACCGAGCTGACCATCAATCAGACGACAACTCCGAGCGCCGGGGGCTCGCTGCTTTGTTTCCTTCAGCGACGGACGCCGGGTGCTCCACGTTTCCAACGGCCTTCGAGTTCCAAAACGCGGATCACGTCGACGGCACGTGATTCTCATTTATTATTACGTCTGATCGCCAAAAAAAGACGTAAGCGGCACGGAGGTGACCGAGGAAACGCCGCCGGGGAACGGGTTTAGATTTCTGATGCCTCGCAAACGACTCCTCCAGCTTTTATATTCGGGGTTTAATCCATCCGTCCATTATCTTCAGCTTTATCCTGTACTAGGGTCGCGCGGGGGGGGGGGGGGGGGGGGGGGGGGGGGGGGAGGGGGGGGGGGGGGGGGGGGGGGGGGGTGGAGAACGTTTCGGGCGCTGGGCAGATACACCCAGGACAGGGCGACAATCTATCGCTGGGCACACACTCACTCACACAGACACATTCTATATGGGGCAATTTGGAGAACTCAATTGACTTGATCCATGCTTTTGGACTGTGGGAGGAAACCGGAGAACCCGGAGGAAACCCACAGGGAGATCGTGGAAACTCCACCCAGATTGGCATTCGAACTGGGTTTAATCTGGGTTTAATCAAACGATCTTATTTAGAGTCGGAATTCCAATTCTTTTTTTTTGGGAGTTTGTGTTCCGGATCAGAGTCCTTCCATTCGTTATCTTCCACTTGGTCCTATATATATATATTTGTGGGGGGTGGGGGTGGGGGGGTGGAGAGATGTTTTGGGCGCTGGGCAGATACACCCAGGACAGGGCTGTAATTCATCACTGGACGCACACTCACTCACTTACTATATAGGGGCAATTTAGAGCAGCCAATTCACCTTGAATCCATGTTTTTGGACTGTGGAAAGAAACCGGAGAACCCGGATGAAACCCAGACATGGGAGAACACAGAAACTCCACCCCAGTTCAGAATTCTAAATTATTCTGAGTCGGAATTCTAATTCTTTTTAACCAGCTCTGATGGAGTCCTACCATTCATTATCTTCCACTTAGTCCTATATATATATATATTTTTTTTTTTTCCTCATTAGGGGGGGTTCATTAGTGCAACTCAACCCTGTTTTTAATTAATTTAGTTGATTCATTAATACAGGGCTCTTTAAACGTCCTCGGATGCAGTTTCTTTCTCCTGTTTTTTTGGAGATGCAGGTTCGTAACCTGCAGCGTTTTTGTTTCACTGTCAGTATTATATGAGGATGAGGCTACTCCAGTTCAAACACACACACACACACACACACACACACACACTACCTCGTGTGTGTGTGTGTGTGTATTAAAGCTCTTCTGAGATGTCAGTCAATCTTACAATGGCTCTTTAACGTGGAAGGCCATCTGGAGGCGCTCTGCAATCTGAGGGGGGGGGGTTTCTTTGTCCCAATTAGCTTTACCCAGAGGTGCTGCGGTGTACAGTTCACTGACCTGCCACTCCTTCCATATACACACCCACACACACACACACACACACACACACACACACACACTCCAGATTCAGGTGTACACACTACACAAACTCTCACTGGCTTAGACGCACAAAGCATTAAACATACCACGGCGTGTTTGCGTGCGCGTCCCTGTGTCGGTGGAGGGGTCCGGTCGTTGTGAGTGTGTGTTCCGTGGTTGTGTGGTGGTTGTGTGGTGGTTGTGTGATGGTTGTGCGGTGCTCGTGGGGAGGCCGAGATCTTGCGATTGCTACCACATGTTGCTTGTCACTGTGGTTCTCTCTTTGTAATGTGGGCCGTTATGGTTACTGTGATCTCTCTCTGTCTCGCTCTCTCTCTCTGTCTCTCTCTCTCTCTCTCTCTCTCGCTCACTCGCTCGCTCTCTTATATAATAATCCTCTTCTCCATCCTCCATCCACGCATGCCATCCTCTCGCCTCACAAACCCTGCCAACCCTTTGCCATCTCTATAACAACAGCTCTTCTCACAGATAGAAGTTTGCGCGTAGAACAATAAAATAAGAACACATGTCCCAGTTCGATCGCAAAGTTTAAAACACACAACGGTGCTCGACCGCGGAACGAGGAGAACCGGGTTTGGCCGTCTTTATGAAGAAGTTTCTATACTCTGTTTGTGTGTATATATATATATATATATGTGGTGTGTGTGTGTGTGTGTGTATATATTATATATATATATATATATATATATATATATATATATATATATATATATATATATATTCATTCATTCATTATCTCCCGCTCTATCCTCTATTAGGGTCGCGGTGGGGTTCCCCATGCCCATCCAGGGAAGAACGTCTCGGGCGCTGGGCAGATAGACCCAGGACAGGGCGCCAATCCTTCGCTGGGCACACACTCACTCACACAGACACACTCTATATGGGGCAATTTGGAGAACTCAATTGACTTCATCCATGTTTTTGGACTGTTGGAGGAAACCGGAGAACCCGGAGGAAACTCTAGCGCTGAGAGGCAAACGTGCTAAGTGCCCAGTGATAGATTGCCGCCCTATCCTGGGTGTATCTACCCAGCGCCCGAAACGTTCTCCCGTATGTGTGTATATATATGTATGTATGTATGTGTCTGTGTATGTGTGTATATATATATATATGTATATATATATATATATATATATATATATATATATATATATATATATATATATATACATATATTAGTACGGTTCTCGTTGGGTTCTCACCCAGCAGCTGATGGGTGATGTTGGCTGTTATGTGGGTCTGTGAATCGGGCTCTCTCACACTGTTCGGTGGAACCAGAGCTGCCCAGTCTGCTTGGTCGGTTCTGTTTGATGTCTTTACGACACGGAGAACTTCTTAGAACTTAAGCGATGCTCCAATTGTTGTCATCATTTACCTTTGTGCCGGTGCTTTTTTTTTGCCGATCTGATTCGGGTTCTCCACCGCGGATCTTTACTCTGTGTTCTGTGTTCTCCTCCCTCCCTCCCAACCGCCTGCACCTTCCAAACCTCCTGTCCTCCTCCTGCCTGGCATGTCAGTGTGAACCTCAACCCTTACCTCGGCACATCACCAAACCACCGGACGGCGGGCCCTCTTAGAACCCAGTCAGATGTAAAACACGGTGTTTGCACTCCGTCAGGTTCTAAACGGTAATGCCTCGACCCCATACCCTCGTCTACGAAAAGAATAACGGAACAGACGTGGCACGTTCCGAAGCGTCGGGACAGCTCGGGTCTCTCGTTGTCTGATGGTTCGTATATTCAGAGGGAACGTGGTGCGTTGGGGTTTTTTTTTTCTGGAGACGGTTCTCTAAATGCACGTTCTCTCACAAAATCTTCGACCTCCGGTTCAAAACCGCAACTCGCCGGGCACGGTCTACCGTCTTGGCGGTTTATGAAGGCGAAAGTGAGGAGGGGGGGGGGGAACAAATAAAATGACTGTGATTTTTTTTTTTTTTTTTTTTTTTTTTTTTTTTTAAATGGACAGTTAGCAGAAGTCAAGTGTGAGAGAAGAAAGTATGAAAGAACCGCGAGAGCGCAGAGATTCTTCGTAGGAGCCCAGTGTGGGTTGGTTCTGCCTACCTGCTCTTGCATAAGCTGGTCATTCCTGGCACGGTTGAAGAGACTGCTGACTTCGGAGGAGGGAGGGAGGGAGGAGGGAGGCTGCGAAGGCAGAGGAGAGAGAGTGTGCGAGGGCCGTCGAGGAATACCATCCACCGAGGGGGTGCTGAAAGCGCGAGAGAGAGCGAGAGAGAGAGAGAACCGTGGGGCGCGAGAGAGAAGTTCGACCGAACAATGTCACGTTAATAGAATTAAAGTTTATATAAAGCAATCAGGGTTTCTTCTTTATTATAAAAGGTGGACCGTTGCCATGGAGACCGTACTGATTGTCGACTTTGAAGTACCACATTCAGCCTGCTTTAATAGAACCCGTTCCGTCGGGTGGCGACAGTTGAGGCGGGACGTTTGGATGGATGTTGTGACAGAAGGCTCGACAAGTCACACTCTGATTGGTTTATCGCATGTGACGCCAAATTTAGAGGGCAAAGATACACAGACACGCCCTTAATCAAGCTGCGGGGGGCGCGGTTGGTCTTAAATATTTATAGATTTCTCTCCTACGACTCTATTATTAATCCCGGGGGTGGGGGGGTGGGGGTTCAGTTTTTATGTATGCCGAAGGGCAAATAAAAATTTACAATTAATAATTTCACAATAAGTGCAGGAAAAATTTAACTCAAAGTACTAAAAATTCATTCATTCATTCATTATCTTCCGCTTTATCCTCTATTAGGGTCGCGGTGGGGTTCCCCATGCCCATCCAGGGGAGAACGTCTCAGGACAGGGGGACAATCTATCGCTGGGCACACACTCACTCACACACACACACACTCTATATGGGGCAATTTGGAGAACTCAATTGACTTGATCCATGTTTTTTGGACTGTGGGAGGAAACCGGAGAACCCGGAGGAAACCCACGCGGACACGGGGAGAACATGGAAACTCCACCCAGATGGGGATTCGAACCGGGAATCCCTAGTGCTGAGAGGAGAACATGCTAAACCACTAAGCCGCCGTGCCGCCCCAAAGTACTAAAAATAAGCAATAAATTAATAGTAAATTGCCCAGACACGCCCTGAATCAAGCTGCGGGGGGCGCGGTTGGTCTTAAATCTTTAAAGGTTTGTCGTTGGAGGTCAGTGTTATTTCTGACATACGACTCAGGGATTACAGTTTTTACAGATGCAGATTAGACGTGTTTACGTATACAGAAGGGCAAATAAAAATTTACAATGAATAATTTTACAATAAGCGCAGTAAACAAGTATATAAATAAGTAAATAAGTACTAAAAATATCCATTCATTCATCATCTTCCGCTTTATCCTCTATTAGGTTCGCAGTGGGGTTCCCCATGCCCATCCAGGGGAGAACGTCTCGGGCGCTGGGCAGATACACCCAGGACAGGGCGCCAATCTATCGCTGGGCACACACTCACTCACACAGACACACTCTATATGGGGCAATTTGGAGAACTCAATTGACCTGATCCATGTTTTTGGACTGTGGCAGGAAACCGGAGAACCCGGAGGAAACCCACGCGGACACGGGGAGCACATGGAAACTCCACCCAGTTGGGGATTCGAACCGGGAATCCCTAGCGCTGAGAGAAGAACATGCTAAACCACTGAGCCACCGTGCCGTTTAAACTTAACCGTAAGCGTCCCGTGATGAGGATCGGTCGCTTCACAGTGACGCCTCTGCGTCAGTTCGGCGGCGCCGGGCGGCCCCTACGTCACCGAGCGGCGTGATTCAGAGGTGTAGCGGGGCCCGCGGCGCGTTCGCATTGTAGAAAGACGGAACGTACGCGCACGCAGCCTGCCTGCTGGAGGGTTAGTCACGGCGCACGGACTTATCACCAGACCTGGTTTACATAAACCCCGTCGTCTGGATCAGGCCTTGACTCAGACGAGCGCAGATGTCACAGCGAGGCTGCCGCTCATCACGAACCAGGTTCACCCAGATACCCGGCATGGGGCATACGGACCGTTTCCGACCGTGATTTAATGCCTTTAATGCCTATAGCTCTTCTGGGCTTCAGGTGGAAGGGGGGCGTGGTCCATGACATCCGTCCATCCATCCATTATCGTCAGATTTATCCTCTACTAGGGTCTTGCCCTTCCAGGGGAGAACGTCTCGGGCGCTGGGCAGATACACCCAGGACAGGGCGCCAATCCATCGCTGGGTGCACACTCACTCACACACACACACTCTATATGGGGCAATTCGGAGAATTCAATTGACCTTGATCCATGTTTTTTGGACTGTGGGAGGAAACCGGAGAACCCGGAGGAAACCCATGAGGACACGGGGAGCACATGGAAACTCCACCCAGATGGGCATTCGAACCAGGAATCCCGAGCGCTGAGAGGAGAACATGCTAACCACTAAGCCACTGTGCTTCCTATAGTACATCTCAATTTCTTCAGCTTTATCCTCTACTAGGGTCGCGGTGGGGTTCCCCATGCCCATCCAGGGGAGAACGCCTCGGGTGCTGGGCAGACACACCCAGGACAGGGCGCCAATCTATCGCTGGGCACACACTCACTCACACAGACACACTCTATATGGGGCAATTTGGAGAATTCAATTGACCTCGATCCATGTTTTTTGGACTGTGGAAGGAAACCGGAGAACCCGGAGGAAACCCACGAGGACACGGGGAGAACATGGAAACTCCACCCAGATTGGGATTCATTTAGAATTTTGGAGAACACACTCACCTTTGTTTTTTTTTGGAATGGGTTAATCATGATGTAACCATGAGACTCGAACGCCGACCGGGGGCAACCTGGACCCGGCACTGTGATGCAGAAAGTACTAAGGCTTGAAAGTACTATGTTGCCATAGTGTGTGTGTGTGTGTGTGTGTGTGTGTGTGTGTGGAGAACCGATCTCTGTGTGTAAGTGCATTTGGCAAAATGGATCCCTTCATCCTTTAATGTTGATCTTCTTTAGTCCCTCCCCATTAGAGGGCGCCACAGTGGAAACTTATTTTCCGTCCGTCACTCGAACCCACCCGCATGTCCTCCCTCACCCCGTCCACAGACCTCCTCGTTGGCCGCCGGTGGTTCCGTCCTCGGCCTCCTTCTGCCGAGGACGGAACGAACCTCCTCTGGAGGAGGTTCGGAAGCGTCCCTCCGTATGCTTCCGAACCTCCTCCATCCCACTTCTCCAACTTCGCCTTCCGAAAATCTTTTTGATCCCCACTCCGTCCCTCTCTCTCTCTCTCTCTCTCTCGTCTGCTTCTTGGTCCAAACCTAGAACAAACGTAGAACATCGCAAAGTTCCCACCGCAAAGACTTAACAGACGAAACACGTTTATTAATGATCTAATTGAGGGTGCGGTAGCTCAGTGGTCAGGGCGTTGGGTTATCAATCTGAAGGTTGGGGGTTCAAATCCCAGGTCCACTGAAGTTACCAATATGGGTCCTTGAGCGAGATCCTTAACCCTCATTGCTCCAGGGGGCGCTGTGATTAACCCTGTGCTCACCTTGTAAGTCGCTTTGAATAAAAACGTCCAATAAATGACCAAAATGTAATGTAAATTTAAATCTGCTTTATCCTCTATTAGGGTCGCGGTGGGGTTCCCCATGCCCATCCAGGGGAGAACGTCTCGGGCGGTGGGCAGATACACCCAGGACAGGGCGGCAATCAATCACAGGTCACACAGACACATGGTGGCTTAGTGGTTTAGCACGTTCTCCTCTCAGCGCTAGGGATTCCCAGTTCGAATCCCAATCTGGATGGAGTTCCCATGTTCTCCCCGTGTCCGCGTGGGTTTCCTCCGGGTTCTCCGGTTTCCTCCCACAGTCCAAAAACATGGATCAAGGTCAATTCATTCATTCATCCATTATCTTCCGCTTTATCCACTATTAGGGTCGTGGTGGGGTTCCCCATGCCCATCCAGGGGAGAACGTCTCGGGCGCTGGGCAGATACACCCAGGACAGGGCGCCAATCTATCGCTGGACACACACTCACTCACACACACAGACAGACACACTCTATATGGGGCAATTTGGAGAACTCAATTGACCTGATCCGCGTTTTTCGACTGTGGGAGGAAAGCGGAGAAGCCGGAGGAAACCCACGCGGACACGGGGAGAACGTGGAAACTCCACCCAGATGGGGATTCGAAGCGGGAATCCCTAGCGCCGAGAGGAGAACATGCTGACCACTAAGCCACCGTGCCGTATTTAAATGTTATCTAATTATAATCAGGAATGCGTTTGGAGGTCGTGTGAGAGAGTGAGATGGAGCGTTTTTAATTTTTAGATTTAACGGCGTCCGCGTTGTCAGCGATGGAGGGAGATGTTGCCGAGCCGCTCGGGTTTGTTTTATAACAGTTAAAAATATTCCGCACAACCTTCAGTAACGTGATCTCTGATATCAACACGCAGCTCGGAGAGGACTTTCATATTCTCACAGCTCAAGTTTATTTCTGTCTCTCTCTCTCTCTCTCTCTCTCTCTCTCTCTCTCTCTCTCTCTCTCTCTCTCTCTCTCTCTCTCTCTCTCTCTCTCTCTCTCTCTCTCAATGTGCTGGAATACCAGCGCGCTGTATAGATTTTTCACAGCTGACGAAATTAAAAAGACAGCGCATTGTGTGTGGGGTTGCCGACGGCGATGGGTTTCGCCTGCGAGTTCACGATACGGGGTTCAGAGGGGTGAGCTCCTTCGGGGGGGATTAAATCACTTTCCTCTCTCCAACACCCTCCACACACACAAAACGCAGACAGGAACGCACCCACACCTCCATCTCTTGCCGCCGCCGCCCCGTTACGCGCCTCCACGATGAGACGGGGGGGGTGGGGGGGGGGGGTTTCGTTAAGCCATCCCCCCCAACAGCGTTCGTTAAGTTCCAACGCGTGCCCGCACGCAGGTAACGGAGGGCAGGTCTGCGCGGGGCGTGGCGAGACCGTGGCGGAAGCCTTGGTGCGGAATCGGTTGTCATGGTGAGAACGTTACCACGGCGATGATGCTGCCGGGCATCCTCGTCTTATTGGTGGAGAACAACGGCCGAACGCGGGGGTTCGATGTGAAACAATAGACCGTTGTGCGCGAGGAGTCCCCCGAGGGGCTTGTGGGGTGGCGGGGGGGGGGGGGGGGGTTTGAGTGGGGTTCAATTAAAGGAGTTAAGTGCGCGAGGTCCGAAGTGTTAAGACGGCGTGACGCCCTTGTTCTTCACTCTGAGGGCGTCCACGGGGAATGTCTATGAGGTAGGACGTGGACGCCGGCTTCTAATCACGGTTCCGATTCATCCCAAAAGCGTGATTGGCATCGGCATCGGGGGTGGGGTGGGGGGGGTTCCCCATGCCCATCCAGGGGAGAACGTTTCGGGAGCTGGGCAGATACACCCAGGACAGGACACGAAGCTATCGCTAGGCACACACTCACTCACACAGACACACTCTATATGGGGCAATTTGGAGAATTCAATTGACCTTGAACGGGGGGGGGGGGGGGGGTCATGCAGGGATAACGAAGGCCTTCCCCAAACTGTTTCCACCAAGTAGGAAGCATGTTCCGACCGAGGGTCGCTCCCCCAGCCCCCCCCCCCCACCCCCGGTTGTTCGAGCTGTTATCCCAGACATCGGGGGGGGGGGGGGGGGGTCATGCAGGGATAATAAAGGCCTTCCCCAAACTGTTTCCACCACATAGGAAGCATGTTCCGATCGAGGGTCGCCCCCCCCTCCCTGGTTGCTCGAGCTGTTCCACACCCATGTCTGGGGAAGGGGGGGGGGGTCATGCAGGGATAACGCAGGCCTTCCCCAAATTGTTTCCACCAAGCATTCAATTGTCCGAAACGGCACAGGTGTCCTCATACTTCTGTCCTCATGTTCTTGGTTAAATGCAGGAGATGCGTTATCTAATTTTAATTTATGTATACACGTTATGACCGAGGGTCATCCCCCAAGCCTGCCCCCCGCCCCCTCCCTGGTTGCTCGAGCTGTTCCACACCCATGTCTGGGGAAGGGGGGGGGGGGGTCATGCAGGGAGAACGCAGGCCTTCCCCAAACTGGTTCCACCAAGTTGGAAGCATACAACTGTCCGAAACGGCACAGGTGTCCTCATACTTCTGTCCTCGTGGTCTTGGTTAAATGCAGGAGATGCGTTATCAAATTTTAATTTATGTATACACGTTATGACCGAGGGTCGCCCCTACCCCCCAGCCCCCCCCCCCCCCCCCCCCCCCCCACTGTGCAGCGGCGTTCCCGTTTGGTCCGTCCGCTAAGAATCCGCGCAGAGCCGTTCCATCCGGCCGTTTCCAGCGCGCGCCATTTCCATAAAGAAGTGAATTAATGAAGAAGCATTTTGCCCTCTGTAATTACCGCTCAAACAATTATGTACTTAGTTTTCTTCCAACAAATGCGCGCGGCGTCATTGTTGTGCGGCGGCGAGCCGAGCGGCCGCAAGACTAAAAACCTTTCATTTCTGCAGAGGCCGCTCGGCGGTCACCGTCAATAAAGGCATAAAAGCATTCATTTCCCACGTTGATCAAATTAATAGCGTACTCCATCTCCCAGAGGGCCGTGGGGTTCGTCCACCCCGCTGTGAAGTGGACCCGGTTCCCCCGACGGTTTCCATAACCCGCGAGCCCCTTCCATCTCGTTTATAATTGAAGAATTAAACAGCGACCGCCGCAGCCCACCGAGTGGAGGCTCTTCAGCCAGAGACGCAGAGTAACACCGCCGCGAGCGCCGCGCCGGTGCAGAACCCGCGGAACCGCGCCGGCGGGCGGGCGGGCGGGCGGTAACGAATCGGAGCACTCTAATGAAGGTAGCTAGAACGGCAGGGGTTTATAACGTGTGTTTATAACGGCACCGTCATGTGGATTATACACTACAGGGATGGACGAGTCCTTCACCTTTAACCCGTCCATGCAGAACACACACACACACACACACACACACACACACACACACACACACACACACACACAGATGTGCCAACCACTAAGTCACCGTGTCGCCCTGTAATATAGTCTGTATAACAATATTAACAATATTCCATCCATTATCTTCCCCTTTATCCTCTACTAGGGTTGCGGGGGTGGGGGTTGGTGGGGGGGGTTCCCCATGCCCATCCAGGGGAGAACGTCTCGGGCGCTGGGCAGATACACCCAGGACAGGGCGCCAATCTATCGCTGGGCACACACTCACTCACACAGACACACTCTATATTGGGGCAATTTGGAGAATTCAATTGACCTTGAATCCATGTTTTTGTACTGTGGAACCGAAGACAAACACAAAGGAAGGAAACCCACACGGACACGGGGAGAACATGGAAACTCCACCCAGATTGGGATTCGAACCGGGAATCACCAGCTCTGAGTTTGCATGTCCTCCCCGTGTCCACATGGGTTTCCACCGGGTTCTCCGGTTTCCTCCCACAGTCCAAAAACATGGATCAAGGTCAATTGAGCTCTACAAATTGCCCCATATAGAGTGTGTCTGTGTGAGTGAGTGTGTGCCCAGCGATAGATTGGTGTCCTGCCCTGGGTCTATCTACCCAGCGCCCGAAACGTTCTCCCCTGGATGGGCATGGGGAACCCCCCCCCCCCTGCGACCCTAATAGAGGATAAAGCGGAAGACAATGAATGAAAGGATAATGAATATTTAAACTTTAATTCTGAGTTTGCGGTCAGTGCTTTACAGATACAGGTCTTAGTGGCTTAGTGGTTTAGCATGTTCTCCTTTCAGCGCTGGGGATTCCCGGTTCGAATCCCCATCTGGGTGGAGTTTCCATGTTTTCCCCGTGTCTGCGTGGGTTGCCTCCGGGTTCTCCGGTTTCCTCCCACAGTCCAAAAAACATGGATCAAGTCAATTGAGTTCTCCAAATTGCCCCATATAGAGTGTGTCTGTGTGAGTGAGTGTGTGCCCAGCGATAGATTGGCGCCCTGTCCTGGGTGTATCTGCCCAGCGCCCGAAACGTTCTCCCCTGGATGGGCATGGGGAACCCCACCGCGACCCTAATAGAGGATAAAGCGGAAGATGATGAATGAAAGGATAATGAATATTTAAACTTTAATTCTGAGTTTGCGGTCAGTGCTTTACAGATACAGGTCTTCTCTAATCTCTAATAAAGCGGGGGGTGATGCGGCGCCTCCTGTGGCAGCAGCTCGACGTCGTAACCGAGCTGCTCTGTCCTCTGATTGGTGTTCTGTCGAGTTCTGTGGATGTGTCAGTGGCACGGGGCAGATGGATGAGAACAGATGACAGTAATTGTCTTTAAGTGCGCTGCCATCATGTTTGCGATGTTTTGCATATCTTGTCAACACGCCGCAGTCAGCCCTCACTCTGCAGTCACTGTGAGGCCCTCGGCGCGGGGCCCTCGGCGCGGGGCCCCCCGGGGCTGGGGTGCGCTGTACCCCGAAAGCCAAGGAACCCAGTGGCGCTCACGGCGTCCATCAACGTGAGGGGACGTGTTTGGGGTGTTCTAATGCGAGTTCCGCATGCAAAAAAAAAACACTGCCCACGTTCCCAAGTTCTCAGAGGTTCAGGTGGAGGATCACCAGAGTTCTGAGACGGAACCCAATTAGTTTACATGCTGTTAATTGGAAATGATATGGGACGCTGATCGAGATCGGACGGAACACTCCACACAGCGTCAATGTTGGGTGGTCGCAGAATTGTGGAACAATTGAAGGGAACCTGAAGGTCCCCGGTTTCTGTTCCCCCCAAGTTCTCTGTCTGAAGTGCCCTAGGGCAAAGCAAGGAGCAATTGGGGGGAAAGTGGCCTTAACCAAGGGCACTTCAGGTCGCAAGGCTGGTTTCTTAACCGCAAGCCTCTCCCTCGATTACAAGGTGTGTCCCAATACTTTTGCCCACTTCTGTTCATATAGAGTATTAATCGTTAATGTTGTTAATAGGGAGGCGGCACGGTGGCTTAGTGGTTTAGCATGTTCTCCTCTCAGCGCTGGGGATTCCCGGTTCCAATCCCAATCTGGGTGGAGTTTCCATGTTCTCCCCGTGTCCGTGTGGGTTTCCTCCGGGTTCTCCGGTTTCCTCCCACAGTCCAAAAACATGGATCAAGGTCATTTGAATTCTCCAAATTGCCCCATATAGAGTGTGTCTGTGACCCTAATAGAGGATAAAGTGGAAGATAATGAATGAATATTCGTTTTAAAGGTGACACAGTGGTGTAGTGCTCAGCCTCTCAGCGCTAAGGATTCCAAGTTCGAATCCCGATCTGGGTGGAGTTTCCATGTTCTCCCCGTGTCCGTGTGGGTTTCCTCCGGGTTCTCCGGTTTCCTCCCACAGTCCAAAAGCATGGATCAAGGTCAATTGAATTCTCCATATTGCCCCATATAGAGTGTGTGTGTGTGAGTGAGTGTGTGCCCAGCGATAGATAGGCGTCCTGTCCTGGGTGTATCTGCCCAGCGCCCGAAACGTTCTCCCCTGGATGGGCATGGGGGAACCATGGGGGAACCCCCCCCCCCCCCACGACCCTAATGGAGGATAAAGCGGAAGATGATGAATGAATATTCATTTTAAAGGTGACACAGTGGTGTAGTCTGCCTCTCAGCGCTTAGGATTACAAGTTCGAATCCCCATCTGGGTGGAGTTGGCATGTTCTCCCCGTGTCTGTGTGGGTGTCCTCCGGGTTCTCCGGTTTCCTCCCACAGTCCAAAAACATGGATCAAGGTCAATTGAATTCTCCAAATTGCCCCATATAGAGTGTGTCTGTGTGAGTGAGTGTGTGCCCATTAATAGATTGGTGTCCTGTCCTGGGTGTATCTGCCCAGCACCCGAAACGTTCTCCCCTGGATGGGCATGGGGAACCCCCCACCCCCACCCCGCGACCCTAATAGAGGATAAAGCTGGAGATAATGGATGAATATTCGTTTTAAAGGTGACACAGTGGTGTAGTGCTCAGCCTCTGGAGTTGGCGTGTTCTCCCCGTGTCCGTGTGGGTGTCCTCCGGGTTCTCCGGCTTCCTCCCACAGTCCAAAAACATGGATCAAGTCAATTGAATTCTCCAAATTGCCCCATATAGAGTGTGTCCGTGTGAGTGAGTGTGTGTGTACCCAGTGATGGATTGACGACCTGGCGCCCAAAACGTCCCCCCCCCAAACTGTAATAGAGGATAAAGCGTAAGATGATGGATTAATGGATGGATGGATAACACAATCTGTTAATCTGCTGCTTAATGTATTTAAAGCGTTGCGTGTTCACGATGCGGTCCTGGCGCTGGGCGGTCCTGGCGCTGGGCGGTCCTGGCGCTGGGCGGTCCTGGCGCCGGGCGGCCGCGGCGGGTGCTGTTTGTGGATGGTTTGTGCCATTCAGACAAAATTCTGACATTTTGTTAAATGCCTCCTTCTGCACTCGGTCACAGAGAGCCATCTGCACCTCACGCCGACTGTTAGTCAGCCCAGGCTTATCAGCAGTCTACCTCTCCATCAGCACCACTCCTCTGCACTCTCACTGCATCTCTGTCATCAGCCGTGCAGGTATGACTCAGATGTTTACACACACACACACACACACAAATACACACACACACACACACAATCACACACACATACAGCAGGAGTTCCCTTGCTACCTAGTGGATTAAAGGAATATCTTGCTCTACTGTGTAAAGATTATCTCTGTGTGTGTGTGTGTGTGTGTGTGTGTGTGTGTGTTGTGCTTTCTGATGAGGTGGGCAGTATTCGTGTTTCAGGATTCCCTCCAAATGAGTCAGGCAGGCACTCAGCCCCCATTCTCCAGCCCACTCTCCTCCGGGTTACCTAGGGAACTCAGACCGGGGGTTTCCCTCGACTGCACAACTTCTCTCACAGCCGAGCCAGAGTTAACGTAGGCACCCCATCGGATTCCCGCCTCGTTATTGGGGTCAGGGGGGTGTGAATGGGGTAAATAAGCCAGGCCACGGGGAGGGCGGTGCTCTTTGTGTGCGTCTCGTCCGGCGGCAGAGGAGGTGGACGGGGAAAGTCGGCGGTGTTTTGTGGGGTCTGGTGATCAAGTTCAAGTTCAAGTTACTTATTTCTGTCGCGCTTTTTACAACAGAACATCGTCACAAAGCAGCTTTACAGAATGAAAAGCCTTTAAACCCCCAAAGAGCGAGCCGAAGCGACAGTGGCAAGAAAAAACTCCCTGTTATGATGTTATTTAAGGAAGAAACCTTGGGAGGACCAAGACTCAGTGGGGGACTCGTCCTCCTTGAGCGGCCAGGCAGCAAGAACAGTGTAGGACAGCCATGTAGAGATAATAAACAAATGGAAAAACTAACAACAGGAAAACTATATGTGAGTCCACATATATATGATCAGTTTCTGAATTCTGACACTCGGGCCTTTCCCTCTTGCACCTTCCCTTCTGTAACGTCATTTAAACTCACCGTTGGCGTTTATTTCATTCTACATAGTTAACTTTATTCTACAGCACAGAGGTTTTGTAAGAGGATGCTCTTCCTTCCAGCGGCGCCCTCCTCCAGTCTTTGGACGGCTTTCAGAACGTGTGTATTTATACGCTATATTCTTCTTGATCGTTGAATTTAGGTGTTTCGTTCACACACACTCTATATGGGGCAATTTGGAGAATTGACTTGACCTTGATCCACGTTTTTGGACTGTGGGAGGAAACCGGAGAACCCGGAGGAAACCCACGCGGACATGGGGAGAACATGGAGACTCCACACAGATGGGGATTCGAAGCAGGAATCCCTAGTGCTGAGAGGAGAACATGCCAAACCACTAAGCCACCGTGCCGCCCTGATAATAATAATAAAAATGATATTATCTCATGTTTGGTGAGACAGAATCTTTTTTTTTTGGATGGTGTGTTTATGACGGGCCAGATGATGCCCCCCCATCCTGAAACTGGTTGGTCGGAATTTACATTTGCATAAATACATTCATTCATTCATTATCTCCCGCTTTATCCTCTATTAGGGTCGCGGTGGGGTTCCCCATGCCCATCCAGGGGAGAACGTCTCGGGCGCTGGGCAGATAGACCCAGGACAGGGCGCCAATCCATCGCTGGGCACACACTCACTCACACAGACACACTCTATATGGGGCAATTTGGAGAATTCAATTGACTTGATCCATGTTTTTGGACTGTGGGAGAAAACCGGAGAACCCGGAGGAAACCCACGCGGACACGGGGAGAACATGGAGACTGCACCCAGATGGGGATTCGAACCGGGAATCCCTAGAGCTGAGAGGAGAACATGCTAACCACTAAGCCACCGTGCCGCCCTATTTGCATAAATACAGAAGGCCCTTAATCCTAAAACTCACACGGGAGACCACACCCCTTCGGGTGGTATTGAATAGTAAAGGGATCGGTCTCATGTTTGGTGGCATAGCGGTTAACACGTTCTCCCTCCTAATCCCGAACTGGGTGGAGTTCCAAAACATGCCGGCGATCATCCCAATCGGCGGTCAGGCGATGGACGGCCCCGTGACGGACACCCCCACCCCCCCCCGGAGACGGCGTCCGGCGGAAAGAGCAGCACTCTGAACTCCGGGGCGAGTCGGCGTCGTACAATATGAAGGACTTGGAGCAGGAAGACGAGAAGAGCGACAGGGAAAGGGCGCGAGTGGAGGCAGTTAACAGTTCATTTAGTAATAGGAAGGGTTTGGAGAGAAGGTGTGAGCAAGTGGTGGGGGGGGTGGGGGGGTGGAGGGTGGAGGTGGGGGTGGGGGGGGTGGAGAGAGAAGGGGAATCAGGCTCTCGTGGTTGAGGTCCAGCCTCAGAAATAGAGCTGTGAACACCATCTGTCGCTCGTTTTCTCTCCATATCTCTCTCTCCATCGCGTTCTCTCTCTCTCTCTCGCTCTCGCTCTCTCTCTCTCTCTCTCTCTCGCCCTCTCTCTCTCTCTCTTTCTCTCTCGCACTCGCAATCCTGCCTCGCTCTTCCAGACACTCTGTCTCGGCCCTTCTGTTGCGCTGCCGAGCGAGAGGGACACCTCGGTTCCCATGGAAAAAATTTAATATTACGATGACTTGGTGATCTGAGGGGAAGGGGGGGGGGGGGTGTGGTTGAGGATGGGGGGGGGGGGTTGGGGGGTGGAGGCGGGGTCAAGGTGTGGGTGGATGCCGGGTACCCGGTGTTTAGTATTCGGCTTACGGTTCGTCCACTCACATCACTGGACACCAAACATGGAGAGTGGACATGGAGAGTGGACATGGAGAGTGGACACGGCGGCATCCCTCATACCTCACACCCACCTGAACGGGTCTGGCACCGGATCCCATCAACATCAGAGTTCTGGGTGTAAACCCAAAACGTTCTCCTCTGGATGGGCATGGGTAACTGGGCACACAGACACACACACAATACTATATATGGGGGCAATTTATATGTGTGTCTATACTCATACTGCAGGTATCATTTGGGTGGTGGATGATTCTCAGGTCCATTACACACTGAGGTGAGGTAATTAAAAACTGTAGTGGGGTGGGGTGTTTTTTTTTTTGGGGGGGGGGGGGGGGGGGGGGGGGTGGCCGGGGGCGACTGGCGAACCTGTGCAGAGAAGCAGCAGGTGGAACTACAGTCCGTAATCGTAGAACTCCATCTCCGCGATCCCAACAACATCAGAGTTCTGTGTGTACACCGGGCGGGGGGGGTGTGGGGGGTGTGTGTGTCTGATTAACGGTTACACAACACGATCCCGAGGCCCACGTGAGTAGGTGCGGGCGTCCTCAGCTCCACAAGTGCGCCACCTACAGTAAACTCGGTGTTGACGAGCTGTTCGCTTTCGATGGCTGTGTGTGTGTGTGTGTACAGTACGAGGGCCGATGGTGTTATATATTTATATTTATATATAAATATATATATCTCAGCGATTCCTGACAGACCGAGCCTTTTGTGAGATTTTAAAGAGTGTGGTACTTTTAGCTGTGAGAATGCGAGCCAGGACGCGAGAACTCGACTTTCTCTCTCTTTTCTCTCTCTCTTTTTTTTTTTCCCTCCTCTTTGCAGCGCGTGTGGGGGAGTGTGTTTCCCAAGCTGTTTTGTTTTGTGTTGTATAAGTGTGGAGTATTTTAAGAGGCTCTCGAAACACGAGCATGTGACTTATTAGAATAACTCTCGAACGACTGAATAACGCGGCGTGGGGGGGGGGGGGGGGGGGGGGGGGGGGTTGCTGGGGGAGGACGGATCGCGGCTATTCAGCGGCATCGTCGCCGGTCAATGGGTTTGTTCGGGCGTGTGGATGGCCCTTCAGATGAGCGTGATACCGCTGCTGGATGCGTTCTCGTGTAAACGGATGAAGGGATGGAGACTCGCGGGGTCGGGGCGACGGGGCGACCCCGCCGTCTTGGTGGGAACCGCGCGAAAGATATGAATTAGTGATGCTTCATGGACGTGGACGTGGACGTGATTTTCCCCGTCACTATCCGGCGAGAACGTTTCAGGCGCCCACTCACTCACTCACATTACACCCACATTATATAGGGGCAATTTGGAGTGTCCAATTCACCTTGAATCCCTGTTTTTGGCTTAGTGGTTTACACTTCGCACACTTTTATGTAATATATATTAATATCATTTAGATTTTTGACCTTGGGCGGCATTGTGGCGTAGTGTTTGGCATGTTCTCCTCTCAGCGCTAGGGATTCCCGGTTCGAATCCCAATCCGGGTGGAGTCTCCATGTTCTCCCCGTGTCCGCGTGGGATTCCTCCGGGTTCTCCGGTTTCCTCCCACAGTCGAAAAACATGGATCAAGGTCAACTGAATTCTCCAAATTGCCCCATATGGAGTGTGTGTGTGTGTGTGAGTGAGTGTGTGCCCAGCGATAGATTGGCGCCCTGTCCTGGGTGTATCTGCCCAGCGCCCGAAACGTTCTCCCCTTGATGGGCATGTTCTGGGTGGAGTTGGCATGTTCTCCCCCTGTCCGCGTGGGTTTCCTCTGTGTTCTCCGGTTTCCTCCCACAGTCCAAAAACATGGATCAAGGTCAATTCAGTTCTCTAAATTGCCCCATATAGAGTGTGTGTGTGTGAGTGTGAGTGTGTGCCCAGCTATAGATTGGCGTCCCGTTCTGCCCAGCAACCGAAACGTTCTCCCCTGGATGGGCATGGGGAATCCTAGTAGAGGATAAAGCGGAAGATAATGATACACCCAGGACAGGGCGCCAGTCCATCACTGGGCACACACTCACACAGACACACCCACATACTATATATGGGGGCAATTTATATGTGTGTCTATACTCATACAGCAGGTATCATTTGGGTGGTGGATGAAACTACAGCTGTGTGGTGGGGTGTTTTTATTTGGGGGGGGGCAGGGTGGCCGGGGGCAACTGGCGAACCTGTGCAGAGAAGCAGATGGACTACAGTCCGTAATCGTAGAACTCCGTCTCCGCGCTAACGAGAACAGGTGAGCGCGTGTTGAAAGGCGGTGGTGCTGCCGAGTCGGATGTTCCCCGCGCTCGCCCTCAATTCCACTCCCTAAACGGACTCCAGGTGTCCGAACGGGTCGGTGGGACCGCGACGCGTGGACGGCGGCCGCGAGTCCCCGTCCTGATTTTGTCCCCGCACCTCCACCGGCCGTTGGGTGGGCGACTGCCATCCGGAGGCCCCCAATAATGTCAGTGGGCGAGGAGTCACACTTATTTCCATGGCATTTACACCTGAACGAGCGGAATGCCCCGGGGGGACGGCAGCATGTGGACTCGCGCCCTCAATAAATTGAGTGACACAAATTGAGGACACTATTCTCCCGGGGACTTATAAACTAAATTGACAACTTACGACGATTTATAATAAATAGAATCCGCAGCGGAAACTTCGGACCCTTTTAATGATGAGCGTGCTCGTGCATCGGATTTACGGCGCCCCGTGTAATCTCACACAATCCCAGAGCGAACGCTAATTAAAGGTGATTGTTGTAGATGACAATCGTTAGTTATTGTTATTGTGTCATGATTGCCCCTATAGGCATCAGAACTGGAACATTAGTAATGACCGAGGCAGTGGAGTAACTCAAATAGATGGTGGTAGAATAAAGGGGGTGGGGGTGGGGGGGAGGGGTAACATACGTATGTTTATTTAAAAAATACAACCTACAAGAATCAACACTGATAACACAAAATAAACACTCTCTCTCATTACTCACTCATTATCTCCCGCTTTATCCTCTATTAGGGTCGCGGTGGGGTTCCCCATGCCCATCCAGGGGAGAACGTCTCGGGCGCTGGGCTGATACACCCAGGACAGGGTGCCGATCCATCACTGGGCACACACTCACTCACACAGACACACTCTATATGGGGCAATTTTTGAGAAAGAATTGACTTGATCCATGTTTTTGGACTGTGGGAGGAAATTGGAGAACCCGGAGGAAACCCACGCGGACACGGGGAGAACGTGGAATCTCCACCCAGATGGGGATTCGAACCGGGAATCACTAGTGCTGAGAGGAGAACATGATAAACCACTAAGCCACCGTGCCGCCAAAAAAACCACAAAAAAATCAAATAAACATGGCGAACACGAAACCACGGTGCCTGTGAACACAGCACAGCACTAACAACGTTTTATTCCGTAACACTCCGGTGGCTTAGTGTTTGGCATGTTCTCCTCTCAGCGCTAGGGATTCCCGGTTCAAATCCCCATCTGGGTGGAGTTTGCATGTTCTCCCCGTGTCCGCGTGGGTTTCCTCCGGGTTCTCCGGGTTCCTATAGATTTACTTTCATTTCTAGAATTATGTCACTAATGATTTTCATTGGGGGTGGCACGGTGGCTTAGTGTTTGGCATGTTCTCCTCTCAGAACTAGGGATTCCCGGTTCGAATCCCCATCTGGGTGGAGTTTGCATGTTCTCCCCGTGTCCGCATGGGTTTCCTCCGGGTTCTCCGGTTTCCTCCCACAGTCCAAAAAACATGGATCAAGGTCAATTGAGTTCTCTAAATTGCCCCATGTAGAGTGTGTCTGTGTGAGTGAGTGTGTATCCAGCGATGGATTGGCATCCTGTCCTGGGTCTATCTGCCCAGCGCCCGAGACGTTCTCCCCTGGATGGGCATGGGGAACCCCCCCCCCCCCCCCCGGACGATGATGGATGGACTTTTGGCGGCACAGTAGCTTAGTGGTTTAGCATGTTCTCCTCTCAGCGCTGGGGATTCCCGGTTCGAATCCCCATCTGGGTGGAGTTTCCATGTTCTCCCCGTGTCCATGTGGGTTTCCTCCGGGTTCTCCGGTTTCCTCCCACAGTCCAAAAACATGGATCAAGTCAATTGAGTTCTCCAAATTGCCCCATATAGAGTGTATCTGTGTGAGTGAGTGTCCAGTGATAGATTGGCGCCCTGTCCTGGGTGTATCTGCCCAGCGCCCAAAACGTTCTCCCCTGGATGGGCATGGGGAACCCCCCCCCCCCCCTAAAAGGTTTTAGGTGTTGATTATAAACCCAATGGATTAAATAATCAGACTGATGCTCTGGGGATTTATTTTTTCTTTGATGTATGTCGTTATATTTTTTCTTTGATGAATGTCGTTATTATTTAGGCGTCGTGGATAACGACACGCTGCCGTCCCCACTCCGCCACGACGCGGATCGTCTGCCTCGCCCGGCGGTCCGTAGCGTGGCCCCGGGTTGCGCGTCTCCTCCCGCCGCCTTTCATGTATTCTGAGCCACATCAGCATCGTCCTGACCTCCGACCCGCGAGCTGCTGTGCAGTCCTCCAGCAGCTCCGCTCCCCGCGAATGCTCTCGGCTCTGCCCTTTCGCGGCGGCGGCGCGGGATTTTAGAGTACATAAGTGCAGAAAGGGCGCAGGTTGTTCCGCGGAAAGGGGCGAGCGAGAATAACGTAGCCGGAGCCAGTGGGAGAGCGGAGAGCACGCTTCTCTCTCTCACCAAATACTGTTGACTAGCTGTCGTCATGGCGACGGCGCCCCGGCGTCCACAGGCTGCTCGGGCTCTTTGGCTTTTCTAAATAAAGCTCGCTTGCACTTTTTTTCCAGCGTAATTGTTGCAAATGAATTGTTGCAAATCACTCCGGCGCCGCCCCACGGCCCGTCCGCTCTGACGGGGGCCCGTCCGCCGGGGCCGCCTGCCTCGGGGCCCCGTTACTCTACCTCTGACTGCTGCTCTGAACCGAAACCATCCACAACGCAGACGTGTGCGTTCTCCTGTTCTTATTTTAGCGTGCTGGCTTTTTTCGGGGTTTTTTTTTTTCGTCTTGGCTCGGTGCACGTCGAAATCGGTTCGTATTCCTGAAATCCTAACGTTCCCGACACGTTTCACTCGGATCACCAAATGCAATCCCAATGTTTTATCATCTCAACCACCGGACGAGTGACTCCGAGATCCGAATCACGACTTCAGCCGGTTTCCCTTTAAGATCCGCGACGTATTTAATAATTAACTAAGTGCGCCGGCCAATTAAACCGCGTACGTTCACTGTGGGGCGGCACAGGGTTGTAGTGGTCAGCGCGTCCACCTCTCAGTACGAGGGATCCAGGTGCGAATCCTGATCTGGGATTCCATGTTCTCCTCGTGTCCGCGTGGGTTTCCTTCATGTTCTCCGGTCTCCTCACACAAGAAGGGGGCATGGCGCAAGAAGGGGGCGTGTCTTTTAACTTTTAACTAGTACTGATTTATATATACATATATATATTTATTCATTCATTCATTCATTCATTATCTTCCGCTTTATCCTCTATTAGGGTCGCGGGGGGGGGGGGGGGTTCCTCATGCCCATCCAGGGGAGAACGTTTCGGGCGCTGGGCAGATACACCCAGGACAGGGCGCCAATCTATCGCTGGGCACACACTCACTCACACAGAGACACTCTATATGGGGCAATTTTGGAGAACTCAATTGACTTGATCCATGTTTTTGGACTGTGGGAGGAAACCGGAGAACCCGGAGGAAACCCACGCGGACACGGGGAGAACATGGAAACTCCACCCAGATGGGGATTCGAACCGGGAATCCCCAGTGCTGAGAGGCGAGTCCATTGCGGTCCAATCCATCACTGGGCACACACAGACACACAAACACACTCTATATGGGGCAATGTGGAGAATTCAGTTCACCTTAATCCATGTTTTTGGACACGGACACGGGGAGAACGTGGAAACTCCACCCAGATTGGGATTCGAACTGGGAATCCCAGGCATTGAGAGGAGAACATGCTAAACCACTAAGCCACCATGCCGCCCAATAATTAATATATATTAATAATAATTATAATACATTAAAATTTCTCTAGCTTAGTGGTTTAGCATGTTCGCCTCTCAGCGCTAGGGATTCCCGGTTCGAATCCCCATCTGGGTGGAGTTTCCATGTTCTCCCCGTGTCCGCGTGGGTTTCCTCCGGGTTCTCCGGTTTCCTCCCACAGTCCGAAAACATGGATCAAGTCAATTTAGTTCTCCAAATTGCCCCATATAGAGTGTGTCTGTGTGAGTGAATGTGTGCCCAGCGATGGATTGGCGCCCTGTCCTGGGTCTATCTGCCCAGCGCCCGAGACGTTCTCCCCTGGATGGGCATGGGGAACCCCACCGCGACCCTAATAGAGGATAAAGCGGGAGATAATGAATGAATGAATAAAATTTCTCTGTTGCTCGACATTGGTTTCCTCCGAAGATGCTTTTCCTACCTGCAGTACTACTTTCAGCCTATAGGAGTCAGCGCCAAGTACCAAGTCCAGCAAATCCCAGCACGCTCCTCTCAATGTGTACGATTCCTAAAGTCCGACTAAAAGCATTAAGAGTGTTTAACATCAGCGTTTCCCCCGTTTCCCGTTTTTAACTCGACTAGAGGAGCTTTTTTATATCAGTTCAGCCCTCTATCCACACCTTAAAGGTCAGAGCTTCCCGTGTGGAGGGGGCAAAGTTGCGGCGGTGAGAAATCACGTTCATTAAGCAAACATCTACAAGGCTATTTACAGTGACGCGCTCGCTCGCGTGCTAAGAATACGGGTTTAAGCAGGATAAATATAGGTTTGCCCTTTGGGGAAGCGGCTGTATGAGAAAAAAAAAAAAAAAAAAATCAACTTTGTGCAAACTCTTCATATGACTCCCTGTTTCTAGGCAACAAGAAGTTAATATACAATTAATCATATGGAAATGTTTTCATTCTGGAACCAGTTTGCACCGGGTTTTGTCTCGTGTTTAATATTGCTTTAAGGTGAAATGATAACGAACACGTAGAGACCCAACAGGTGAGACTCTGAGAGGCGCGCTGGTGTCTCACTCTTATCTGTTTTGTTTTTTTTGCACCGTACATCAAATTCTCTTGCTTTTTTGTATTTTTCAGGGAAGTACCCTTGCAGCTGGGGGCATTAAAGGCACTGTTCTGTCAGGTGAGTGACCCTCGTTGAGTCGATGTTGTTATATCCAGACCTTGCTTTATAACATCATAATATTCAATATAATAACAATGTTTATAATATAAAACTATAAATCATAATTTAATTTGATATAAATGATAAATTATATATTAAATTATATCAATTATAAATAATATGAAATTATAATGTGTATAATGCAGTGTAACTGTATAACCTGAGCAGTTTCTATTTGAATTTTATTTATATAATTTATATTTATCAATTTTATTTATATAATTATATAATGGGCGGCACGGTGGCTTAGTGGTTTAGCATGTTCTCCTCTCAGCGCTAGGGATTCCCGGTTCGAATCCCCATCTGGGTGGAGTTTCCATGTTCTCCCCGTGTCCGCGTGGGTTTCCTCCGGGTTCTCCGGTTTCCTCCCACAGTCCAAAAACATGGATCAAGTCAATTGAGTTCTCCAAATTGCCCCATATAGAGTGTGTCTGTGTGAGTGAGTGTGTGCCCAGCGATGGATTGGCGCCCTGTCCTGGGTGTATCTGCCCAGCACCCGAGACGTTCTCCCCTGGATGGGCATGGGGAACCCCACCGCGACCCTAATAGAGGATAAAGCGGGAGATAATGAATGAATAATTATATAATTTTATTTAAAGAACATTAAGACTGTTCGTTAAGTGTTTATAGTGTTTCTTAAAGTGTCAAAAGCAACATAAAGCACACACACACACACACACACACACACACACACACACACACACACACAACAATTTTAAAATTGCTTAAACACTAAGTTTTTATTGCAGGGGGGGTTCAGTGGGGTTGGGGTCAGAGCTCCGTATGGACCATTTCAGTTCTTCCACACCAAACCCACCCAGTGGTGCCAAATATCCAAAGTATTCCAACGTGATGGGGTCCGAATACAGACTCGGCCGTGATACAGCGCCCCCTGGAGCAATGAGTGTCAAGGCTCTTGCTTAATGACCCAGATTGGTAACTTCAGTGGACCTGGGATTTGAACCCGCGACCTTCAGATTGACAGCCCAACACCCGAACCACTAAGCGACCACACCCACACCTTCATGGGCCTTGTTTTGTGCAGGGGGCGGGGGGGGGGCTTTCCTGAACTAAAACACCTGATTATCTTTACCTTAATCCTCCACTGGAAGGAAAGGGGTGTCCCAGGAGGGGGACAATGCCAAACCATCACTGGGCACACACTCACACACTCTATATAGGGGCAATTTAGAGCGGCCATTTCAGCTTGAATCCATATTTTTGGCCTGTGGGAGAAACCTGGAGAACTCGGAGGCGACCCACACGGACACGGGGAGAACATGGAAATTCCACCCAGATTGGGATTCAAACCTCGATCCCAAGCGCTGAGAGGGAGAACATGCTAAACCACTAAGCCACCCTGCCTCTCTCAATCAAACTGTATATATAAATATATAATTATAAATAAAGACTCATTGAGAGATACACCCATCCATCCATCCATTATCTTCCGCTTTATCCTATATTAGGGTCGCGGGGGGGGGGGGGTTCCCCATGTCCATCCAGGGGAGAACGTCTCGGCCGCTGGGCAGATACACCCAGGACAGGACGCCAATCCATCGCTGGGCACACACTCACTCACACAGACACACTCTATATGGGGCAATTTGGAGAACTCAGTTGACTTGATCCATGTTTTTGGACTGTGGGAGGAAACGGGAGAACCCAGAGGAAACCCACGGGGAGAACATGGAAACTCCACCCAGATGGGGTTTCGAACCAGGAATCCCTAGTGCTGAGAGGAGAACATGCTAAACCACCATTGAGAGATACGCTGTTTATATAATCTGAGCTCGTTTTCACGTTACAGACTACACCCGTCCGACGCCCCCTCAGCGCACAGGGTTCCACCGGTACCAGATCCTGGTGTACGAGCAAACCCCCGGCCGCATGCCCTCTCTCAGCGAGTGCGACGGGACCTCGCGGGGTGAGTCCTCGCGTGCCTCGGGAAGTGAAGGCGCTCTCGCGGCGCTCCGTGGGCCGCACTCCCACCGCGTCGGGCCGCGGCCACTTACCGTAAATTAACCTGAAAAATATGATAGTCTTGCCCTGCGACGCAGCCCGTAATTAACCGCGCGGCCCGCGACGCTGAGCGAGAACGCCGTCTCCGCCAGGTGCTCGTTATAAATAATTGCTCTGTAATTTCTCATTTATTGCTGATTGATTGGTCACGTCGAAAACACGGGAGGACGCCGCATGTTTCCAAACTACAGTTTACTGAATGTTATGCGCACACACACACACACACACACATACACACACACACACACACACACACACACGACCAAAACACAGGTGCACTTGGTGAGAACATCCGGAAATCTCGACTAATTCCTGTGGTCCAAATGACTTTTATTCCGTTATTTATCCGTCATCTTCCACTTAATCCTCTCCCAGGTTCGTGGGGGGTGGTGGGGGGGGAGTGGGGGTGTGGGGGTGAGGGGGGTTGTTCTCAGGGAGGAGAGAACGTCTCGGACGCCGGGCAGATACACCCAGGACAGGGCGCCAATCTATCGCTGGGCACACACTCACTCACACAGACACACTCTATATGGGGCAATTGGAGAACTCAATTGACTTGATCCATGTTTTTGGACTGTGGGAGGAAACCGGAGAACCCGGAGGAAACCCATACAGACACGGGGAGAACATGGAAACTCCACCCAGATGGGGATTCGAACCGGGAATCCGCAGCGCTGAGACACAGACACACATACTCTATATACATATATCTATATACAGTCTATATACATACGCTATATATATATATATATATATATATATATATATATATAGTATATATATATATATATATATATATATATATAATATATGGGGCAATTTAGACCAGCCAATTCACCTTGAATCCATGTTTTTAAACTGTGGGAAGCTGCCTCAAAGCCACAGGGTTTCTGTTTGAATGCTGTGTGTGTGTGTGTGTGTGTGTGTGTGTGTGTGTGTGTGTGTGTGTGTGTGTGTGTGTGTGTGTGTGTGTTTGTTAAAGTGGGTGTCTGTGTGGGTTCCTCTGGGTTCTCCCGTTTGCCGCCACCTCTAGAGCACACCTGTAGTAATTAATATTAATTTTTGTAGATAATTATGTTCTCAGCGGCACGGTGGCTTAGTGGTTTAGCATGTTCTCCTCTCAGCGCTAGGGATTCCCGGTTCGAATCCCCACCTGGGTGGAGTTTCCATCTTCTCCCCGTGTCCGCGTGGGTTTCCTCCGGGTTCTCCGGTTTCCTCCCACTGTCCAAAAACATGGCTCAAGTCAATTGAGTTCTCCAAATTGCCCCATATAGAGCGTGTCTGTGTGAGTGAGTGTGTGCCCAGCGATAGATTGGCGCCCTGTCCTGGGTGTATCCAGCGCCCGAAACGTTCTACCCCGGATGAGCATGGGAGTCCCCCCCCCCCCCCCCCCAACGGTAACCCTAATATAGGATTAAGTGAACTATACTGAGCTGATGTATAACTGTACCACTCTGTAACGTCCTCGTCGTTGTATATCTATAACACCGAAGCTGTCGAAGCAGAGCTCGTCGATTTGTTGCGTCGGTCGACCAACTCTGCCGAAAAAGGCCCGGCGCTCCGTTCTTCAGCTCGCACTCGCACTCGCACTCGCACTCACGACGTGCGAATGTCCGTAATTGCTGAACAGATGGATTTTCTGTTGTGCGTAATTAGACTTCGCTCAACTACGAGTCGCACACAACGCCGAGCTATTTCCGTCAACGAGCGAATACAATTAAAAACATTCGAAATAACGGGTAATTATTCGAAGCGGGTTACGGAGACGATTAACGCTCGTCTCTAGGGAGCGCCACTTTCAGAGGACGCCGCATCAGCATCTCGTCCCGTTTACTCGCTTCAATATTCATTCAGTTCGTCCATCAATTCTCTTTCACTTGGGGGGGGGGGTTTCCCCATGCCCGTCCAGGGGAGAACGTTTCGGGCGCTGGGCAGATACACCCACCCATCACTGGACACACACTCACTCACACAGACACACTCTATATGGGGCAATTTGGAGCATTCCATTGACCTTAAATCCATGTTTAATATACACAGAGACAACATGGAAAGTCCACCCTGACCCGGATCCCCCGTGCTGAGAGGGGGACGTGCTGACCGCTAAGCCACCGTGTCGTCCCTCACTTTATTATTACAAACTTAACTTTTGCTATTAAACCAACAAGCTATAAATTTAATTCTCTAAAGCAGGGTTCTCTGGTTTCCTCCCACAGTCCAAAAACATGGATCAAGGTCAGTTGGAGTCTCCAAATTGCCCCATATAGAGTGTGTCTGTGTGAGTGAGTGTGTGCCCAGTGATAGATTGGCGTCCTGTCCTGGGTGTATCTGCCCAGCGCCCGAAACGTTCTCCCTTGGATGGGCATGGGGAACCCCCCCCCTTAGTAGAGGATAAAGCGTAAGATAGTGGATTCAAGGTCAGTTGAATTCTCCAAGTGTGTCTGTGTGAGTGAGTGTGTGCCCAGCGATAGATTGCCCCATATAGATTTATATATGTAGATATATAGATAAATTGCCCCATATAGAGTGTGTCTGTGTGAGTGAGTGTGAGCCCAGCGATAGATTGCCCCATATAGATTTATATATATATATATATATATATATATATATATATATATATATATATATATATATATATATATATATATATATATATATACATATATAGATAAATTGCCCCATATAGAGTGAGTCTGTGTGAGGGAGTGTGTGCCCAGTGATAGATTGCCCCATATATATTTATATATATACATATATAGATGAATTGCCCCATATAGTGTGTCTGTGTGAGTGTGTGCCCAGCGATAGATCGCCCCATATAGATTTATGTATATACATATATAGATAAATTGCCCCATATAGAGTGTGTCTGTGTGAGTGAGTGTGTGCCCAGCGATAGATTGCCCCATATAGATTTATATATATAGATAAATTGCCCCATATAGAGTGAGTCTGTGTGAGTGAGTATGTGCCCAGTGATAGATTGCCCCATATATATTTATATATATATATATATATATATATACATATATAGATAAATTGCCCCATATAGCGTGTGTCTGTGTGAGTGAGTGTGTGCCCAGCGATAGATTGGCGCCCTGTCCTGGGTGTATCTGCCCAGCGCCCGAGACGTTCTCCCCTGGATGGGCATGGTATGGGGGTGCGGTAGCTCTGTGGTCAGGGAGTTGGGCTATCAACCTGAAGGTTGTGGGTTCAAATCCCAGGTCCACTGAAGTTACCAGTGTGGGTCCTTGAGCAAGACCCTTAACCCTCATTGCTCCAGGGGGCGCTGTGATGAACCCTGTGCTCACCTTGTAAGTCGCTTTGGATAAAAGCGTCCAATAAATGACCAAATGACCCAATAAATGACCCTAGTAGAGGATAAAGCGGGAGATGATGGAGGGATGGGAAATGATTCTTCTGTTTCCGCGCTGACACTCGTACTCATTACACGCCGCTACAAAGCTATTTATAGTAATTTACTAGACCAACTAAAAAAAACCAGGCAGGTGTCACTTAGTCGCCGATGTTGCCATAACAACCTGAGCAGGAATGAAGCATCAACAGGTCTCCATGCTCTCTGACGAGCTGACCGTATTATATTCATTCATTCATTCATTATCTCCCGCTTTATCCTCTATTAGGGTCGCGGTGGGGTTCCCCATGCCCATCCAGGGGAGAACGTCTCGGGCGCTGGGCAGATACACCCAGGACAGGGCGCCAATCCATCGCTGGGCACACACTCACTCACACAGACACACTCTATATGGGGCAATTTTGAGAATTCAATTGACTTGATCCATGCTTTTGGACTGTGGGAGGAAACCGGAGAACCCGGAGGAAACCCACACGGACACGGGGAGAACATGGAAACTCCACCCAGATGGGGAATCGAACCGGGAATCCCTAGCGCTGAGAGGAGAACGTGCTAAACCACTAAGCCACCGTGCCGCCCGTCCGTATTATAAAAACACCAAACTTGTCCAATGTCCATATTGATGGACGCACATTATTTTGACCGACAGAGTTTGGCTTCGGGGGGTGGAGTCTGGGTGGAGTTTCCATGTTCTCCCCGTGTCCCGTGTGGGTTTCCTCCGGGTTCTCCGGTTTCCTCCCACAGTCCAAAAACATGGATTGAAGGTCATTTGAATTCTCCAAAATTGCCCCCTATAGAGTGTGTCGGTGTGAGTGAGTGAGTGTGTGACCAGCGATAGATTGGCGCCCTGTCCTGGGTGTATCTGCCCAGCGAATGTCCGAAATGTTCTCCCCTGGATGGGCATGGGGAACCCCCCAACCCCCCGCGACCCTAATTGAGGATAAAGTGGAACATAATGAATGAATATTCGTTTTAAAGGTGACACACTGGTGTAGTGGTCTGCCTCTCATCGCTAAGGATTCCAAGTTCGAATCACAATCTGGGTGGAGTTTGCATGTTCTCCCCGTGTCCCGTGTGGGTTTCATCCGGGTTCTCCGGTTTCCTCCCACAGTCCAAAAACATGCATTCAAGGTCAATTGAATTCTCCAAATTGCCCCATATAGAGTGTGTTTGTGTGAGTGAGTAAGTGAGTGTGTGCCTCTATCTAGGATGCCTATCTATAGATTGGCATCCTGTCCTGGGTGTATCTGCCCAGCGCCCGAAACGTTCTCCCCTGGATTGGCATGGGGAACCTCTCCCCCCCCCCCTTAGTAGAGGATAAAGCGTAAGATAGTGGATTCAAGGTCAATTGAATTCTCCAAATTGCCTCATATAGAGTGTGAGTGAGTGAGTGTGTGTCCAGTGATAGTGTCCAGCGTCCTGTCCTGGGTGTATCCGCCCGGCGCCCGAAACGTTCTCCCCTGGATGGGTATGGGGAACCTCTGACAACCCCAACAACAATTTGGCAAACGTGATTTATTTATTTGACCGAATGGAGCGGGGGCAGCACTGCAAGCAAGTCCTGGGTTCGATTCCTGGGCAGGCAGGAGTTTGCATGTTCTCCCCATGTGTGTTCGGGTTTGCTTTGGGAACTCCACTTCTTTCCCGGAGTCCAAAAACCTGCTGGGTAGGTGCAGCGGGTGCGAGCGCATGTCCGGGGCGGGGCGGGGCGGGGCTCTTCCCCGTCTTTTGCCCCGCAGATGCTCAGATAGACTCCCACAGGCCCAATGGAATGAATCACATGACCAGAGTCCCCGAACACGGCGACGGCGCTGTAAACTTCCGTCGCTTTGTTCTTCACTTTAGACTTGGAGAACTCTGCCGATCGGCTGCCGCTCTCGTTTGTTTTCGTTTGTTTGTCTTTCGCCGGTTCGACTCCTCGGTTGCCACTTCTCTTTAGGATGCGCTCGTTTTCTCGACTTTGTACTTCCTGCGCCCTCCCCGGTGGGGGCAGAGTGTGTGGGCGGTGCATGTAGGGGAGTGTCGTGCTGTCGGCGCCGCTCGGCAGCGCGGCGAGTGAGCGCCTCAAATCCAGACGCCCCAACCGAGGCCCACTGTCAGAGACGCCGCACGCCGCCATTTGAAGTTCTGACACCTTCGTCAGCAGCCAGTCCTGCCTAATTACCACGAGGGCTGTTTGATGTATCGGCGCACTCTCGGTTCGTGTTCGGATTTTTTTTTTTTTTGGGTTTGGGGTGGGGGGGGTGGGGGGGTGGGGGGAGATGGGTCGAGTTTGGGGATTCTTGGTGGAGTTCAGACCCTCGCTCTTCGACTTCCTCCGAGAACCCTGATCGGATTATTTCCCGTAATGGTTCCTTTATTTATTTTAAAATCGGATTATCTGTCGACTTTAGGCAACTCCGTTCTGTAAGCCTTTTGACTCATCATGAACCCCCTCCACCCCACCCCCCACCCCACAGCCGGGCCCTCAGACGTCATGGTGAACACCCAGGACCTTCACTAAACCGCTTTATATCTCCAGCTGATTGTTGGAAATGAAATTAAGGCTTTTCTTTTTTTCATTTGCTAAGTTAACTCAATCAATTGATGTTAATTGGTCGAGAAGAGGAAATGATGCGATGCGCCGAGCAGACGCACGGACATCCCAAATCAAAGACATCGTATCTGTTCTGTTAGAGAACCACGGTGACTGTTTTATTAAGAAACGTTCATCCATTTCCTTCAGCTTAATCCTCTACTGGCGGGGGGCGGGGGGGGGTTCCCCATGCCCATCCAGGGGAGAACGTTTCAGGCGTTGGGCAGATACACCCAGGACAGGGAGAACATGCACACTCTCTCTCTCTCTCTCTCTCTCTCTCTCTCTCTCTCTCTCTCTATATATATATATATATATATATATATATATATATATATATATATGGGCGGCACGGTGGATTAGTGGTTTAGCATGTTCTCCTCTCAGTGTTAGGGATTCCCAGTTTGATTCCCAATCTGGGTGGAGTTTGCATGTTCTCCCCATGACTGCGTGGGTGTCCTTCGGGGTCTCCGGTTTCCTCCCACAGTCCAAAAACATGCATTCAAGGTGAACTGAATTCTCCATATTGCCCCATATAGTGTGTGTGCGAGTGAGTGAGTGAGTGTGTGTCCAGTGATAGATTGGCGCCCTGTCCTGGGTGTATCTGCCCTGCGCCCGAGACGTTCTCCCCTGGATGGGCATGGGGAACCCCACCGCGACCCTAATAGAGGATAAAGCGGAAGATAATAAATGTGTGTGTATGTGTGTGTGTATATATATATATCATATATATCATATATATCATTCATTCATTTATTTCATCTTCTTCCGCTTTATCCTCTATTAGGGTCACGGGGGGGGGGGGTTCCCCATGCCCTCATCCAGGGGAGAACGTCTCGGGCGCTGGGCAGATACACCCAGGACAGGGCCGCCAATCTATCGCTGGGCTATATATATATATATATACATATATATATATATATATATATATATATATATATATATATATATATATATAAACAATGCCACTATGTTCTCATGTTTCCTTGCCCCCCCCCACCCTCCCCGAGACCCTAGTAGAGGATTAAGCTGAAGATGATGAATGAATAAATGGATGCATGTCATTAAGGTTATTAAACCTAATTAATTAATACTGATTTATTATGTAGCCTTGCACAGGGCCTGGATATTAATTGGTAAAATCTTTAGCACCTCGTACACAGAACCGTAATGACAGATCGTTAATCTGGAGCTTTTCCTCCGTGCGTTTCTAAAACAGCGCAGGAGAGACATCAGATCGTCTCATTAAGGATGTCATTTTTAACTTGGCATGATGGAGCGGAGCGCCGCAGAACAGAGACATCGTTCTGAAGACAATGGGTGGACAGAGTTTAAGACAGAACGCCCATGACGTTCCGCCGCTCGCTATGTTTAACCGCAGACTATTCATAGAAGGCCCTGCCCCGAAACGTCTCAGAAGCCCTGTCATATACGTTCAGTGTGTTGGGTTTGACAGGGCTGCCGTTGGGTGGACGACTATGCACACGTTTAACGTTCATTTAACTACACGTTCTCTTCGTCGTTCCTGCAGCCGGGGAGGAACGCTCGACTGCACGATTATAAATACGTGTTGGGAAGCCGTATTAAACCCGTGTGATGGAACTGCAGCAGCTTCTGGATCCCAGTGGAGGAACCATTTAATTTGTGCTTTTTAGAACATAGAACATAGAACATTCCGATGACGTCTCTGTTTTCACCGGTTGCTCATGCGACGTGTGCTCATCTCATTGGGCCGGTTAGGTTTCCGTAGCGAGGTCAAATTTAAAGTTAGATTTAAACGCTTTACCGAAAGACAGTTTCCAGATCCAAAAGAGCAGAAAGACGTTCGAATTGAAAAAGAAAATCGTTATGAAAATTAATCGCGGCAAAAAGATCGCTGAAATCGACCACATGTCCATGGAAAATCGCCATCCACGATAAGATCCACTGTGGAGAGGAAGGAAGCGATAATGATAACTATTATATATATATATATGGGCAGCACGGTGGCTTAGTGGTTTAGCATGTTCTCCTCTCAGCTCGAGGGATTCCCAGTTCGAATCCTAATCTGGGTGGAGTTTCCATGTCCTCCCCGTGTCCGTGTGGGTATCCTCCGGGTTCTCCGGTTTCCTCCCGCAGTCCAAAAACATGGTTCAAGGTCAATAGAATTCTCCAAATTGCCAGAGTGTGTCTGTGTGTGTGTGCGTGCCCAGTGATGGATTGGCACTCTGTGCTGGGTATATCTGCCCAGCGACCAAAACTTTCTCCCCTGGATGGGCATGGGGAACCCCCCCCCCCCCCATGTTCTCCCCATGTCCGTGTGGGTATCCTCCGGGTTCTCCGGTTTCCTCCCACAGTCCAAAAACATGGTTCAAGGTCAATAGAATTCTCCCTATTGCCCCATATACTGTAGTGTCTTTGTGTGTGTGTGTGATGGATTGGCGCCCTGTCCTGGGTGTATCTGCCCAGCGACCAAAACTTTCTCCCCTGGATGGGCATGGGGAACCCCCCTCCCGCGACCCTAATGGAGGATAAAGCGGAAGATGATGAATGGATATATAAGATTTATGATATAAAGGAAACGGCGAGTGGCACGCTGATTGGTTGATTCCACATTATTCCCAAAAAATACACCCACGAATCACGCCACGCCCTAAATCAAGCTACCAACCCGCTCAAGATCACTGACATAAAGCCCCTCTATTTACCCCGAGACAAAATACTGTACGTGTTCTTCAGTTAGTTCTCTGAATGTTCTCCGTTCCGACCGCGGCCTCGTTCTTTCTCCGGATTATGGGTGGGAACATGTCCTCATGTGCCATGAATTTGTGGAAGCCTCTGGTAACTGCGTAATAAGAATTGATGGCTCTCGGTTCTTTTCATCTGCATGCGACCGCCGACCGCATCTGTTATGGTTCCCCGACGTTAATGTCTTAATTGATCTGATTGGAGCGTTTGAAGCCTTCGGTTGTGGGTGTGGAGTCTTCTAATGATCATGTTCCACTTCCCTGATGGTGAACCCTGTCTGTCTGTCTGTCTGTGTGTGTGTGTGTGTGTGTGTGTGTGTGTGTGTGTGTGTGTGTGTGTTTGGATCTAATGGCTGTGTTCCATTTCCCTCTCGCTGAACGCAACTTAATTTTAACTCCAGCGCCGAGGCCTTCCGAGCTTTGATCTCTTACCGTCCTCACAGACGACACGAGGTAAAGCCTCGGCCTGGCGCCTGGCCTTTCAGGGCTGTGTGTGTGTGTGTGTGTGTGTGTGTGTGTGTGTGTGTGTGTGTGTGTGTGTGTGTGTGTGTGAGGGACATGGACCTGTGGGGACAGCTGGCGCGGTCGTAGGGGGCGTGGGGGCGGCCGGCGTGCGCTAGGCGGAGGAGCGCATGCTGCTGGGGAATCCCCACTCCTGCACACTCCCTTTAGAGCGTGCTGCTCGTGTGGAACCCGGTATCAGAAGTCCTACAGATCGGGCGGAGGTGGCGGAGCGAGCAGAAACGCCACGCGTTCCGTTTTGCCTTTTGGAATTTTATTTACTTTGATAAGCATCTCACGCCGACGCGTAGAACATGTAGAGGCGTAGAGACGGGTGGCGGAACAAAGCATGGTATCCACTGCGTATTAACCCTCATAGAACCAAACCGCTCGTCACCTCCACTACAGAACATTATCAGGCTGCACTGTGCTTCACTGTTCTTCACTGTTCTTCACTGTTCTTCACTGTTCTTTACTGTGCTTTACTGTGCTTTACTGTGTTTTATTGTTCTTCACTGTGCTTTACTGTTCTCTACTGTGCTTTATTGTTCTTCACTGTTCTCCACTGTGCTTCACTGTGCTTTACTGTGCTTTATTGTTCTTCACTGTTCTTTATTGTTCTTCACTGTGCTTTACTTTTCTCTACTTTGCTTTATTGTTCTTCACTGTTCTCCACTGTGCTTCACTGTGCTTTATTGTTCTTCACTGTTCTTTATTGTTCTTCACTGTTCATTATTGTTCTTCACTGTGCTTTACTGTGCTTTATTGTTCTTCACTGTTCTCTACTGTGCTTTATTATTCTTCACTGTTCTCCACTGTGCTTCTCTGTGCTTTACTGTGCTTTATTGTTCTTCACTGTTCTCCACTGTGCTTTATTGTTCTTCACTGTGCTTTATTGTTCTTCACTGTGCTTTGCTGTGCTTCACTGTTCTCTGCTGTACTACTGTACTTCACTCTTCTACTGTTCTTCAATGTTATTTATTGTGCTTCACTGTTCTACTGTTCTTTATTGTCCTTCACTGTTCTTCACTGTTCTTTATTGTCCTTCACTGTGCTTCACTGTTCTTTAATATTATTATTATTATTATTTTTATAATTATTTTATTATTATTATTACTGTTCTTCACTGTGCTTTACTGTTCTTCAGTGTCCTTCACTGTGCTTCACTGTTCTCTGCTGTCCTTCACTGTGCTTCACTGTGCGTGACTGTTCTTTACTCAGTGGAGTTTGCATGTTCTCCCCGTGTCCTTGTGGTTTTCCTCCCACAGTTCAAAAAGTTAGATTCGAGGTGAACTGGCTGCTATAAATCTAAATTGCCCCTATAAATTGTGTGTGTGTGTGAGTGTGAGTGTGTGTGTGTGTGTGTGTGTGTGTGTGATGGATTGGCGCTCTGTCCTGGTTGTATCTGCCCAGCACCTGAACCGTTGTTCTGTGGATGGACATCGGTTACTTTAATATTTCGTTGCAGCTGAATTGTTTTGACCCCTGCAGTGATCGTCCAATCAGAGGCTCTGATCTGTTTGCTCGGCAACATTCAGGTCACGACCTTTTCATTTATTTACTTTTGGCTGTGTTTTTTTTCCCGTCTCCGTCCGTAACAACGCCGTTCTATTAAATCCGAACCTTCTGCTCCGCTGCTCCTGTAAGGAGGACTCAGAGTCTAGAACACCTGGGTATTTACTCAGAGTCTAGAACACCTGTGTATTTACTCAGAGTCCCTGCGCCTCATCCCCGCTGAGCCTCGCAGCCGGCGGCGGGGTGATCCTGCGAGCTCAGCAGCGGAACCCAACGCTAATTGAAGCCATTAGCAGCGTCTGAGTTCGGGTCTGAACCCCATCCCACCCACCAACCCAACCATTAATCACAAGCAGCATGACCGGGACCTATCCCAGCTCTGACACACCGCCCAGCAGTTATATACTATAGGCAGCTTGTGGTTAAGGAGCTATCCTTGCGACCTCAAGGTCCACGGTTCGATTCCCGGTCTCACCAAGTACTTTTTAGAAAGGTTTATGTGTTAGTATAGTAAAAGTAGAGCATCTTATCTTATCTTTCTCTTAATTCTAAAATGGGGGCTAGGGTTGGGGGGGGGGTTCCCCCATGCCCATCCAGGGGAGAACGTTTTGGAGCAGATACACCCAGGACAGTACACCAATCCAGATACACCCAGGACTGGGCACACTCCCGCTCACACGGACACAAACACACTATGTAGAGGTAATTTACAGCAGCCAATTCACCTTGAATCCATGTTTTAAAAATGTGGGAGGAAACCCACATGAACACATTGTTCTCGACTGTGTTCCAGACTGTGTGTTCGATTCCCTGTTAAGTACTCTGACTTAAATTAAGTATTTTCCAAAGGTTTTTGTGTTAATATTAGAAGTAAGGGGGGATTTATAAGTGTAGGGGCAATTTATAGCAGCCAATCCACCTTAAATCCATGTTTTAGAACACATGGAAAGACTTGGAGACGTGCTGACCACTACACCAGCACCAGTGTCGTCCGGAAGTAAAACACACCGACATAAAGAGTTTAGGATCTGCAGTCATGGCTTCCAATATTTAAAGATTTTATTTATTTTATTAATAATAATAAGATAATATTAATAATGTCAATGTCAATGTTGGTTCCCCATGCCCATCCAGGGGAGAACATTTTGGGGCCGATACACCCAGGACAGTACACCAATCCAGACTCCATTCGCTCAAACAGACACATACACACCATGTAGGGGCAATTTACAGCAGCCAATTCACCTTGAATCCATGTTTTAGAACTGTGGGAGGAAACCCACAAGGAAACTCCACCCAGATCGGGATTCGAACCTGGACCACTACACCACCGTGTCGCCCAGAAGTAAAACACGCCGACATAAAGAGTTTAGGATCTGCAGTCATGACTCCCAATATTAAAAGTTTTTATTATTTATTTTAATAATAATAAATGTTTTGTTTGCTCGGTTGGGCCTTCTGTTCTCGCTCATTGTTTGGTGAAGTTTAGAGGACGCGCCGCGCCGCGCCATTCCGAAAACATTATATTAATAATGTCAATGTCAATGTCGGTTCCCCATGTCCATCCAGGGGAGAACATTTCAGGGCAGATACACCCAGGACAGTACACCAATCCAGACTCCAATCCAATCCAGACTCACTCACCCAGACACTATGTAGGGGCAATTTACAGCAGCCAATTCACCTTGAATCCATGTTTTAAAAATGTGGGCGTAAACCCACGTGAACACAAGGAAACTCCACCCAGATCGGGATTCGAACCTGGACCACAACACCACCGTGTCGCCCAGAAGTAAAACACGCCGACATAAAGAGTTTAGGATCTGCAGTCATGACTCCCAATATTAAAAGTTTTTATTATTTATTTTAATAATAATAAATGTTTTGTTTGCTCGGTTGGGCCTTCTGTTCTCGCTCATTGTTCGGTGAAGTTAAGAGGACGCGCCTCGCCGCGCCATTCCGAAAACATTATATTAATAATGACAAGAAAAGAAATGCACGCGTAGAAACTTTCCCAACCGACGCCGAGTTCCACAGAACGGACCAAAAAAAAGACAAACACGGCGGATTGGAGTTGTGCGAGACACGAGCGTTAGCTTTTTCAACTTTTAAAACTGTTTTCCCACTACAAAGTGGAGGGAACGGTGTAATTTGATGAATTATTGTACCTTCCTCGCAGGATCAGGGAGAGAGCAGCTGTGTTTTTGCTCTGAAGACGCTCGGCGAAGCGAATCGGGGGGGTGTGTGTAGGCAGATGAGCAGCGTGCCACATTGGTCCTCGATGTTTTCATGACTCATACTGTGTTTATTAACATATGAAAAAAAAAAACCCTGAACACACACACACACACACACACAAACATACACACAAACATACACACAACACCCACAAAGGTTATTTTACCACAGAGGGCAATTTAGGACATCTTAACAGAAGCTCTTTGAGGCGCCTCTGTGTTTGGTATGTTCGCTCAGTGCGAGGTAAGAAAACGGGGGTTTTTTTTGTTTTTTTTATTTCGGGCCTCTGAGTTAAAGTCCTGCTGAATTTTTTGGATTGGGTTTGTTAACTTCGCAGACGCTTTTGTCCAAATTCACAAGAATCTAAATTCAGTAACAGTAAAGAATCCCAACTTGATGGCTGGGGTCTGCGTACAGGGTCAGACATGATACAGCACCCATGGGGCAATTAGGGTTAGAGTTAATTATTTTTTTTATTTTTTTTGGGCGTTACGGTGACTTAGTGTTCAGCACGTTCTCCTCTCAGCACTGGGGGATTCCCGGTTCGAATCTCAATCTGGGTGGAGTTTGCATGTTCTCCCCGTGTAATAACACACTATTACACACTATAACACACTATTCCCCCCTTTAACACACTATTCCACACTATAACACACTATTCCCCCCTTTAACACACGATTATACACTATTCCCCCCTTTAACACACTATTACACACTATAACACACTATTCCCCCCTTTAACACAATTACACACTATTACACACCATTCCCCCCTTTAACACACTATTACACACTATTACACACTATTCCCCCCTTTAACACACTATAACACACTATTACACACTATTCCTCCCTTTAACACAATTACACACTATTACACACTATTCCCCCCTTTAACACACGAATACACACTATAACACACTATTCCCCCCTTTAACACACTATAACACACTATTACACACTATAACACACTATTCCCCCCTTTAACACACGAATACACACTATAACACACTATTCCCCCCTTTAACACACTATTACACACTATAACACACTATTCCCCCCTTTAACACACTATAACACACTATTACACACTATAACACACTATTTCCCCCTTTAACACACTATTACACACTATAACACACTATTCCCCCCTTTAACACAATTACACACTATTACACACCATTCCCCCCTTTAACACACTATAACACACTATTACACACTATTACACACTATTCCCCCCTTTAACACAATTACACACTATTACACACTATTCCCCCCTTTAACACACTATTACACACTATAACACACTATTCCCCCTTTAACACACTATAACACACTATTACACACTTTTCCCCCCTTTAACACACTATTACACACTATAACACACTATTACACACTATAACACTATTCCCCCCTTTAACACACTATTACACACTATAACACACTATAACACTATTCCCCCCTTTAACACACTATTACACACTATAACACACTATTCCCCCCTTTAACACACTATTACACACTATAACACACTATTCCCCCCTTTAACACACTATAACACATTCCAACGTGTACAAGGCTGATCGGCTCATTTAGCAGAGCAAACGGTAACACACCACCACATCAGTGCGACTGCAGGGCTGAATTCATCTACCACACACATAATATCTGATCTGTGGTGGTTCTGATCATCAGAGAACAAAGCAACGAAGACCCACAGAGTGTGTAGAGAACGCAACGGACTACAGATTAGAATTATAGAACTACAAAGTCCATCTATAAGATCAGTGGAGCTGGTGAACACAGCGCCGTGTTTACAGTTAAGGAGCCGGACCTTTAATAACGGGGCCGCTGAATGTAAACGTTAATAGGCAGGTGCATCATCATCATCATCACGGTTCTAGAACCTCGTCTCTGGGACGGGGTTCTGATCCGTGCCCTCGCCCGCCCCGTGTTCACAGTGTGAGTAAAACGGCGGTGTCATCGAGGCGAACGCTTCATTTCCTTGATTACTGAAACATGACGAGAGAGGGGGGGGGGGGGGGGGGTGAGAGCGAGAAGAGAGGAAGAAGGCACCACATTGCTCCCCACTTCCTCACTTCGTTTCGCGCTGTTCCATGACTCGGCAGATCGGGGAAGTGGAAAGTGTGTGTCTGCCGCGCGCCGAAATTAGCCCCAGAACGCAGAACCGCAGAACGGACGGGGCTATTTTTAGGGCGGTGTGTAAATCTATGTGCTCCGAGGCTTGCATCCGAACGCTCCATGATGACACCGCCGCGGTGGTCACATGTGTCATGGGCCCCCGGCGACCCGGCGGGGCGCAAGCTCGCTGACAGTCGGCTGGGGTTCCCCTCCCACCCCACACACACACACACACACACACACCCACACACACACCCTTTGCCCGCCGAGGCCACTCTGTTCCAATGACGGTGTCGTAAACAACCCACGTACACGTGACGCCGTAAACAGTTTATACACTGTGATTATGATCCACCACACGACTAATTAATTAATTACAAAGATATTAATCTTAAATACATATCAGTTTAAAAAAGACCTTAATCGTGATGTTAGTTGGTACATTATTAGTGTTTGTGGCGTTCCCTACCTTAATACATCACAACTCTATAATGCCTCACAACTCTAATTTCACATGATCAACCTAAAAATGACATGAGCCTAAAATATTAATATTATAATTATCATTAAAGTGATCCTTATTTATGTTTATTCATTCATTCATTCATTATCTCCCGCTTTATTCTCTATTAGGGTCGCGGTGGGGTTCCCCATGCCCATCCAGGGAAGAACGTCTCGGGCGCTGGGCAGATAGACCCAGGTCAGGGCGCCAACCTATCGCTGGGCACACACTCACTCACTCACACAGACACACTCTATATGGGGCAATTTGGAGAACTCAATTGACTTGATCCATGTTTTTGGACTGTGGGAGGAAACCGGAGAACCCGGAGGAAACCCAGGGGGACACGGGGAGAACATGGAAACTCCACCCAGATGGGGATTCGAACCGGGAATCCCTAGCGCTGAGAGGAGAACATGCTAAACCACTGAGCCACCGTGCCGCCTATATATATATATACTGTGTGAAATAAACACACATGCTCAGAGTGGTGGGCAGCCCTGTTCATGGTGTCAGGGGGCAATTGGGGTTAGGTGCCCCGCTCAACGGCGCTTCAGTCATAGCACTTGATGGGGCCGGGAATCAAACCGGGGACCTTCAGGTTGCAAGGCTTGATACTTGAACTACAAGCCTACAACTTTATCCATCCATCATCTTCCTCTTCATCCTCTACTAGGGTCGCGCATGGGGGGTCTCTATATGGGGCAATTTGTAGAATTCAATTGACCTTGATCCATGTTTTTGGACGGTGGGAGGAAACCGGAGAACCCGGAGGAAGCGGACACGGGGAGAACATGGGTTCTTCAGTTTCCTCCTGCAGTCCAAATAACGTGGATTCAAGGTGAACCGGCTGCTCTAAATTGCCCTCATCCAAATTGCCCCTATAGAGTGTGTGTGTGTCTGTGTGAGTGATGGATCGGTGCCCTGTCCTTTGATACATCTGCCCAGATGGTATATGACCTCCATCCAAACCCCCTCCCCTGCCCCACCCCCCACCCCCCACGTGAACCTAGTACAGGATCAAGAGAGCGATGATGTTCAGCAAATACTGAATTGAAATAAATATAAATAAATCACGACTCAAACTCTACAGCGCAAAACCCGAACGTCTCTGCATCTGACGAGCACGAGCGCTTTCTTAAAGACACCATGTCCCCCCCGTCCCCCCCTCCACCCCCTCATTAATAGGACTCGTGGTTACGGCCGGACACATGGGCTGCCGAGGACATGACTTAACGAATGACCCCGACCGGCACGGCGAGCCGTTACCGTAATGAAAGCTCTGTGATTCCGGGACGTCCCGGATCCGAAAACTCGGTGCGTACGGTCACCCGGCCGCGGAGGGGGTCGTCCGAGGCTCGGAATGCGTGCGGAGGCGGAACATTATTTCCTCCTGTTCTGAGACCTAAAGGTCAGCTGACCTCATAACGGCAGGTCTTCTCACTCCATCTTACACTCTTAATGGGCCGAGTACCGATGCTCAGACGCCTCGCCCTCACCTGAGACTATAGAGGGCTTATAATTGAAGAAGTGTGTGTGTGTGTGTGTGTGTGTGTGTGTGTGTGTGCTCTCACAGGGATGCTAATTAATCCGGTTAGGTCAGTCATGCTATAGAACCGGTGCTATATCACAGTGTGGGTGAATATGACCTTTTTTTTTTTTTTTCTGTTCTATTCACACTTTTACACTCTCCCACACATATTTGCATGCAAACATACACACAGTGTCTCGTTCGTTCCAGGATGTGGTGTTGCAGTTTGTATATACCAGTGGGGTTTCCCTTCTTCAGCGCCGCTGTATTTCCATCTGCGATTTGTATCTGAAGCACAAAGCGGTGGAGATTCAATTTAAACCCACTGCTTATTAATAGCATCCTCATTCGACTTCGCCATTTGCGCCCTGAAACCTGACGATGACATCATAGTGGTTCTCAAAAACCATTCGCGTCCTCATCGTCTTCATCGTCTTCATCTCCACGGCCTCGGCCCCGTCTCACTTCCACATCACACGCACGTACACCGAGTGGAGAACCGCGTGAGCCGAGTACGTCTTATTCGGGATGATTCCAGATATGCCGCCAATGCCATGAATGCCGGATACGTTCATCTGTTACGTTTACCCGCCCACGGGGTTGCTGTAACCAGATCAGAGCCATCCATACAGGTCACCTGCCCCGGGTGGAGTTTCCATGTCCTTCCCGTTTCCCCGTGGGTTCTCCGCTTTCCTCCCACAGTCCAAAAACATGGATTCAAGGTGAATTACCAATATTTAATTGCCCCTATATATTGTGTGTCTGTGTCCAGTGATGGATTGGCGCCCTGTCCTGGGTGCATCTTCCCAGAGCCCAAATCGTTCTCCCATGGGGACATGGGGGACATGGGGAACATCCCCTCCCCCCCCCCCCATAATTCAGAGCAGTACATTCACCTTGAAACCATGTCTTTGGACCGGTGGGAGTAAACCGGAGAACCCGAGAGAAAACCCACATGCACGTATGGAGAACGTGGAAACTCATCCCAGATCGGGATTCCAACCTGAGAGGCGGGCGTGCTGTAACCTAATAATAAGGTTCACCCCTCACTGTTACCTCACGGTTCCCAACCTCATTCATCATGGCCCCCCGTTTGCCTCCACCATGTTCCACCGTCATCCAGTGCAGCGCCGCGCCGACGTTCTCTTGGCCGTCCCTTTTCGCTCGTGCATTTTCTGATCTTTAGTAAGTTCTTCTGGGAGTTCTAGGGATTTCCGCGGCGCATTCGTCGTTCCCCTCGGGGTTTTTTTTTTTTCTGGCCTTCGGCACGCCGTACGTGGGTTCTCGGCGTGATCTTTATGGGACACCCACTCTTAGAAAGCTTGTTCAGTTCCAGGTCAGTAGTTTCATTTCTGCTCATTCAGAAACGTTCAACCCTCACGACTCGTTCTCAAACGCTACGGACCGGACGTGCCTTTGAGAACACACGTTCCCACCTTATTGGAAACAATATGCAAGTGTCCACTTTCACCTGTTCTCAGAACAGTGTTATGGTTCAGAGAGCTTTACGTTAATGTAATAAATTAATGTAAAAAAAAAATGAAGTCAGGAAAGCTTAAAAAACTTCAAAAAATTTTATTCAAGTAATAAAATTAATCTAGTTTTTAGAATTTTTTTTTTATATTGTAAGAAATCTTAACGAGATTAATTAACTTTTAATTTTTTCTCGATGCATGTACCTTTTTTTCGTGATTTGTGTTTATTCATTAATTCATCTTTGGCATTATCCTCTACTAGGGTCATGAGGTGGGGGGTGGGAGGGGTGGGGTGGTTCCCCATGCCCATCCAGGGGAGAACGTTTTAGCCACTGGGCAGATACACCCAGGACAGGGTGCCAATCCATAACTGGACATACACACACACTCACACACTGCATGGGGCAATCTAGAGCATTCACTTTAACTGCAATACAAATGTGTTGGACTGTGGAAGGAACCTGTATAACACCCACGGGGACAACATGCAACTAGGGCACTAGGGCTCCAGGTTCAAATCCCAATCTGAGTGGAGATTCCATGTTCTCCCCATGTTCCCGTGGGTCTCCTCTGGGTTCTCCATCGGTGGCTTAGTGGTAAGCACGTTCGCCTCTCAGCACTAGGGATTCCCGGTTCGAATCCCCATCTGGGTGGAGTTTCCATGTTCTCCCCGTGTCGGCGTGGGTTTCCTCCGGGTTCTCCGGTTTCCTCCCACAGTCCAAAAACATGGATCAAGGTGAATTGAATTCTCAAAAATTGCCCCAAATAGAGAGTGTCTGTGTGAGTGAGTGAGTGTGTGCCCAGCGATGGATTGGCGCCCTGTCCTGGGTCTACCTGCCCAGCGCCCGAAACGTTCTCCCCTGGATGGGCATGGGGAACCCCCCCCCCGCGACCCTAATATAGGATAAAGCGGGAGATAATGAATGAATGAATGAATGAATAAATTGCCCCTCTATATTGTGTGTCTGTGTGAGTGAGTGTGTGTCCAGTGATAGATTGGCACCCTGTTCTGGGTGTATCTGCCCAGCGCCCAAAACGTTCTCCCCTGGAAGGACATGGGGAACCCCCCCCCCCCCCCACCTTTTTTTTTTTTTTTTTTTTTTTTTTTTTTTTTCCCTGAGCCTCCTCTTTAAACCTAAGACGTTTCTGTTCGTTTCTTTTTTAGGAAACTGGGATCCGCGGGCCTTCGTGGAGGAGTCCGGTCTCGTCGGCCCGGTCGCCTCGCTCCAGTTCCTGACCCGAAACTATAACGATTAGACGACGTCCGAATCCGCTTCGGGCGCTCTGATTTTAGAACGTGGACGCCTCGCCCGCTGCCTGGTCGATCGTGGCGTTACCATCGCGATCGTTTCGTCTGAGAGATGCTCTCCGCTTCCTGCCTCCGAGACGTCGACGGCTCTGGCGGGGGGGGGGGGGGGGGTTTCATCACTTCCTGTGAGCGAAGCGTTCACTATTTTCGGGGTGAATGGTAATTAAAAAGGAAACTTCCGAACCGCGGCGTGTATTTATACCCGAGTCTGCAGCGGTATTTTTAAAACCCATTTGCATGTTTTAGTAACGTAAGTGAGGTGAGTAGTTGCAGCTGGCCTTTATGCAACCACCTCACACACACACACACACACACACACACACACACACACACACACACACACACACACACACACACTACAGCCCGCCGTATTCATATCCAATTTAGACCCTTTTTTTTGGCACCCTGTTCTGGGTTTATCTGCCCAGTGCCCAAAACGTTCTCCCTTGGAGACATGTGGAACACCCACCCCCCCGCCCACCGTTCTCCCCTTTTTTTTCCCCTGAGCCTCCTCTTTAAACCTAAGACCCTTTAGACCCTTTTTTTTTTTTTTTTTTTTTTAAACCCAGTCCGTCCGTCTCACACAATCCACCTTCACTCGCGGACCGCGGCGGCGGCCGGGACGCAGAACCCGGGCCAGGCGTGTTGAGCGGCGAGGCTTTTTCGGCGCATCCAGAGAGCGTGTGGTTTTGGCTTGGGGGTGTGTGGGGGGGGGGGGAGTTCAGGCCCTCTTCCAGGTCTGTGTGCGAAACAGCCAGACAGAGGGATGGACGAGAGAGAGAGAGAGAGAGAGAGAGTGTGGAAATATTTCAGCCAGAGAGGAAACACGTCAGGCCCAATAGAGGAAGAGGCAGAGAGGGTGTCGAAGCCGCCGCCGCCGCAGCACAGCCGGAAGCGGCAGTGGAAATACCACGAAAATAAAATACAACTGTTGTTTTCGGGTTCCGCCGGCCCCTGGTGTGAACGCTGCGGGGTCTTGCGACTGAGGGGATGGGTCTTGCGACTGAGGGGAGAAGGTCCTGTGCCGTGAATGAGAACGTTTCTGTTACACACGAGCCAACAGCCAACACAGAGTGGGGCTGTACATAGGACCCGGAGAACCTCGCAGTTCTGCTGATCTACGGGGTTCTGATTTCGGGGCCTGGACCGGTCTTCAGGACGAGTCGGGAGGCACTTGTGTTTTTTTTTTTTGTTTGTTTTTTTTTTTTTTTTATATAGAGTTGGCATGTTCTCCAGGTGTCCATATGTATGCATATGGGTGAGTTCAGTGCACCTGAAGCATTCAGTAGGCCCCTCCCTCCCTGGTTGGTGCTGTCATGAGGGGTGAAGGGGTTTGATGGGTGGAAAACACTTGGGGGGGGGGGGGGTTGGAGGGTTAGTGTTCTCACCATGGAACAAGAAGGTCCTGGGTTTGATTTATGGGTCTCAGATTTTTTTGGGTTTGCATGTTCTCCAGGGTTCTGCATGGTTCTCCTGTGAGGGGTGAAGAGGTTTGATTGGTGAAATCTGGAGTGGACATGACTGAAACACAGCGAACACATGGGGGGGGTCATCTCTGTGTTCTATGTTCTAACCCTGGAACAAGAAGGTCCTGGGTTTGATTTTTGGGTCTTGATTTTTTTGGGTTTGCATGTTCTCCAGGGCTCTGCATGGTTCTCCTGTGAGGGGTGAAGGGATTTGATTGGTGGAATCTGGACTGGACATGACAGAAACACAGGGAACACATGGGGGGGCGGGGGGTGTCATCTCTGTGTTCTATGTTCTAACCCTGGAACAAGAAGGTCCTGGGTTTGATTTATGGGTCTCAGATTTTTTTGGGTTTGCATGTTCTCCAGGGTTCTGCATGGTTCTCCTGTGAGGGGTGAAGAGGTTTGGTGAAATCTGGACTGGACATGACAGAAACACAGGGAACACATGGGGGGGGGTCATCTTTGTGTTGGATTTGCATGTTCTCCAGGGTTCAGCATGGTTCTCCTGTGAGGAGTGAAGAGGTTTGATTGGTGGAATCTGGACTGCACATGACAGAAACACAGGGAACACATGGGGGGGGTTCATCTTTGTGTTGGGTTTCATGTTCTCCAGGGTTCTGCATGGTTCTCTTGTGAGGAGTGAAGAGGTTTGATTGGTGGAATCTGGACTGCACATGACTGAAACACAGGGAACACACTGGAGGGGGGGGGTGGCTCATTCATCTTTGTGTTGGATTTGCATGTTCTCCCCAAGTTCCTCTATGAGTTGTCCAAAAAGAAACATGCATTCAGGGTGAATTGGATGCTACAAATTGCCCCTCTATAGTGTGTGTCTGTGTAGGTGAGTGTGTGTGATTGATTGGCGCCCTGTCCTGGGTATATCTGCCCAGAGCCTGAAACGTTCTCCCCCGGGTGGGCATGTAGGAACCCCTCCCACCCCGCCCCCCTCAAAAAAAACACCGGTGTAATAATAAACGTTGCGCGGTGGCTCTGTGTGCGACGTTCGTTCGCCTGTGTGGATAATAATAACAGGTTTGTTGTGATAACGCCACACCGCGCTTGACGGTTCCACGGTTCCGCGGCCCGCGTCGACATAATTTCATAGGTGAAATACAGTGTAGTAATTAATACTCTGGTGTTTGCTGCAGTAATTGGTGTAATTTGGGTAATGATACGTTTCTCAGGACTGATTGCGTTGCTTTGCATTGGCAGGTCACACCAAGAAGGGAGCAGGGTTCTCCGTGTTCTCTGCAGGGTTCTCCGTGTTCTCTGCAGGGTTCTCTACTTTCCCTAACTGTAGACTCCCTGACATCCGGCCAGAAGTTTGTCCTGCTCTCAGTTTAGGTTCCGTTCGATGCGACGCCTCGCGGGGTAAACGACATCGTAAAATGCCCAAAAATGCCCCAAAATCTCATGACCCCTGTGATTACTTTACAATTCCGCCCTCTGTCACGGTACGATGAGACAACTGCTGCCCCCTCATGATGTCACGCTGTTCACGTACCTTCCTGTGGGGCAGACATCGGCTTGTGGGGCAGTCGTAGGGTTGTGGGGCAGTCGTAAGCCTGTGGGCCAGTCATAGGCTAATAATGTACGGGGCAGTCGTCGGCTTGTGGGGCAGTCGTAGTGTTGCAGGGCAGTTGTAGGGTTGTGGGGCAGTCGTAGGCCTGTGGGCCAGTCATAGGCTAATAATGTACGGGGCAGTCATCGGCTTGTGGGGCAGTTGTAGTGTTGTGGGGCAGTCGTAGGCCTGTGGGCCAGTCATAGGCTAATAATGTACGGGGCAGTCGTCGGCTTGTGGGGCAGTCATAGTATTGCAGGGCAGTTGTAGGGTTGCAAGGCAGTTGTCTGCTTGTGGGGCAGTCATCGGCTTGTGGGGCAGTCATCATCCTTGTGGGGTAGTCATCGGCTTGTGGGGCAGTCATCATACTTGTGGGGCAGTCATTATCCTTGTGGGGTAGTCATCGGCTTGCTGGGCAGTCGTCTGCTTGTGGGGCAGGCTTGTGGGGCAGTCATCATCCTTGTGGGGCAGTCGTCTGCTTGTGGGGCAGTCATCATACTTGTGGGGCAGTCATCATCCTTGTGGGGCAGTTGTCTGCTTGTGGGGCAGTCATCATACTTGTAGGGCAGTCATAATCCTTGTGGGGCAGTCGTCTGCTTGTGGGGCAGTCATAGACTTGTGGGGCAGTCATCATCCTTGTGGGGCAGTCATCATCCTTGTGGGGCAGTCGTATGCATTTGGTTAAAGACCCAGCCTTGCGACCTGATGGTGGCGTCGTTGGTCTTGTGGGGGGGGGGTGTGATTGGAAAACCTTCAGGCTTCCAATTTAACCCTCTGCTGAAGGTTGTGATCCCAACCAGGAACAAACGTTCGAACCGGCCCGGAAAGCAGCGCGGCCGATTTGATTATTTGCCCTCGGTGCCGCCCCCGGGTTTTCCGCCTCGCTCTGCGACGGCCGAGCGCTTCCATGGAATCCCAGCATGCAAATGCAGCCGGGGGAACCCTGATCACGGTGATGCCATGATTAAACGGTGCGATTGTGTGTTCATCTATTACCACGCGTGGTGTTTGCATGTTCTCCCACCTTAACGGTGCGAGTGGGGTGAATTTCATTCATTCATTCATTATCTCCCGCTTTTATCCTCTGTTAGGGTCGCGGGGGGGCGGCACAGTGGCTTAGTGGTTTAGCACGTTCTCCTCTCAGTGCTAGGGATTCCCGGTTCAAATCCCCATCTGAGTGGAGTTTCCATGTCCTCCCCGTGTCCGCGTGGGTTTCCTCCAGGTTCTCCGGTTTCCTCCCACAGCCCAAAAACATGGATCAAGTCAATTGAAGTCTCCAAATTGCCCCATATAGAGTGTGTCTGTGTGAGTGAGTGTGTGCCCAGCGATGGATTGGCGCCCTGTCCTGGGTGTATCTGCCCAGCGCCCGAAACGTTCTCCCCTGGATGGGCATGGGCACCACAACCCTAATAGAGGATAAAGTGGGAGATAATGAATGAATGAAAGGGTCGCGCGGGGGGGGTTCCCCATGCCCATCCAGGGGAGAACGTTTCGGGCGCTGGGCAGATAGACCCAGGACAGGGCGCCAATCCATCGCTGGGCACACACACACACTCTATATGGGGCAATTTGGAGAACTCGATTGACTTGATCCATGTTTTTGGACTGTGGGAGGAAACCGGAGAACCCGGAGGAAACCCACACGGACACGGGGAGAACATGGAAACTCCACCCAGATGGGGATTCGAACCGGGAATCCGTAGTGCTGAGAGGAGAACATGCTAAACCACTAAGCCACCGTGCCTGGGGTGAATTTGTGATACTAAATTTCCCCCTGTCTGCCCTGCAACGGACTGGCCACCTGTCCAGGGTGTTTTCCTTGTCGTTCACCCTATGAGCGCGTGGTGGGATAGGCCCCGCCCACTTTCCCATCCTAGGCCGATCCAGAATGTCAGCTTTTTGTTTATTATTTTCTTTTTGCCGAATGATGAAATCTACCCGGACGGCGGGCCGCAGGGTTCTGGGTTCGTTCTGGGTTCTAACGTTCTGGGTTCTAACGGTTTCAACTGACGTGCGTGCGCTTGCATAAGCGCAGCTCCTCCGCTCCCTCAGACTCCGTAGGCTGAGCCGGCGTTCCGCGGCCTTCCCGGGGGAACGATGCTCGCGACCCGATAAAGCCGCGTGGCGTTTCCGATCGCGGCGAGATAGAGAGCCGATCGGAATTCCCTGATGACGAATCCTGCGGTGTCACGCCATCTCAGCGCCAGCACCTACACATGTTTCAGCTCGCCCATGCGGTGGCAGCGAGCCACTGGATTCCCCCGGCCGGCGTGTCGTCTGCGTTACGTATCAGTCAGAGTCTCTGTTCACCGCCGACACGCTCGTGAATCAGACCCGGCTCCCACTCGCGATACTTTCGCTTCATTAGGGCCGAGCCTCCGCTCTCTCATGTCTGTTCACGGCGATGGATTTGAGTGACGGGTAGTGAAGGGTTACCTGGATCCCCCTCTCAATCTTTAGGCTCGTGGGTGTCGCCTGGAAAGTGATCTACTGATCTACTGATCTACTGAAGTTAGATTGGGGTGAGGGCCCCTCGGCCGAAGAACTCGGTGGGACTGGGAAGTGACCTTCAGGTCACAGGCCTATGGAGTGTAACCCCTTGACCGGGTCTCCAGTTCATCACACTGCAGTCAGGTCCACATCTTCACATCTTTGAGGAAACCAAAAAAAAAATCCCACTTAATAATAGGGAGAACATACCAACCCCACACAGGCAGGGCCATTGTGTGCTTCAGCCTGTTCACTGCCACCACAAACAGCAGACATACTTACATCTCTGATTCGCCTGACGTTCACATCTTTGAGACAACCAGTGGAGGCCCACTGATTAATAGGGAGAACATACCAACCCCACACAGGCAGGGCCACCTTGTGCTTCAGCCTGTTCACTGCCACCACAAACAGCAGACATACTTACATCTCTGATTCACCTGACGTTCACATCTTTGAGACATCCAGTGGAGGCCCACTGATTAATAGGGAGAACATACCAACTCCAGACAGGCGGGGCCATCTTGTGCTTCAGCCTGTTCACTGCCACCACAAACAGCAGACATACTTACATCTCTGATTCACCTGACGTTCTCATCTATGAGACAACCAGTGGAGGCCCACACAATAATAGGGAGAACATACCAACCCCACATATGTGGGGCCACCATGTGCTTCAGCCTGTTCACTGCCACCACAAACAGCAGACATACTTACATCTCTGATTCACATGACGTTTTATCTTTGAGACATCCAGTGGAGGTGCACTCAATAATAGGGAGAACATACCAATTCCACATAGGTGGGGCCACCATGTGCTTTAGCCTGTTCACTGCCACCACAAACAGCAGACATACTTACATCTCTGATTCACCTGACGTTCTCATCTTTGTGAAAACCAGTGGAGGCGCACTTAATAATAGGGAGAACATACCAACCCCACACAGGCGGAACCACCATGTGCTTCAGCGTGTTCACTGCCACCACAAACAGCAGACATACTTACATCTCTGATTCACCTGACGTTCTCATCTTTGTGAAAACCAGTGGAGGTGCACTTAATAATAGGGAGAACATACCAACCCCACACAGGCGGGGCCACCATGTGCTTCAGCCTGTTCACTACTACCACAAACAGCAGACATACTTACATCTCTGATTCGCATGACGTTCTCATCTATGAGACATCCAGTGGAGGTGCACTCAATAATAGGGAGAACATACCAACCCCACACAGGCAGGGCCATTGTGTGCTTCAGCCTGTTCACTGCCACCACAAACAGCAGACATACTTACATCTCTGATTCACCTGACGTTCTCATCTATGAGACAACCAGTGGAGGCGCACTCAATAATAGGGAGAACATACCAACCCCACACAGGCGGAGCCACCATGTGCTTCAGCGTGTTCACTGCCACCACAAACAGCAGACATACTTACATCTCTGATTCGCCTGACGTTCACATCTTTGAGACATCCAGCGGAGGTGCACTCAATAATAGGGAGAACATACCAACCCCACACAGGCAGAGCCACCATGTGCTTCAGCCTTTTCACTGCTACCACAGCAGAAATACATCTCTGATTCGTTTGACGTTCTCAACTTTGAGACAACCAGTGGAGGCCCACTCAATAATAGGGAGAACATACCAACCCCACACAGGCGGAGCCACCACGTGCTTCAGCCTGTTCACTGCCACCACAAACAGCAGCCATACTTACATCTCTGATTCGCCTGACGTTCACATCTTTGAGACAACCAGTGGAGGCCCACTGAACAATAGGGAGAACATACCAATTCCACACAGGCGGAGCCACCATGTGCTTCAGCCTGTTCACTGCTACCACAGCAGAAATACATCTCTGATTCGTTTGACGTTCTCATCTATGAGACAACCAGTGGAGGCCCACTCAATAATAGGGAGAACATACCAACCCCACATAGATGGAGCCACCTTGTGCTTCAGCCTGTTCACTGCCACCACAAACAGCAGACATACTTACATCTCTGATTCACCTGACGTTCTCATCTTTGTGAAAACCAGTGGAGGTCCACTCAATAATAGGGAGAACATACCAACCCCACACAGGCGGAGCCACCATGTGCTTCAGCCTTTTCACTGCTACCACAAACAGCAGACATACTTACATCTCTGATTCACCTGACGTTCTCATCTTTGAGACATCCAGTGGAGGCGCACTCAATAATAGGGAGAACATACCAACCCCACACAGGCGGAGCCACCATGTGCTTCAGCCTTTTCACTGCTACCACAGCAGAAATACATCTCTGATTCGCCTGACATTCACATCTTTGAGACAACCAGTGGAGGCCCACTGAACAATAGGGAGAACATACCAATTCCACACAGGTGGGGCCACCGTGTGCTCCAACACCGCTCGGCGTTTGCGTTTCCATGACCGACCACGTGTTTCCCCCCCGCTGCCGGGAACCATTCCGCCGCTCGGCCGGAGCTGGGACCTCGACCTCCGGTCGGGCGCCGTCGTTGTCATGGCGTGTTTCGAGCGTGGCGCCGACTTGTCGTTCTGAAAAGTTGGCGTTGGGCAGATTTGTTGTGCTGATTAACGGCGAGCGGCTGACGAGCGCGGATCAGGGCTGCTGTCAGTTACAAAGTTTGAGGAGCGTCCCCGTTATCCCGAACGCGCGCGCTGCACATGCCCCGGCGCCGTGGCAGCCCCGCTCGGGCCCCTGGGGAGGGCAAAAGTAGGAACTTATTATTCTTATTATTCATCTGTCGGGCTCTCGGGGGCCTGACAGGCTTGTAACCGGCTCGCAGACGTCAACCTGATTTGCAGTCCAAATTGTAACTTTATTGCTCTCGCTCCCGTCCCCTCTCTCTCGTCCTCTCTCTCTCTCTCTCTCTCTCTCTCTCTTTTCCAATCGCTCGCTCATTCTCAGTGTGTTGCATCAGCATCCGCTATGCATGGCAGCCTGGAGTTTTACTCAGTGTGGGTAATGAGTGCTCAGCTCACTGATTGGCTCGGCTCTGGAGTGGGGAATTTTAACTGGACATATGAGTGGCCTCATGGGACTCTCTCTGGCCTCCTAATTGGACTGTGTACAGTCAGGTATGTCCATCCCACACACACACACACACACACACACACACACACACACACACACACACACACGGCTATATATAAGAATCATTATGAGCCCCGAGTCGTCGTCATTAGTGCGATTTGTCACCTCGTCTGATTAATTTGTTTACTTTTTTTTTTTTTTTTTTCCCTGCGTGTGAGTTACGGTCACGCCGGTGTGTCGGTTACGCCATCGCCGCTCGTCCCCAGGTTCGGGCTTTCGCGCAGTTCGGCGTAGAAACGTCGTCGAAATTGTGTAAAGTTTGCGCAGTTGCGACCTCCTCAAACTATTTCTGTGTTCCTTTTATACAACGGGAAGTTCAGGGGGTTCGATATTGTGTGGAGTTCGCATGTTCTCCCCGTGTCTGCGTGGGTTTCCTCCTTCCACAATCCAAAATTTGCATTCAAAGTGATGCCATTCAAGCCAATGGCTGCTCTTAGTTGCCCCTATAAAGTGTGTGTGTGTGAGTGTGTGCCCAGCGATGGATTGACGCCCTGCTCAGCACCCAAATAATTCACCCCTGGATGGGCATGGTAACAACACCCCCCCCCACCTCCACGACTGTTATAGGATTAAGCGGAAGGTAATATATGGATAGGTAGTTCTGCTTCTTAATTCTGATTGGCTGATTGATAGTCGCTTGACATTCGTATCAATGCGTGATATACAATACATCATTTTACATCGTGAAATACAGATTAATATAAACAGCGAGCCGATTCACGATGAACACTAAACCTGTTGCGGCTGCTGTTGTTTATTAACTGTATTCTGTAATTGGGCCACTAGATGGCTTTTTTTTTTTTTTTTTTTTTTTTTTTTGATCGTTCGAGAAACCGGTATCCTGTTACTCAGCGATCAGCATTCGCTTTAAAAAGCAGACTGGATTACGTCATGGAAAGCCAGATAATTAACGATTTTGCGTTCAATAAACGCAATTTACGCATTTTTTTTTTTTTTATTTATTCACAACAATGCCACGCCCTCTCGTTTGCTTTAATATGAGAGGCCGGTTTCCTGGACCCCTCCCACATGCGTTAATTATGGCAAATGCATCATAGCTGCGTATTAAAGGGGTAGACGTCCGTTTCCTATCGAAGGACGTTGGTTTTAATCAAGAGTGTCATTTTAAACTTTTGCCCATGACACTATAAAGACAAATGTATTGGGACACCAGGAGCTTTAGCTCCCCCCCCCTCCCTCCCTCCCCACACAGCCGGTTCAGGACGTTACTTCAGAATCAGAATCAGGTTTATTTGTCACATACGTAGATGTACATTGTACAGCCAGCAGTGAAATTCTGTCCTGACTTCTCCACATAAAGTTTAAATTTAAGAGGATGAGAAAAACAGAATAAAGATAAAATAAAATTTAATTTAACTAAAAATAAGTGAAATAACTTGAAAATAAGAGAACTGTACAGTTATTACACTAACAGATATGAACTGAAATGGTCTTTTAAGTTAAAAGTTGAAGTGAGTTGTGCTTTTATGTGCAAATAATGCAGTGCGGGGTTAAAAGTTGTTCTAGTTATGAGGGTGTTGTGGGTGTGATTATGTCCGTTTAGCCCTGGTTCAGGGTCCGAATATGTCCTGCTCTTATACAGTAACGTATCAACTTACCAAATTAACTTGAAGTTCGTTTAAAGGAAGTATGTCGACAGAGACGTCGCACTATAATGACTCTCTGCAGCTCTGTGGAAATTTAAATATCAGATTAGAATCTCGGGTTTTCTGCCTTCCGTGGTCACTGGTTAGATTACAAGCTGCTCGAAAAACCTCGCCGGGGGAAGCGATGATGTTCTGCCATTAATGGTTTGAGGTGTCATGGTGATGGTGATCCCATAGTGACTGTGAGGGGTTTTTACCGGCGGCTTGGACACAAGTGGAACCAGATTTCTGATATGGGCTCCGTTTATAAACCGTTTTCCCTCCAGTAACACTCGACATCAAGACCTGTTATTGTCCCGTGCGAGAAACACCGATCCCAGGAACCTGGGAACCGATTATAAAGAACCTTGCCCCAGAATATTTACACATTTACACCGACTCTCACTGACGACCATTTATGGCCAGTTAACCCCTGTGCCGGTTTTTAAAGGTCAGACAAAATTAGTGTATGGACAGGAAAACCACATCGATGATGTCATCTGACGATTTAAACAACTAAAGGGGTAATAATTCAGGGGTGTTGTTTACTATTTATACACTGTATGGACCAATTTATTGGGACACACCCACTTTAATTACCCACTGGCTGTGCATTTTGTACAACCGTATCTGTCTGAAATCTGTCCGTATCTGGGAAGTAGTTTGGGGAAGGCCATAGTTGGATGAGTCCGGTGTGGAGGACCTTGACTGGCTGTTATTCCTCATCCAACATCTTAGGGATGCACCAGAATTGGGAGCTGGGGCCTTTGTTTAACATTGGGTTATGACATCACAATTACTGGATGGAACCTGGATACTTATTGGCCTGGACCCTCAGTGGACTTCCATCCATCCATCCATTCATTATCTTCCACTTTATCCTCTATTAGGGTCGCGGAGGGTTCCCCATGCCCATCCAGGGGAGAACGTTTCGGGCGCTGGGCAGATAGACCCAGGACAGGACGCCAATCTATCACAGGACACACACTCACTCACACAGACACACTCTATATGGGACAATTTGGAGAATTCAATTGACCTTGATCCATGTTTTTGGACTGTGGGAGGAAACCGGAGAACCCGGAGGAAACCCACGCGGACACGGGGAGAACATGGAAACTCCACCCAGATTGGGATTCGAACCGGGAATCTAAGCCAGCGTGCCGTTCAATGGACTTATATTGTTTTTAATTGCTAAATACGGGTCACCTGATCATCACACGATCTGTACAGGGCTGTCCTACGAGTCCCCCACTGAGTCTCGGTCCTCACAAGGTTTCTTCATTAAAATAACACAGCAGGGAGTTTTTTCTTGCCACTGTCTCCTCGTCTTGCTCTTTGGGGGTTTAAAGGCGTATAACACTGTAAAGCTGCTTTGTGACGATGTACGATTGTAAAAAGCGCTCTATAAACAAATGACTGCCCAGCGATAGATTGGCGTCCTGTCCTGGGTGTCTCCAACCAATCAACTTTACATTCATAGCCGGGCGGCACGGTGGCTTAGTGGTTTAGCATGTTCTCCCCTCAGCGCTGGGGATTCCCGGTTCGAATCCCAACCTGGGTGGAGGTTCCATGTTCTTCCCGTGTCCGTGTGGGTTCCCTCCTGGTTCTCCAGTTTCCTCCCACAGTCCAAAAACATGGATCAATTTTTTTCTATTTAATTCTCCAAATTGCCCCATGTAGAGTGTGTCTGTGTGAGTGAGTGTGTGTCCAGCGATGGATTGGCACCCGGTCCTGGGTGTATCTGCCCCGTGCCCGTAACGTTCTCCCCTGGATGGGCATGGGGAACCCACCCCTCCCCCCCCGCGACCCTAATAGAGGATAAAGCGGAAGATAATGAATGAATGAAAAATAAATGACATGAACTTGAACTTGCATCGTCATGCTGGAACAGAAAGGGGCCTTCCCCAAACTGTTGAAAGCATAGACTGCATTTGTACGAGATGTCAGCGTTTACACCCGAGACCAAATGAAGGACTTTAGTCTTTTTTCCTTAACTTTTGTCCACGGGGTGAGAACGGCACCCCCCGCGGTGAGTGGATCTGTCACCCCACGCGCTTCACGTGCTGTTTCCTGCTGAACTTTCGTTTCTCGTCTGACTCTTGTGACTTAGTTTGCATTCCCCAAAATACTCAGCGGCCGATAAGATTTTATTCTTTTTTCTCTCTCTCTCCCCCGGAGTCTAAACAGATGAAATATCTCCTGTAACCCATGACGTTTGGCCTCTGCGGTTCCTCTAATGGGGGCGGGTTCCGATTGCTTTTCCACAGGTCGCGCAGCCGGAATGCATTACCATCTAAGGGCAGCAAGGGGGCGGGACCGGAAAATCCTAACATGGAGCTTCCAGTTCTCGGCCCTTGCTCTCTGATTGGCTGGGCGCTGCTTCTGTGTTTACAAGCGCTGAACTTGGGCTTTCAGTGCGCGCTCTCTCTCTCTCTCTCTCTCTCTCTCTCCTCAGTGCGCTCTCTCTTTAGTGCGCTCTCGCTTTAGTGCGCTCTCTCTCTCCTCAGTGCGCTCTCTCTTTAGTGCGCTCTCTCTCTCCTCAGTGCGCTCTCTCTTTAGTGCGCTCTCTCTTTAGTGCGCTCTCTCTCTCCTCAGTGCGCTCGCGCTCTCTCTCTCTTAGTGCGCTCTCTCTCTCCTCAGTGCGCTCTCTCTTTAGTGCGCTCTCTCTTTAGTGCGCTCTCTCTCTCCTCAGTGCGCTCTCTCTTTAGTGCGCTCTCTCTTTAGTGCGCTCTCTCTCTCCTCAGTGCGCTCGCGCTCTCTCTCTCTTAGTGCGTTCTCTCTCTCTCTCAGTGCGCGCTCTCTCTCTCTTTAGTGCGCTCTCTCTCTCTTTACTGCGCTCTCTCTCTCAGTGCGCGCTCTCTCTCCTCAGTGCGCTCTCTCTCACCAGTGCGCTCTCTCTCCTCAGTGCGCTCTCTCCTCAGTGCGCTCTCTCCTCTGTGCGCTCTCTCTTTAGTGCGCTCTCTCTTTAGTGCGCTCTCTCCAGTGCGCTCTCTCTCTCTTAAGTGCGCTCTCTCTCTCTCTCTTCAGTGCGCTCTCACTCTCTCTCTCTCCAGTGTGCGCTCTCTCTTAAGTGCGCTCTCTCTCTCTCTCTTCAGTGCGCTCTCTCCAGTGCGCTCTCTCTCTCTTAAGTGCGCTCTCTCTCTCTCTCTCTCTTCAGTGCGCTCTCTCCAGTGCGCTCTCTCTCTCTCTTAAGTGCGCTCTCTCTCTCTCTCTCTTCAGTGCGCTCTCACTCTCTCTCTCTCCAGTGCGCGCTCTCTCTTAAGTGCTCTCTCTCTCTCTCTCTCTCTCTCTCTCTCTCTTCAGTGCGGCCCTCTGCTCAGTTCGCCCCGTGTGAATCGTCACTGCTCAGTTCGGTTTGATTTGCCGTCAGTGTGCAAGCACTTTATCACCCAATAAGTTAGACTCCCGTGTTTAACACAAGCAGCAATAAATCAGTTCGTCTGTTAACCTTTCAGGATATATCCAAGGCTCAGGCTGTATTTATTTATGTTTATTAATTTATTTATATTAGAGAATTATACAATGCATGCGTCATAAAATTCTATAAAAAAGCAACATATTAAGTGCGTATTAAAGGTCAAATAATGTGAAAAAAAACATATCTTTTAGACTAAGACTAGACTTTAAGACTAGACTAAGCTACTCCATTAATTCAGCTTATATGTATTAATGGAGTAGCTTAGTCTAAAGTATATGGTTATATATATATATATATATTAAAAAAATAATAATAAAGTCACATGTTCTGGGTGCATGCTAGAGGGACGAAAGCCGCGCACCTGTCGGCCGGGCCGCGCCGCCGCTCCGGGTTTTGGCGCACCTCGTTGCGCATGCCTGCAGCGTGCGGCAGCGGCGTGCGGCCGACCCGGCGGCGGTCAGGACGCGGCCTCAAGCGCCGAACGTTTCCACTACGAGGTGCTTCCATTGTGACGCGGCCGGTTTTGTCTGCAGTTCCTTTGTGTGTCCATATATGGTCATCTACGTCACGCTGGTTCCGCCCCCCTTATTTCAACCAGAAAAAGCGTTGGAGTTCCCTGGGCCGAGCGACACAGCGAGCTCGCCGCCGCCGCCGCACTTCAGCACCAACAGGCTTGCCTGTCTGTCCGCCCGCCCTTCTGTCTGTCTGTCTGTCTGATCCAGAGACTTTCTTCGCGAGCAAGATGCCGATTCGGGGCGACAATTGAAAAGCAAAGGCAAAGCCGCAGAGCGAGGCGGGTGGCGCGAGTTGTCTTCATCCCGGCCGGACTTTGGATACAATCGCACTTGAAGCCTGAGGGATATTTATTTGTTGTTTCGCCTTCACCGCCGCCGCCGCGTCTCTCTGGCCGAATTCTGCACTCCGCGGCCGGGCGCGACCGGAGGACTGGAGACCGCGGGCGCTTTGAGGTCGCCGGCTCAGCTCCCCACCTGATTTAACTTGCTATGACAGGTAAATTAGCGGAGAAGCTCCCCCTTACCATGAGCAGTCTAATCAACGCCATTCCCGACAGCCTGTATCCCGAGGAGGACATTCCCACTTCATCTATGAACATCTTCACCAGCACCGAACCCGCGGCGCACTACTCGCAGATGAACACAGGTGAGTCGGCCAACTTTCCTCCTTCCATCTCACTTCCAAACGACTTTCCGTGGAACCCTGACACCCGAGTATTTTAACGTCTAGGTCTCATCCGCCGCTCCGTGTCGTTTCCCCGAGGTTCGAACCCATACCCGCAACTTTAACGTCGGGGTCGGGATCTTTTTGGGGGGATTAAAGCCCCTCCGCGGCGGGTGTGTTCTCCCCCCGGGTGGGCGTCTTCGGGGCCGCTTCTAAGGCTGTAGAGGGTTCTGCTGCAGAACCGCGTCCCGAAAAACCTCGTTCCCATCGGGCTCGGGGCTGCCTCGCGCGCACCGCCGCCAGGTACGGCGAGTCACGTGACGATGGGAGGGGGCGATCCAGGTGATTAAACTCCCCTAAAAAACATACGCACCGACGCGACGCGGTGAAATCCGTGAGATTTAGTTTGTTTAATTTATATTTATCCGACCGAGTCGTCCTGTCATCTGCACTGCACTGCGAGCGTCACTGTTCAGACCTCAATTTAAATTCTCTATTTATTAAAAAAAATATATAATAAAATCTAATGACCCAAAATACAAGGCTATTCGATATTGCTTGATGTTTCCGAGGAAATAAAAAAAAAATATGAAAAAAAAACGCGGAACGATCATTTCCGACCGCGATCGAAGTTTTATTTCCACGCCGCTGGAACAATAGACAGACGGAAAGCAACTTTAATAATAAAAACAAAAATTTACCTGAATAACGATAATATTCATCATAATAATTATAATAATCTGAGGATAATAGGCGCTTAAAGATGATCGCTGATCATTTACATAATCCCGCGGAGCTTTTTATAAACTGAGCAGCTCAGGCTTGTGGCTTAATTCCCGACACGCGTTTCAATTCATTTTAAAGTTTTTGTGTTTTTTTTTTTATACGACGATTGATTTTTTAAAACATTTTTTTACAACGTAAAATTACACACAATTATCCAAATGTCATTCATAATTTGTCGTTATATATATTTGTGTTATTGTCAGCGGCAAAATGCGACCGAGCTGCGTTTCTCAGATGAATTGGTCGGTCGTCAGTGCGCCTGTGAGGGACTGTGTGATTAGTCACTGCTGGTTATTAGGGTCCTAAATGCAGTGGGGCTGGTGGGCGCGAGTGGGCGGGTTGGTGTTGCCAAAAAGCCTCGCACGTGCGCGAGGCGCCGCTTTTTACCAAACACGGACTCAAATCGCCTTTAGAACCAAAGCCGAGGAGGGTCGCATCGGGAGGGTCAGTCATTTTTTCTTACGGGGTTCGGTTCTTACGCCGTTTCACAGATATTTAAAATCGAACCCAGACCCGGTGAAATCAGGTAACCCGAAACACCCCCCCCCCACACCCGGATTTATATCAATCCAAGAAAAAGTCGATTTGTTACCTAAAATAAATGAACAAGCCGACCTTCCGAATCAGAATATTTTATTGATATTAAAATTGCAGACCGTGAGCCATGGTTTAATAAGAACCACGTTTAATTCAACGCAAAAAAAACCATTCAAATCAACCAATTATTTATTTCACTCGCATTTTATTTATTAGACTCCAATGCGCAGAAAAAAAGGACAATTTATTCGAACACAGTCGTATTTTGTGTGCAATTAAAAAAAAATCTATAAATAACTAACGACCGCAAGTAGACGATCCAACTTAATGCGAACCAACGCGAATTCCGAACCGAGTCCGAGCAAAGAGATCCAACTAAAATAAATCTGATGTTAATAATCTGTTCGAACGATGATCTGTAAAGGCAACTGATCGGACACAGATCATTAAAATTCAGCTAATTAGGCTTCATTTATTTTTATAGCATTGGGAATAACGCTGATTGGAACACAGCCCGACTCCTACGAGATCGACGGAATTACGATGAGACACACACGAGTTAAATGTGATATATATATATATATATATATATATATATATATATAACTAGAGATCATAAATATAATACTAAGAATCTGGAAGAAAGTAAAACTCTGGGTGGGAGAACATGCCAAACAAAAATTTTAAACACATGTAGAAAAATTGTATCTATTATTTACATTGTATAAAATATAATGTTCATTTCTCCCAATTGCAGATGTTTTAATGATTGAAAACTCGGTTGTTTCTGTACATGTTAATCAGATTTTTGATTGGTTGAGGTGGCAGATCTCTTTACAGAGGGCCATCTGAGAGAGACGAAATATTCCTAATGTATTAAATCCAAAGAGACAGAGGACACGTGATCCAGTTATACAATCTTTGTGCTTTTTTTTTTTTTTTTTTTTATAATAACATTTTGTCCAAAAATGGAATGGGCAACCCGTTTGACACCCACCTGGGCGTCGTGCCGAAGGTTCCCACCGTGCCCTCCCTGCACGCCCTGTTCTACACGGTCCTAAAGAATAAACATAAAGGGTTGGTCTGCAGATTAAATTAAATTAGACAGGGTGACGGAGTAATTTCGGATCAGGGACCGCGATGCAGTTTAGGAGGCGTGAACGGAAATGGCATGCTGTTGTTGAGGGAATATTCCAACCTCCATCGGACACGTCGTACTTTGGAATCTCAGGGAGAGAGAGAGGGGGGGGGGAGCGAGAGAGGGAATAAGAAAGGAGAGGGGTGGAGGAGGGGATGTCACTTCACTTGGGAGCTTGTCGCTAAACTTTTTGACTCCATCGGCGATCTGGAGCTCAGCTGGACCGACGGGCGTCCTCTCTTCCGTTCGACCGTCCCAGGTGACCGTCCGTCGGAGGTACGGCGTGATTCACGGGTTCTACGAACGAAGGAAGTTCCTCACGGCGTAGCTCTTAACACGGCACCCCCCCCCCCCCCCGAAATCTGCCCACTCTCACAGACGTGGTGTGGTGTCTTTGATTGAGTGCGTTTGGATGCGTCTGGCTTCTCCATTGATCTTTCAACTTCTTTTTCTTCCCTCCCCCTCCCCCTCCCCCACAGATAACATCATGGACCTGGGCATGGGTGGCGACAAGGGCAACGAGATCCCGTACGCGTCCGGCAGTTTCCAGTCCGGCCGAAGCGGGCAGACGGTGACGTACCTGGGCAAGTTCGCCTTCGACACGCCTCCTTCCGGGGGCATCGGGGGTTCCGGCTGGTGCTCGGACAACAACATCATCAGCCTGGTGAGCGCCGGCATCCTCGGCGTGTCGCCGTCCCCCGGCACCATCACCACGCAGTCGTCGTCGTCGGGCGCGATGAGCGTCCAGTCGTCGGACATCGACCAAGTCTACGCCCCGCCCTTGCCCGCCTACTCGGCCTGCGGGGAAATGTACCAGGACCAGGTGCCGTTCCACCACAGCCCGGCCGCGTCCTCCTCGCTGCCCTACGCACCCTCCGACTACCACGGCGGCACCAAAGGCGTGGACGCCAGCCTGTTCTCCATGATCCCCGACTACAACCTGTTCCAGCACCAGGGCGGCGCCGGCGAGGCGGGCGCCATGGAGCACAAGCCCTTCCAGAGCGTGGAGCCGCTCCGCGTCAACCCTCCGCCCATCACGCCGCTGGAGACCATCCGGGCGTTCAAGGACAAGCAGCAGCTGCAGCCGGGCTTCCTGGGTGGCCAGCAGCACCACGTCTCCCAGCACCACCACCACCACCACCACCAGGCGCAGACTCTGGCCCTGAAACCCGTGCGTCCCCGGAAATACCCCAACCGCCCGAGCAAGACGCCGGTCCACGAGCGCCCGCACGCCTGCCCGGCCGAGCACTGCGACCGGCGCTTCTCGCGCTCGGACGAGCTCACGCGCCACCTGAGGATCCACACGGGCCACAAGCCCTTCCAGTGCCGCATCTGCATGCGCTCCTTCAGCCGCAGCGACCACCTGACCACGCACATCCGCACCCACACCGGCGAGAAGCCCTTCTCCTGCGACTTCTGCGGGCGCAAGTTCGCCCGCAGCGACGAGCGCAAGCGCCACGCCAAGGTGCACCTCAAACACAAGGACAAAAAGCCGGCCGAGAAGGCCAACAGCTCCGGCGCCGCGGCCACGACGGGCACGCGCCCGTCCCCGCCGGGCTCCTGTGGAAGCGCCGGGGCCGGCGGGGCCAACGTTCTGACTGTCACCACCTGTGCGTAGTGCCCACCGGTACTGAGCGGCGCGTCAGGAAGGACTCACCGTCCAATCAAAGACTCATCTCTCTCGCTCTCTTAGTTCTTCAATATGATGTATCTCTTTTTAAGGTGGTTGAGCACCGGTGGGTCTCACTGAGGACGGGCACTAGTGTTTGTTTTTTTTTTTTATGGCAGGGAGAGTAGCAGAGTGGGGCAGCAGAGGGGCAGCAGTCAGGTTATTCCCGAAAAAGAGAAAAAAAAAAGAAAAAAAAAGCATTACAGGCTCAGGGAGTCCGCGCCTCCACGGACCCACCCTCCTCACTCCAGTGTCGCTCCAAATGTTGACTATGAAGGTATTACACCCCTCCAGGTCGCAAAGTGTGTGTCCCCCACCGCCACCTGTTTAATTACGTACGCTCGGACCACCGCAAAGGTACACGAACGTTTTAGGGGCGAGAAGGAAGCTCCCTCTTTTCCGACAGTGTAACATCGAAAGGCGAGGTGAGCGATTTTACGTCAGCTACGTGTCTCTCGGTTCGTCGGCGACTTAAAAAAAACTAAAGTGCAATTTCATTTTCCTTTGATGTCGTGAACGCCTCGTTGGCGCTGCACTTTGGTTCCCGTTGTTTGTTTGTTTGTTTGTTTTTTTTAAATTGCTTGTTAACTATTTAATAGACTATTTTTTTTTGTTGTTGTTGTTGTTGGAGCAAAAAACGTGCCACTTTCGTTTTTTTCTTTTTAACGTTCTGCCGCCGACCGCTTCTTCTTCCCGCCCTCGTCCTCCCGTTCGTGTAGCAGGAGCCGTGTGACGGCGCTCGCGGATTTGAGTCGGCTTCGGGGGTCGAGTTCAAAAAAGGAAGACCCCGCGGCCGGGGAAGCGTCGGTGCGTCCGAGTGGGTCTTTTATCACGTGATTGGACGCCGTGTCTTAACGTCTCCGAATCCCCCCCCCCCCCCGGTGCGGTTACAGCCAATCCGGACGCCGCGCGGTACACGGCCAAAGGTCGTCTGTACGATACCCATCCTTCAAACGCAGTTTACTTCAGGCACTCCACCTGGTGTGTGTGTGTGTGTGTGTGTGTGTGTGTGTGTGTGTGTGTGTGTGTGTGTGTGGAGCAGATACGTTCTATTTATCTGCCCTCGGAAGGCAAAAGTCGTCCTGCCATTTCATCCGTTTTGTTTCCTTCGTGGGCGGCACGGTGGCTTAGTGGTTTAGCATGTTCTCCTCTCAGCGCTAGGGATTCCCGCTTCGAATCCCAATCTGGGTGGAGTTTCCATGTTCTCCCCGTGTCCGCGTGGGTTTCCTCCGGGTTCTCCGGTTTCCTCCCACAGTCCAAAAAACATGGATCAAGGTCAATTGAGTTCTCCAAATTGCCCCATATAGAGTGTGTGTCTGTGTGTGTGTGAGTGTGTGTCCAGTGATGGATTGGCGTCCTGTCCTGGGTGTATCTGCCCAGCGCCCGAAACGTTCTCCCCTGGATGGGCATGGGGAACGAACCCCCCCCCCCCCCCCCCCCCCGCGACCCTAGTAGAGGATGAAGCAGAAGACGATGGATGGACGTTTCCTTCGTTGTCTCGTCGGTGTTCGGAAACGGCGAATGCGGAAGGGAACCTTTCAGCAATACGCGTGAACCGCGCCGGTTCCCCGAGGCGCCCGTTTGTTCTTCCCAGCGTTGCATCCTGTACATTAACGCCGTCTCGGCGCGTTCGGCGCACTCGCGGCCGTGTCCGAGCGCGGTTCTGAGTGCGAACTCGACGTGCCGTCTGAGGCGTTTCGATGAAACCGGCGTGGCCGTCGACATCCGGCTCTCGGAGGCGGCGGCGAATGGGGAGGGGGGGCCGAGAGGGGCCGAGAGGGGCCGAGAGGTCGCGAATGATGGAACGGGAGCGTTTTGTACAGCCGCCTATCAGAACCTATAACTACATGTTTTCTACTAAGAATGTACAGTTTAAAAAAAAGTGACAAAAAAATAATAAATAAATAAATAAAGTGCTTCAGTATTACGATGTTCTGTCCCGCGAGGACACGGCACTTCAGACTGAATGTGGACGCAAACGTGGAGTCTTCGTGTCTTCGTCCTTCCGGAGGGGGAAAAATATGACTGTGTACATAGTTTATAATGTCTCGTTGTGTTTTTTTTTACTGTGAGAGTTGAGGAGGAGGAGGAGGAGGCGTCCGTCCGGCGGCGTGGAACCCGGGGCGTTCCGCGTCCTTCCCGCAAACGTTTGTCGCGTGCAAAATGTACAAAGAGCGAAATGGAGACACACCGAATGATGTGATTATTAATGAAATAAACCACAAGGTTATTTGAAAAAAAAAAAAAAAAAAAAACACGTGTCCGCCAGTTCGTCCGTGCCGCCGTCGACCTGTCGTCTCTGTGGCTCGCCGCGGTTCCGGGTTCCGAATCCAA
>JAFMOC010000074.1:220000-242500 GCA_019802505.1 Corydoras sp. C115 | reverse complement strand
ACCCGGAACCCGGAGAGGTGGACGTGCTGGCTGTGCGGCCCCTTATGACCTCACATCTATTCAAACTGCGTCCCCACTCAACTTGTTTGGGCTTTCTACAAGATTTTGGAGTGTGTGAAGGACTTTTTACCCTCTTTCTCCAGTAGAGGTCAGACACTGATGTTGGGGTACTCCAGTAGAGGTCAGACACTGATGAGGGGGAGTGGGGGGGGGTGTTATGGAGAGCATGGCTCAGACTCTCCAAGGTGTTTGGTCGATGGGGTCACGCTCAGGACGCTGTGTGTCCGGTTCCATTCCGATTGGCTCTCTGTATGTTTGAAACTGCAATGGGACTTCCCCAAACTGTTCTCACCAAATTAAAAGCGTGCAGATGTCAAAGCGTGACCGAGGTTCCCCAAAACGTTGATGCACAGTGTACATTGGCACCTGCGGTGTTCTCCCAACCTCCCCCCCCCCATCTCCAAACCGGCTTCAGGTCACCTGACTCCCAAACGATCTGACCATTCGACCTCATTCTCATTTATGTTCCGTTCTTAAGCCCTTGTCTTCATGAAATGGCAGTTTTGTGGTTCGTATGACACGGAACCCCACCGTAAGCACTGGGGCAGTAATTAACCAGCATGTAATTAAATACAGATGTTTAATTACTAAAGACTGTTGGGTTTTAACGCCTTTTTTAAAAATAAATTTTTTAAATAACCCTCTTGGCGATAAGCTGTTGGAATCGGTGCTCAACACCAAGAAGTCATTACTGATACAAAAAGTTAGTTTTAAGACCCGAATCCTTTTATCCTTTTATCAAAACAGACGGAAATAGTGCTTTAAAATAAAATAAACCCTCAGGCTGGATTTGGAGAAAATAAACAAATACCCCCCCCCCCCACGCTTTAATCTGGTTGATAATCTTGGGGCCGTTTCGTTGGTTAGGATCGTTGATGCCGAGAGAGCGTGAAGGTTCTGACGTCGTGGCGTTCGCAGCATTCGCAGCATTCGCAGCATCCGTTTCCAGGGCGGCGGTTGATTGCCCCGTCCGTGGGCGTGCTCGTCAGGTCAATAGGATGATGCTAGAGAATTAACTTTGAGCGTCCAGCAGCGGAATAACGAATCTATAGGTTCTGATTGGGTTCGACATCACACAGAGGGCGCAGTCTGTTGAGCGGGAATGTGAGAATGATGACGTCTAATCGCAAACATTGGACATTGATCCTGAAGACGGGCGTCTCTGTGATGTCCCTGTGATGTCCCTGTGATGTCTCTGTGATGTCCCTGTGATGTCCCTGTGATGTCCCTGTGATGTCCCTGTGATGTCCCTGTGATGTCCCTGTGATGTCCCTGTGATGTCCCTGTGATGTCTCTGTGATGTCCCTGTGATGTCCCTGTGATGTCCCTGTGATGTCCCTGTGATGTCCCTGTGATGTCCCTGTGATGTCCCTGTGATGTCCCTGTGATGTCCCTGTGATGTCTCTGTGATGTCTCTGTGATGTCCCTGTGATGTCTCTGTGATGTCCCTGTGATGTCCCTGTGATGTCCCTGTGATGTCCCTGTGATGTCTCTGTGATGTCCCTGTGATGTCCCTGTGATGTCTCTGTGATGTCTCTGTGATGTCTCTGTGATGTCCCTGTGTTGTCCCTGTGATGTCTCTGTGATGTGTCTGTGATGTCCCTGTGATGTGTCTGTGATGTGTCTGTGATGTCTCTGTGATGTGTCTGTGATGTCACTGTGATGTGTCTGTGATGTGTCTGTGATGTCTCTGTGATGTCCCTGTGATGTCTCTGTGATGTGTCTGTGATGTCCCTGTGATGTGTCTGTGATGTCCCTGTGATGCCTCTGTGATGCCTCTGTGATGCCTCTGTGATGTCTCTGTGATGCCTCTGTGATGTCTGTGAGTGTGTGACCTGTGATAGATTGGCGCCCTGTCCTGGGTGTATCTGCCCAGCGCCCAGCACCCGAAACGTTCTCCCCTGGATGGGCATGGAGAACCCCCTGGGCGCAAACAAACACTATTGACTTGATCCATGTTTTTGGACTGTGGGAGGAAACCGGAGAACCCGGAGGAAACCCACGCGGACACGGTGGAGAACATGGAAACTCCACCCAGACTGGGATTCGAACCGGGAATCCCTAGCGCTGAGAGGAGAACATGCCAATCCACTAAGCCCCCGTGCCGCCCTAGCTTTTAATATATTGTCCAATAATTTATATAATATATTTTTATTAATTTATTAATTAATTTATTAATTAATTAATTTATTCCAACCTTTCCGCGAGCTCGAACCCGGCCATGAGTAAGAGCCGCGGGTTCCGTTGTCGAGTGTTTGACCCGCGTGGAATCCGGCGGCGCTGGCGCTTTGAGTCATAAGCAGGACGTGCGCGTAATTAAACGGGGGTCTGACTCAGTCGGAGCCCTCGGCTCCGTCAGGCGGTCGACGGAGCGCGGTGCGGTGCGCGGTGCGGTGCGCGGTGCGGTGCGCGGCGCGGCTCATTCGTTTCGGCGCCGTGACTGAGTCCACTGTAATTCAGTGGGTTTGTTTTGTGTGTGGGAGCTGATTGTGAGCCATTTTTGTAGTTTCCCATTCATTCAGCGCCGTTCGTTCATTCATTCATTTTTTATTTATTTTTTTCTGTGCAGTGGAATGAGGGTCATTGGTCCAGTTCCTGCGGTCAGGCACGTTACCGCGGTAACTCAGAAAACTCCTGCTGACATTTTTCCCATCTCCCTCTCTCTCTCTCTCTCGCCCGCCCTCTCTCTCAGTGCCCTTTTTTAAGGGCATGGGATCAGTCGCCCCGGCCTGACCGCTCGTCCCGTGTGCAGCCGGCTGTAAAAATGTCCGAGCATGCGAAGCCCTGAAGCGGAGGATTCCCACAGCGTCGTGGCTTCTCCGTCCGGTTGCTTAACGTCTCAGTACGCTGCGTACTACTGGGCAAAAGTATCGGGACACCTTAACAGACGTTCCACATGCCGCTGCTTTAATGGCCTTCCATTCTTTCAGTGATCGCTGTCTGGACGCTGGATGTTCCACATCAGGGGTTCAGGGGTTCTCAACCGGGGACCCACATGTTCTTATGGTCATTACGTCGTGATTCACTTTCATAGAATACAAAACAAACCAATTAACTTCTTGAGAAATATTCTTATATATATATATCCATCCATCCAATATCTTCCGCTTTATCCTCTATTAGGGTTGCGGGGGGGGTTCCCCATGCCCATCCAGGGGAGAACGTTTTGGGCGCTGGGCAGATAGACCCAGGACAGGACGCCAATCTATCACTGGACACTCATTTGCTCACACACACAGACACACTCTATATGGGGCAATTTGGAGAACTCAATTGACTTGATCCTTGTTTTTGGACTGTGGGAGGAAACCGGGGAACCCGGAGGAAACCCACGCGGACACGGGGAGAACATGCAAACTCCACCCAGATGGGGATTCGAACCCCATTCGAACGGGAATCCCTATAATAATGTTGGTTTTTTTAATTTTTTTTTTTTTTACAAAAATCTTCGTGACCCACAAGTTGAGAATGACCGTTGTAGCTCATTCTAATGATTTGACTTCAGGGCATGAAACCCACCCCACCCCACCCCCACCCCACCCGCGCCTTTATCGTGCTTTGTCAGTGGAGCAGAAAAGGGCCTTCCCCAAACTGTTCTCGCGAAGTTTCGTAGAACTATGAATGCGACTCGGTTCTAAACCCGCGGTCCACGCGCTCGTCCTTGCTGCCGCCTCGCTGCCGGCGTGTTGTTACGCCGCTGGCCTCGTTTGTTAAACAAATACCTGATTGAGGACGATTCGTGATCTGACCTTCGACCCATTTCTCACCCGCCGAGGATTAAATTTGAGGAACGCAGTGACGTGCGGGCGGGCCGACGGGCGGGCCTGCCATCTCCTCGAGTCCGCCTAGCTCTGAAAAAGTCAATTCATGCGATCCGTTGCGTCAGCGCTCAAAAGAAACAACTGACGTCTTTCCTACTCTGCTCCGCGGTCCGTCCTCCTCCTCGTCCTCCTCCTCCTCGTCCTCCTCCTCCTCGTCCTCCTCCTCCTCCTCCTCCTCCTCGACGGGTGCGATGGCTGTTTGGAGTGCTGGCTTCGTGGCCGCTTCCACTATTAGGATGAGTCAGCGTTCCGAACTCGAGGAATTTCGCCGGCGTGATGATGCAAACTTTTCCATGATGCCCGGCGCTGACGTGCGGCGGAGGTGAAAGCCGTTTGCCTCGCAGCCTGACCTCCCTGACAACCTCGTCCTCCCTGACAACCTCGTCCTCAGACGGGAATCCGGTCGGGTTTTACGGTCCTGGCTGGTTCGCTGTAAATGAAAACTTTTTTAAAAATTTTATAAAAGTTTTACATTTTTTTAATTATTTAAAAAGATTTTTTTTATGGAAATAAAGTCGCCGAACACGGACGTTGCTGGCTTTGGGTTTAATATTGTGAACGTTTGTAAATGAAACTTTTAAAATGAGATTAATATATCTACACATACCTGTCACATGAAGCACACACACACACACACACACCTCACACCAGCGTTCACACCCAGTACTTTCTGTCTCATTAGCTCACACACATTCGCTTTGACGCAGCTGCTGACTTGGATCGGCTGTCATCGCCAGCCGTCCATCATTCTGCAGAGATGTTATTACTGTCACATCAGTAGGAGCTGTGTGTGTGTGTGTGTGTGTGTGTGTGTGTGTGTGTGTGTGTGTGTGTGTGTGTGTGTGTGTGTGTGTGTGTGTGTGTGTGTGTGTGTGTGTGTGCGTGCGTGCGTGCGTGGTAGTCACGAACAGTAGAAATATTTCTCTCGCTGCTGTAATTAAGCATCAGGTGTGAGATTGAACGTGCACTCCTTAACGTCTCCTTAATTTGTTGCGTTTGGTGAACCTCGTCTGAATGTAATCAGGGTTTTGTTTGATCTTTCTCAGGATTCCCTTCAAGATCAGCCAGCCGAAGAAGCAGATCGTCTCCAAGACGGTGAGTCACCATGACCAACACCACCATCATCATTATGACCACCAACACCATCATCATGACCACCATCACCACCATCACCATCATGACAACCATCACGACGACCACCACCACCATCATCATTATGACCACCAACACCATCATCATGACCACCATCACGACCACCACCATCACCATCATGACCACCACCAACATCATCATTATGACCACCAACATCATCATGACCAACACCACCATCACGACCACCACCATCACCGTCATCATCATGACCACCACCACCATCATCATGACCAACACCACCATCACGACCACCACCATCACCTTCATCATCATGACCACCACCACCATCATGACCAACATCATTATGACCACCACCATCATTATGACCACCACCATCATCATTATGACCACCAACATCATCATCATGACCAACACCACCATCACGACCACCACCACCATCGTCATCATCATGACCACCACCACCATCATTATGACCACCACCAACATCATTATGACCACCACCATCATTATGACCACCACCAACATCATTATGACCACCACCAACATCATTATGACCACCACCATCATCATCATGACCACCATCATCATGACCAACACCACCATCATCATGACCAACACCACCATCACGACCACCACCACCACCATCATCACCACCATCATCACGGCCACCAACATCATTATGACCATCACGACCACCACCACCACCATCATCATCATCATCATCATGACCACCACGTCTCAGTCCACGTTAGGCAGGTCAGATTATTGTCTCGATTATTGTCTCTACGGCGCATTGACCCTGTTTCGGAATGTTACAGAACCTGATCCACACCCATCGACCTCCTTGTTGTATTGGCTCCACCCACCAGATACATAGACTTTGTAGTTCCATGATCTCACAGAGTGGTTTAAATGTGCAGGACGTGAAAGTTACCGAAAAAAAAATCCAGGGGTGGGAGGCAATAAATCTGGAAGGTGTTTTTGGGGTGTTTGTGTGGGTGCTTGTCAAGCTGTTTGTGTGGTATTTTTTTTGGGGTTGTTTGTGGGGGAGTTTGTCGGGGTATTTTTTGGGGTGTTTTTGGCAGTGTTTTTCGGGGTGTTTGTGTGGGTGCTTGTCAAGCTGTTTGTTGGGGAGTTTGTCAGGGTGTTCTTCGGGGTGTTTGTGTGGGTACTCGAGGACAGAATGGACCTCGGACCAGTGCTTCACACTGATGGACGAACAAAAAATAACAAACCGACGTTCTTCAGAGCGCACGCTGTGCTTTGGTCACCTGACAGCTCTCAGCACGCAGCATATTCCAGTCACAAAACCCAAGACGGCGTATTTTTATCCTCCTCGTGTCCAGAGACACGAAAAAAAAAAGCCCTGGTCACGGTCCTTCAGGGCAGACACTCAGTAGTCGGCCACCTCGGTCAACGGGAACGCCTGGTCGAGGAAGCGCGTTGGCAGTCGATCCGTCCGCCTCGTAAAGCTCTGTGGCATTGGCCGTGCCTCAGAGTCGGACCGGAACGCGACCATATCGAGAAGTCGCGGAGCCTATCCCGTCATCGAGTACGGGCTGAGAATGTTATTGTCTTCTGACCCTGAATGCTCGAGGTCTGACCTCGCAGCAGCAGATACGAGGCGTTCTGGAGCTTCCTGAGAGGCTGCCCACGTTGAGGCGTTGCGACGGCGACCTCCGATCGCGGAAACCGTCCTCGGCCAGGGTTCCGTCCTCGGCCAGGGTTCCGTCCTCGGCCAGGGTTCCATCCTCCTCGCGCGGTTCTCACAGCCGGTCGACAGACCTCTGCGTGGCCCCGCCGTCGCATCCCGCCCGTTTCCGACTGCCCTCACCACACGGACCGTTCCGGAATCGTCCCGACGGCGGCCGTCTCGGGGCTCGGAATGTCCTCGCGGAGTGTAATTACTTCCTGACAGGACGTTCCGGCCGTCGCTCTCAGACGGGAACGTGAAGGAAGTTTGGAATTCCCGGGTTATTTCAGTTGTAAATGCTTCAAATAAAAAGGTTTAAACAGTCGAGGGAGCCGCGCCACCACGGCACATCACCGACTGGGTAATTGTGTGGGCCGCGTCCTCTTTCAATGGCTGTGGGAAAACCACCTTCCTCCCTCGTCTTCCTCGGCCCACCTCGTTCCCTCGCGCCGTCTCCTTCCTGTTAGAACCGCACGCCGGAGACCCTGCGAGTGGGCAGTTCAGAGGACGGACGCACAGCCCCAGCAGTTTGCTCGGCCGCCGCAGGGTGCCATCCCGTCAACTGTTTATTTACAAACAGTAAATACAGAACCCTCAGAACCGCAGGACAGGAACCCCGGCTGCCGTAGCTACAACAAAAACGCCACTTCACACACGCTGTCCAAACACACTCGCACTGGATGAGCGACCGCAGGCAGGGCCGCACTCGGGGGGCAGGATAACTGCTGAATTTCAGAACGGAAGACGGATGTCGGTCTTTAATTTGTCGTCTGTTTGTCGCTCGCGCGTCGCTCAACTGGAGCCTCCAACAAACTCATAGTAAAAAAAGACAAATGGGACGCCTCTGTCCGTTTACGCTTTGATCCTCTTCTCGTACCGATCCGCTTCGTTTTTATAGCTCGTATTTGTGTGGATGCTCGTCAAGGTGTTTGTGGGGATTTTTTTTTTTGGGAGGGTTGTTTGTCAGGGTATTTGTAGGGGTGATTTTGGGGATCTTTGTGTGGGTGCTTGTCAAGGTGTTTGTGGGGTTGTTTGTTGGGGTGTTTTTTTTTTTTTTTTTTTTTTGGGTGTTGTTTGTCGGGGTGTTTTTTTTTTTTTTTTTTTTTTTTTTGTCGGGGTATTTTTTTGGGGTTGTTTTTTTTTTGTCGGGGTATTTATTTTTTGGGGTTGTTTGTCGGGGTTTTTTTTTTTTTTTTTTTTTTGGGTTGTTTGTCGGGGTATTTATTGTTTGGGGTTGTTTGTCGGGGTGTTATTTTATTTTTATTTTTTTTTGGGGTGTTTGTTGTGGTGGTTTTTTTTTTGTTTTTTTTTTGGGTTGTTTGTCGGGGTGTGTTTTTTTTTTTTTTTTTTTTTTTTTTGGGGTGTTTGTTGGGGTGTTTTTCTTGTGGTTGTTTGTATGTTTTTTTTTTGAGGTTATTGATCGGGGGGGGGTCCCCATGCCCATCCAGGGGAAAACATTTCAGGCGCTGGGCGGATACACCCAGTACAGGGCGACAATCCATCGCTGGGCACACACTCACTCACACACACACACACACACTTTATATGGGGCAATTTGGAGAATTCAATTGACCTTGATCCACGTTTTTGGACTGTGGGAAGAAACCCACGCAGACACGGGGAGAACATGGAAACTCCACCCAGATTTGGATTCGAACCGGGAATCCCTAGTGCTGAGAGGAGAACATGCTAAACCACTAAACCATATGTTCTGCAGCAAAAAAAAAAAAAAATCTAGAGCAGTTTTCCGTCACATCTTTAAACAGACGGTTCTGCTCTTTTATCTCGGTCGGTTCTCTGATCTCCGGCCTCATGTGTGTGTTCTGTTTCCTCCGCAGGTTGAAAGGGACTTTGAGCGAGAATATGAGAAGCTCCAGAAGTAAGTTGACATGTGTTCGATTCCATGCCTTGACTTGATGTACGCTTACAAACAGGGTTACGTGTGTGTGTGTGTGTGTGTATCGTTAGTGCGACTGGGACATTTTATTTTATTTATTTCTTTACTTTAATATCTATTTGTTCACGGCCTCTCGGTTTGTCACGATGGGAACGTTTGCGGCGGGAGGACCAGACGCTGAAAATAGGCCGTGTGTTTGTTTAAGACGCAGCGCAGATCTGGCTTTTGTTTCGTTAAAATTGGGTTCCAAACCGCGACTGCTGAAACTTTTAAGCGTCTGGCAACTTTTCCCATCAGTCGGCAAAGACCCTCAATTCTGTAGTGTTCCCTTTTCCATCCATCCATTATCTCCCGCTTTATCCTCTATTAGGGTCGCGGTGGGGTTCCCCATGCCCATCCAGGGGAGAACGTTTCGGGTGCTGGGCAGATACACCCAGGACAGGGCACCAATCCATCGCTGGGCACACACTCACTCACACAGACACACTCTATAGGGGGCAATTTGGAGAATTCAATTGACCTTGATCCATGTTTTTCGACTGTGGGAGGAAACCGGAGAACCGGGAGGAAACCCACGCAGACACGGGGAGAGAATATTATTTCGTGTTTACATTAAACGAATAACGAACATAAGACGTCGTGCGTTGTTCCTGTGATTTGTGGCACTTAATTGTCAATTTTATTGACAAAATATTTATAATTATTTATTCATTCATTATCTCCCGCTTTATCCTCTATTAGGGTCGCGGTGGGGTTCCCCATGCCCATCCAGGGGAGAACGTTTTGGGCGCTGGGCAAATACACCCAGGACAGGACGCCAATCTATCACTGGGCACACACTCACTCACACAGACACACTCTATATGGGGCAATTTGGAGAACTCAATTGACTTGATCCATGTTTTTGGACTGTGGGAGGAAACCGGAGAACCCGGAGGAAACCCACACGTACACGGGGAGAACATGGAAGCTCCACCCAGATGGGGATTCGAACCGGGAATCCCTAGCGCTGAGAGGCGAACGTGCTAAACCACTAAGCCACCGTGCCGCCCTATTTATAATTAATTAAATTAAATAAATAAAGTATAATAATCAGGTTCAGCGGTGACTTAGTGGTTTAGCATGTTCTCCTCTTAACTCTAGGGATTCCCGGTTCGAATCCCCATCTGGGTGGAGTTTCCATGTCCTCCCCGTGTGCGCGTGGGTTTCCTCCGGGTTCTCTGGTTTCCTCCCACAGTCCAAAGACATGGATCAAGGTTAATTGAGTTCTCCAAATTGCCCCATATAGAGTGTGTCTGTGTGAGTGAGTGTGTGCCCAGCGATGGATTGACGTCCTGTCCTAGGTGTATCTGCCCAGCGCCCGAAACGTTCTCCCCTGGATGGGCATGGGGAACCCCACCGCGACCCTAATAGAGGATAAAGCGGGAGATAATGAATGAATAATTATAAATAATTTAATTAATTTTGACAATTAAGTGCCACCGTCAAATCCTTCAAAACCCAATAAGTTGGTTTATTATTCCTGCGGACGGCCCGATCCTGTCGCAGTAAACAGTGAGGCAATGCGTTTAGTTTGGTAAAGTTCGTGGTGAATGTAGTAACGTGTGTTTTTCGCGCGCGCACGCCGTCCGTCCGGCTCCGTTCGTGCACGTTCGTCGGAAAGCCTTGCGTTGTGAGCGCCGGGCGATTACCTGCGAACCCGCAGCGCTGCAGTCTTTCATCACTCCACCACACCTCGACGCTTCAGGGACTTTCGTGTGGGAGTGTACAGACAGTAAGACGAATGGGGGACCCTCGTGTCAGACTGAGCGCAGCGAGTGGGTGTGGGCATGTAGCAACAGATGTACCAGGCTGGCGTGGCCCTACCTGGTGGTCCGAGCGTTCTGCATTATAACAGAACCTTTATAGAGTGCGCTGCTCATTAAAGTTCCAAAAATAGACACCATGTAAGTATAGTGTTGATTAGCTTAAAAAAATAATAATAAAATAAAATAAAACAAGAAATAACGATTGGAAGATGGGCGTCGCAGTAAACCCGACGATCCGTTACGTATCCGTTAGATGAACTTAATATTTCACGGTTTGATTTTTTTAGACTATAAAGAAGTTTGTTCCTCGGTGCCGTTTACGGGGGGGGGGTTCCCCATGCCCATCCAGGGGAGAACGTCTCGGGCGCTGGGCAGACGCCAATCTATCGCTGGGCACAGACTCACTCACACACACTCTATATGGGGCAATTTTGAGAATTCAATTGACTTGATCCATGTTTTTGGACTGTGGGAGGAAACCGGAGAACCCGGAGGAAACCCACGCAGACACTGGAAGAACATGGAAACTCCACCCAGATGGGGATTCGAACCGGGAATCCCTAGTGCTGAGAGGAGAACATGCTAAACCACTAAACATATTATTCATTCATTCATTCATTATCTCCCGCTTCATCCTCTACTAGGGTCGCGGTGGGGTTCCCCATGCCCATCCAGGGGAGAACGTTTCGGGCGTTGGGCAGATAGACCCAGGACAGGGCGCCAATCTATCGCTGGGCACACACTCACTCACACAGACACACTCTATATGGGGCAATTTGGAGAACTCAATTGACTTGTTCCATGTTTTTGGACTGTGGGAGGAAACCGGAGAACCCGGAGGAAACCCACGCGGACACGGGGAGAACATGGAAACTTCACCCAGATGGGGATTCGAACCGGGAATCCCTAGTGCTGAGAGGAGAACGTGCCAAACCACTAAGCCACCATGCCGCCAGTAAACATATTATTCATTCATTCATTCATTATCTCCTGCTTTTATCCTCTATTAGGGTCGCGGTGGGGTTCCCCATGCCCATCCAGGGGAGAACGTCTCGGGCGCTGGGCAGATACACCCAGGACAGAGCGCCAATCCATCGCTGGGCACACACTCACTCACACACACACTATATGGGGCAATTTGGAGAACTCAATTGACTTGTTCCATGTTTTTGGACTGTGGGAGGAAACCGGAGAACCCGGAGGAAACCCACGCGGACACGGGGAGAACATGGAAACTTCACCCAGATGGGGATTCGAACCGGGAATCCCCAGCGCTGAGAGGAGAACATGCTAAACCACTAAGCCACCGTGCCGCCAGTAAACATATTAATTAGTGATAAATGTGAATAACGATGTGTTGTAAAACGTTTGGCCGTTAGTGTGCACGGTGTGTTACAAAAGTGTTCTCTCGCGGTTTACACGTCTTTTAGATTTACTAAATATTTAAAATTTAACACAGTAAACAAAAACAGAAACCTGTTACTCAGCGGTCAGCGTTTACTTTATAAACCGGACTAGATCACGTCGGGGAAGAGCAGATTAATAACCATTTTGTTTTTCCGTCCATCCATCCATTATCTCCCACTCCCACTAAGCACACACTCTCTCACACACACACACACACACACTCTATATGGGGCAATCTGGAGAATTCAATTGCCCTTGATCCATGTTCTTGGACTGTGGGAGGAAACCCACGCGGACACGGGGAGGACATGGAAACTCCACCCAGATTGGGATTCGAACAGGGAATCCTATACCGTCTAGTGCTGAGAGGAGAACATGCTAAACCACTGAGCCATCGTTGCATGTGAACTACAATGACGATAAATCCACTTTGCGACTGAACCTGAACCGAACGGAAGCGACTAACAGGTCCCTAAAGACGAGCGCCCCCCCCCCCCCCCCCGGGCGTCGCTGCATCCTCCGGCATCTCATTATCTGATGTTATTCCGTGACCTGTGGTAACGCTCCATGTCATTCACATGTTGGAGCGCGGCCTGCCGTTGGCTCGCGGTGCGCAGGATGGAGCAGCTGGGGCCCTGGGGCTCGATTAGCACCTACGACGACGGAGCCCGCCCCTCATCTGGTGCTCCATCTCCAGCATGTCAGCTCGGCGGCGGCGCCGTAGCCAATGCATTTTTTAATAATTTTGTCCTGTTCGGCGCAACCGCCCCGACCCCCCTCCCCTGCATTTCAATCAGGTGGCACGGTGGGCGTAGTGGTTTAGCACGTTCTCCTCTCAGCACTAGGGATTCCCGGTTCGAATCCCCATCTGGGTGGAGTTTCCATGTTCTCCCCTTGTCTGCGTGGGTTTCCTCCGGGTTCTCCGGTTTTCTCCCACAGTCCAAAAACATGGAACAAGTCAATCGAGTTCTCCAAATTGCCCCATAAAGAGTATGTGTGTGAGTGAGTGTGTGTCCAGCGATAGATTGGCGCCCTGTCCTGGGGTGTATCTGTCCAGCGCCCGATTCGTTCTCCCCTGGATGGACATGGGGAACCCCCCCGCGACCCTAATAGAGGATAAAGCGGGAGATAATGGATGGATGGGTGTATCTCTCAATGAGTCTTTATTCTATGATTATATTTTTATATATACAGTTTGGGCGGCACGGTGGCTTAGTGGTTTAGCATGTTCTCCTCTCAGCGCTAGGGATTCCCGGTTCGAATCCCCATCTGGGTGGAGTTTCCATGTTCTCCCCTTATCTGCATGGGTTTCCTCCAGGTTCTCCGGGTTTCCTCCCGCAGTCCAAAAACATGGAACAAGTCAATTGAATTCTCCAAATTGCCCCATATAGAGTGTGTCTGTGTGAGTGAGTGTGTGCCCAGCAATAGATTGGCGCCCTGTCCTGGGGTGTATCTGTCCAGCGCCCGAGACGTTCTCCCCTGGATGGACATGGGGAACCCCCACCGCGACCCTAATAGAGGATAAAGCGGGAGATAATGAATGGATGGATGAATGGGTGTATCTCTCAATGAATCTGTATTCTATGATTATATATTTATATATACAGTTTGATTGAGAGGTCGGCACGGTGGCTTTGTGGTTAGCATGTTCTCCCCCCCCACCCCCGCGTGCGACCCTAGTAGAGGAGAAAGCGGAAGATGATGGATGGATAGTTTGAATCATAAGCATAAAATATTGTCATTTCTCGAAAAAAAAAAAAAAAACCCATCGCAGGGATCTGCGCCGCGTTGGAGTTCTGCACCCTGCGCCTCATTTCTGTAATTAATCTAACGATGAGTTTCCGTACGCGCGAATGCAACAGTGCGAACGCGGCCGATGGTTAAATTACCGCTCTGGGCATCGAGAGCTTAATCGCGAGACGATTGGACGAACGTTCTCAGGACGGTGTGTGCGCGGTTTCCACCCTGAACGTCGGTTATAACGTCGGTTATCCGCCTCAAAAGATGTGCTCCTAAATTGTTCCCGTTTTCCGTTCGCAGGTTGGAAGATCAAACGAAGAAGCTGCATAAAGACATGAAGAAGAGCACGGAGGCCGACATAGGTTTGTGACCTCACCTGCGAGCTCTGACGACTCTCATCCATCCATAACATCTTCTGCTTCATCCTCTACTAGGGTCGCGGTGTGGGGGGGGGGGGTTCCCCATGCCCATGCCCATCCAGGGGAGAAAGTTTCGGGCATTGGGCAGATAAGGTCACGATCAATTGAATTCTCCAAATTGCCCCATATATATGCCCCATATATATATATAGAGTGTGTCTGTGTGTGTTCAGTTATGGATTGGCGTCCTGTCCTGGGTCCGAAACGTTCTCCCCTGGTGGGCATGGGGAACCCCCCCCCCCACCGCGACCCTAGTAGAGGATAAAGGATGAATTTCGTCGCAGGTTTCTCATCGTCTCTCACGTGTCGTCATGTATTTATCATGCGTGCCATCATTTCGGTTACGGCAACGATTTCATTGGATGAAATAGATATTGAATCATTTGGTCGATGCGGCAATCGCGTTTGCACATCGCGGCAATCAGCGGAGCGGGTGGGAGGGGGGGGGGGATCACAAACCAAACAATAAATGAGACAGTGGGATGAGGCTGGATTAATACCCTCCTTTAATACCCTTCCTTAATAATCTGCACCCCGCATTCAGATTCCCCTGATTATTAGAAGCCTGTCGGGATTGTCGGCTGAACCCGGGGGTGGCGGTTAGTGCTCCCGTCTCTCAGCATCAACGTCCTGGGTTCGTGTCCTCCACCCCCCCCCCACCCCCCCGAGACGAACGGAGCTCGTCACCGTGTGGAGATGATGTCCGCGTTGGATTCCTCAGTGGACACCCTTCCAAGGAGACGTCCGACCTGAGGTGCCCCGTTGCCCCGTCGCTTATCTGAAACGGGACGTCGGCGCTGCCCGCGGTGCGCCTCTGTCAGAATCGAGTGCCAACGCCGCGCTCTCTGATTGTGCGTCGGCGCGTCTGTAGTGCCAGCCCCAATTAAAGTTCCCGCGCGTCGCTGCCACCGCCGCTTTGCCTCACGCCGCTGATCGGATGCGAGTGCCGGGATCAACGCGAATCAGGCTCGGGGGAGGCAGATAACATCCGGAAACATCCACGCCCGTACGGTTCACCCACCACCCAAACAAGATAAAGACCCCGTTTATTATGCTAATCGTGACAGACTTATGCAGCCGGAGAAAAAGAAAGGGAAAAAAAAAAAAAGTTTCTTTGTTTTGCGAGGCCCCACGCGAGGATGCGGGTTCCGCTCCCAGCAGCGGTGCTGTCTGTCTTCATGTGCGGTTTAATAGACCTTTGTTTAAAAATCTGCATTTCGGAATCACTTTGAAGTGAGTCGAACTTTTAAAATAACTTTCACTGACTGACTTCAGCTGCATTTCAATACGTTTTAAAGTTTGTTTCTTCTTTCGGCGCCGGGAGAGGATGCAATTCTGTGAAATTCTCATTTGGACCCAAACTGTGACCCAAAATGTGAAATAAACCTATTATTATTATTATTATTATTATTCTCATTATCGTTATTATTATTATTATTATTCTCATTCTCATGTGCGTTTGCCTTCTCCATGTTCCAGCCATGTCTAAAGCGGCCGTGAAGATCTCCGGAGACCTGTTGAGTAACCCGCTGTGTGACCAGGACCCAGCCTTCTTGGAGTCCATGACGGCCCTGGACACGGCCATGAAGAGAATGGATGCATTCAACCAGGAGAAGGTGAGGACAAGAATTTGTTTCTTGCTCCCTGAGATGACGGTGACTTACATAAACATCCATGGGCATGGGCATGGGACACCCCCCCACCCCCACCCCCCCTTAATACTGTTACGGCAGATGGCAGGATTTATCCAGCACTGTAGTTTTACTTTATTTAAACACCAGTGGGTTAAATTCACCTGCGAATCCCACCTCCTTTTGGGTCTAGGGGGTTTGCAAGCGTAGACCGAGCTTCAAAACCAGGACACACTACATGCGTGTTACGTCGTGTTGCGTCGTGTTGCAGGTGTGTAATGGTGGTTACAGGTGTGTTGTGTGCGTGGTACGGCGTGTTCATGCATTATGGTGCGTTACATGCGTGTTATTGCGTGTTACAGGTGTGTTATAGTAGGCTACAGGAGTTTTACATACGTTATGGTGTGTTACATGTGTGTTATGGCATATGTAACAGCATGTTACATGCATGTTACAGGTGTGAAATGGTGGTTACAGGTGTGTTGCGTGCATGTTACAGCGTGTTACATGCGTTATGATGCTTTTACATGCGTGTTATGGCATGTTATGGGTGTGTTACATGCGTTATGGTGTGTTACAGGTGTGTTACATGCGTGTTATAGGTGTGAAATGGTGGTTACATATGTGTTGCACGCGTGTTATAGGTGTGAAATGGTGGTTACAGATGTGTTGCATGTGTGTTACAGGTGTGTTACATGGCTTATGGTGTGTTACATCCGTGTTATGGCGTGTTACATGCGTGTTGTGGTGTTTTGCATGTGTGTTACATGCGGACAGCTGATGGTCATGACGGCAGTCCTCCGTCATCAGATCGTTAAAGCACAATGACCGGTGACGGACTTTTGTTTGGAATAACGACGGAGGCAAGATTTGTTATTAATGACCGATGACTGCTGGCGCCGCCCGAGATCTCATTGGTCAACATGGGTTTGCACGCTCACAGGCGTTGCAGCGGATTATTTTGGACGTTCCGGGCCTCTCTTTAAAGACGAGAGCCTGCTCTTCGATCCGAGCATCTCGATCGCTCGCCGTCTTGGTGAGAGGAAAACGCTTTATATAAACGTTGTTTCTCTCTTCGGCTGAAGTAAACTCGATTACCCTCTAGCAGATTGGGTATGAGTAAGGTTTTCTCACAACAGACCCCTGCACGCACTCCTCAGGCATCTGAATTGAAAGAGAGAGAGGAAAAAAATAAAAGCAGCCCATCATTTTCAGTTCTGAACAGCTTGATCTTCATAGTCCCGTATTCCTCACTATAAACATGGTGCTGTTCTCTCCTTTGGCTTTTTGGCTCCTTAACCTTCACTATATGCTTCCCTATATGTATATACTGTATATATAAGACCTCTATGGGCGAACCATCCCTGTTATTCTATACGTTACCTCCAACTTTGTGACGGTTCTTGATCATGGTCTTGATTTTATTTAAAGTGACACACTGTGGTTTTCGTTGCCAATACTCCACCCCTACATATTACACTGTGTGTGTTTGTGTAAGTTTATATATTGGATGTGCATATATATATATATATATATATATATATATATATATATATATATATATATATATATATATATATATATATTAGTATGTGTGTGTTAGGGATTAATCGATTCCAGATTGTGGTGGTACGATTATTGTCTCGAGTAATAATCGCGATTAAACGATTATTATGCGATTATTATTATTATTATTATTATTATTATGCAATTAACTTGACCGAAACAGTGGCAGAAATCACGGGAACGACGCACGTCACCTTATGTTCGTTCTTTATTCAACGTAAACGCGAAATAACAGTTTTGTAATCGTAAGAAGAAGGACGACGCGGGGCTTTTGCTGAATGTTAACACACAATATTCGATTATTTTGTAAAATGAAAGTAAAGCATGAACCTGTGTCCCCTGACGTTCATATTCATATCCATTTAAAAGAAAACGACATTTCTTTTGGTCAAAGTAATCAGAGGAGTGCGAGCTGCGGCACTCGTTCTAAAGGTTCTGGCTGCCGGCATGCTACCTGTTTTTTCATATGAATGTTGTCATGACAAAATTTTGAGACGCGCTAACGATGAATTAATTGTAATATTGTAAATTGGGATTAATCACAAAAATGATTAATCGTCGCATCCTTGGTGTGTCTATATATATATATATATATATATATATATATATATATATATATACACACACACACACACACACACACTGTATATGTATATGTGTGTGTGTGTGTGTGTGTATATATGTGTGTGTGTTTCTTTTCTGAGAACACAAAATATATATATACACTCCAGGGAGGAGACGATTAATCGGTTTTCTATTTTATCGCAATAAAACCGTAATATCGTAAGAGCGCCTCAACATCACCATTAACAACAACATTAATTTTTGAATGCATGCATACATATGTGTGTGTGTGTGTGTGTGTGTGTGTGTGTGTGTGTGTTTGTGTGTTTGTGGTAAAACAAGTAGTGTAGTTTGCATGTTATTCCAGCGTCTGTGTCATCAATTTTTCCCTCAACAGACCAAAAACAAAAATGTGTTTTTGGTCTTGTACCTGTTCATCAGACTGTCTGTCTGTCTGTGACACACACACACACACACACACACACACACACACACACCCTCGACCCGATTGGTATTAAGGGATGGATGTGGCGTGTGGTTTTAAGTAACTTTTCCGTCACTGTTCTAAACGTCGGTCCCGGTTCCCTCTCTGAGAGTCGCGTTTATTTGCGTGGCTCTTTCGCCAAAACCTGCGTTCTTTTTCAAATGCTCTTTCCGTTTTCAGAACCCGAGCCGCCGCTCCGCCGACCGATTGCTCTGCGAGAGCGAGCGGAGCTCCGTTTTCCCCGTCGCCGAATTTCCCTTTTTAATTCGACCCAGTCTCGCATCCGCGACCGGACGACTTCTCCGTACGCATACATCAACCCCCGCCGGCTGCTCCGCGAAAACGCTGCGGGATCCTAATGGGTTCCGTTACCCGGCAGATCTCTCCGACGAGAGCGCCGATGCAAATGTGCGCTCTCTGCGCTGACCCCTCTGTCAGTTCCGCCGAAGCGAACGCTTTCAGCGGCGCAGGCCTGCCGCTCCGCTACGCGGGGCACTTGGCAGGCGAGCGCCGCCCGCCGTAGCCGTGGGCGACAGGAGACGTTAGCGCAGCCGATTTCGGGCCTTCCTCGCCGCGCCCGGGCCGACAGGACGCCCGGGCCGGGTGACGAGACGCCCGACGCCGAACCGCGCGGATGGGCTTCATGGCTGACCGGCGTTAAATTCCCGGGTTTTTTAACAAAAAAAAATTTAATAAAATAAAAAATTTGTCCTTCCGCGCGATTGTTTTCGTTTGCGCGGATGCGAAGCGCTCCGGGGCCGAGAGGAGGTTGAGAGGAGAAAGCTGTTATGATAATGAAGACGGTTCGGGATGCCGGAGCAACGCCATGTATTTTAAAAGTCGGTGTTTAGTTCGTAACGACTAGCGGCGATGACGGCGGGAGCGTGTTTGTGGATGGGGGGGGGGAGGTGGAGGGGGGGTTGTTGATAGGGTGGTGGGAGGTGGAGGTGGTGGTGGTGGGGGGGGGTATTGATTTTTTTTCTTTTTCAGGGTTTCTGGGAGTTTTCTGGGCTCAGTGTGAATGTGTGAGCGCCGGGCTGAACTCTGCCCTCTGATTCACACTTATGCTTGTGCTTCAGCGGCGCCCTCGGGCTCCGTTCTTACCTTATGGAATACGCGCAGCATCTCCCGCTCTTTCGGGCTCCATCGGTTCCTCCAGCCCCCTCCCCAACCCCCCAACCCGGTTCTCGCTCCTCTTTCTTAATATAAACGCGAGCCCTCCCTCTCCCGTCGTCTCGCGCTTGCTCGTTCGCTCGCTCGTCTCACTGGATGCTGACTGACGTTCTCTTTCGGCGGTCCGGACCTGATGTCGGCAGTCGGGGCCGTTTGAGCGAGGCTCTGATCACGTTGCACCGCGGGGGGGGAGGGGGGGGGGGGGGCAAGTGGGCCGACACTACCTTGGTTCCATCTCGCACCCCGATTTTTCCGCCTTTTACATGGCAGCGATGGGCGTGCCGGTCTCGGAACCAGGCGTGTACCGGCGCAGTACGCCTTAGACAGCGGCCACTTCCGCTCCTTAAATCTGATTGGCCGAGCCGTCTGTCCGGCCGTGACGTCGTTGAGCGCTTTACGTCCGTATCGATGCGTGACGTACAATACAATATAATTTTATGTCATTAAGTACAGATCAAACCTGTTACGCTATTGTTTATAAAAGAATGTTCTGGAATTTGGCCACTAGATGGCAGAGTTTGATCGTTAGAGAAACCGGAATCCTGTGACTCTGCGATCCGCGTTCGCTTTTAAAAGCGGACTAGATTACATCGCGGAGGAGCCGATTGTTAACGATTTATTAACAGTTTTTTTTATGGTGTTTTATTAAAAGTAACAAGACGCTCGAGGTTGTGTATTATTGTAAATAAATCACGTAAAAGAGGTGGAACTGTTCTGCAATCCACATCAGGACTAATTTATTCAAATGCTACACCCTCTCATACCGTATTGCTTTTATAAAACGGTTCATTTTAATTAAAAAACAGCAGGTTGGATTTATTCATTCATTCATTATCTCCCGCTTTATCCTCTATTAGGGTCGCGGTGGGGTTCCCCATGCCCATCCAGGGGAGAACATCTCGGGCGCTGGGCAGATAGACCCAGGACAGGGCGCCAATCCATCGCTGGGCACACACTCACTCACACACACATACTCTATATCGGGCAATTTTTGAGAATTCAATTGACTTGATCCATGTTTTTGGACTGTGGGAGGAAACTGGAGAACCCGGAGGAAACCCACGCGGACACGGGGAGAACATGGAAACTCCACCCAGATTGGGATTCGAACCGGGAATCCCCAGCACTGAGAGGCGAACGTGCTAAACCACTAAGCCACCGTGCCGCCCTGGTTGGATTTATAAATTTGTTTATTAAAACAAAATCGTTAATACTCTGTAGTTTTATTAAAATATAATTAATATATTCTTAATCCTTACGGTGGCTTAGTGGTTTAGCACGTTCGCCTCTCAGCGCTAGGGATTCCCGGTTCGAATCCCCATCTGGGTGGAGTTTCCATGTCCTCCCCGTGTCCGCGTGGGTTTCCTCCGGGTTCTCCGGTTTCCTCCCACAGTCCAAAAACATGGATCAAGTCAATTGAGTTCTCTAAATTGCCCCATATAGAGTGTGTATGAGTGAGTGAGTGTGTGCCCAGCGATGGATTGGCGCCCTGTCCTGGGTCTATCTGCCCAGCGCCCGAGACGTTCTCCCCTGGATGGGCATGGGGAACCCCACCGCGACCCTAATAGAGGATGAAGCGGGAGATAATGAATGAATGAATGAATGAATATTCTCAATCCTGCCACGCCCTCTCATACCGTATTTCTTTATTTAGATAAAGCGTAATACTATTAGTATTTAATAATTAATAACGTTTATTATCCGTCGACGGATTGTTCGTCATTAAATGAAAAGTTTTCGCGCTGAAACCGGACGTCTCGCGAGGTTAATGTTTTAAAGTTTGTAAGTTGGGAGGTCACCACCGAGCGATACTGTAATTCTTTGGCGGTTCTGGTTGACAGTTCCCCCGTCGTTAGCGGGTTCCGGGCCTTCAGACGCAGCTCAGTACTGGTTTTCATTATTTCCTAACAAACTTCGGGTTCCTCTCATTATACTCCCGGGTCCCCTGACCGACTCCTGGCTCTTTCGGCGGGTGACTTGTTCATCAGCTTATTATTTCCTGACAGGTCCTGTCAGTCTGCGTCTTGCGTTGCCTCCGTCTCGTCTCTCGGTTCCGGCTCGGCTCTTTGCCGGCGTTCTTTGCCGGGCTGAGTTCACTCGGCGCGGTTGGCGTGGCTCTCGCACATCCTGACGTCTCGGATCTGCAAAGGAAGCGGCGCCTGAGCGGCAGGGTTTTAATTGTCGCCGAACTCCGGAGCGCCGAGGCCTCGGGGCAGAACCTCCACCTCGGTTCTAACCTCTCCCGATCGCCCGCGCCTTTCCTGCTCCCCTCTGACGCGCCGACAAACGGAGTGTAAACTGTTTAAATGCTCGCCCCGCCGAGGACTTTCATCTCGCCGGGGCGGCCGCCTTCGCCCGCCTTCGCCCGCGCTCTCGTTCGCGTTCTCCATCCCGGGCCGGGGCGTCTCTTTCATGTCTCGTCCCCAAACGGTTCCGTTCCTTTTTGAAATCGGCGCTCGATGAATATTCACGTCCCCCCCCCCCCCCTGTCGGGGCTCCTCGGGGCCGAAACGCGACGGAGAGGTGACGTCACTCGGCTACGACTCCCACCCGTTTGCCCTCGGATCTGGTTTGGGGAGACTCGGGCTCGTCTTGGGCTGGTGGGGGCGGGTGGTGGTGGGGGGGGCGCTCTCGCGATTCGGCAGGCTGTCTTGTATCCTGCTGCCAATTAACATCGCCGTGGCAGATTTTCGGGTCGGTTTTGATGTGGGGGCTGTTTACGAACTCCGTGATGGCTGATGTCAGGTCTGTCACTGCGGTGTGTAAATCTTCCACTTTATCCTCTACTAGGGTCGCAGGGGAGGGTTCCCCATGCCCGTCCAGGGGAGAACGTTTCGGGTGCTGGGCAGATACACCCAGGACAGGGTGCCAATCTATCACTGGGCACACTCTCACTCACTCACATAGACACACTCTATATGGGGCAATTTGGAGAACTCGATTGACTTGTGCCATGTTTTTGGACTGTGGGAGGAAACCGGAGAACCCGGAGGAAACCCACGCAGACACGGGGAGAACATGGAAACTCCACCCAGATTGGGATTCGAAGCGGGAATCCCCAGTGCTGAGAGGAGAACATGCTAAACTACTAAGCCACCGTGCCGCCCTGTGTGTTGTATTTGTT
>JAFMOC010000074.1:140000-215000 GCA_019802505.1 Corydoras sp. C115 | reverse complement strand
AAGGTTTATTTTATGTACAGTAATTAAAGGAGGCGCAAAAAATCAAGGATACTGGAAATAGAATCAAATATAAACCTTTAATTTTATACGGCCGTGCCGTCCTGTTAATACCGTAGAGAAACAGACTAGCGATCGTAGATCTGTACGTGTTATTGGCGTTGTGAACGTGATGAGGGAGCAGCCTGTGCGACGGGGCTCCTGAAGAATTTATTATTCTGGAGATCGGCACTAATTAATGGAGGAAATCGGAATTAAATAATAAAATAATCCTCTGAACATCTTCCTTTATAAGTTTGACTGGCATTTTTTTTTTTTTTTTTTTTTTTTTTTTTTGTTTAGGGTCTTAAAGTGCACGTCGTCGTCGTCGTTAAAGGAACCCGACGCGACTTCTCGCCTCCTGACCATTGGCTTTGTTTCGGGCCGAGCCGAAACGCACTTAATGCGACCATATGCTAAAGCGACAATAAAAGGCAGGATTCCATTAGTGTATGAAGCGTCGGACCCGCGTTTGTTTGCTTAATTATTTATTTTCCTCCGTGTATTCAAATGCCGTTCTTAATGCCGGCCGTTAAAATAATAAAAAAAAATAAAACAGGAGGTGTCGAATCTTTAATGGATTAATCCGTCTGTTCGGCCGTCGAAAAATCCTCTGAATGCAGCCGTTCATTTATCCTCTGAAACGAACTTCCTCCCCGTGCCGTACTCCTCGGCCGCATTACCGATGCCGACTCTGACCTTTCCCCCGTTTGCTCTTTGTTACATTAGATGGGGTTGATGGGATTCGGCGTAATGCGTGCTCACTCGCAGGTGCATTTACACGAGTGGAAGTTACGAAGTGCCACTCGTTTCACCGACGCTGTCCGTCTCCTGACGAAACCCTGCGTCCGGACGATTTAAATATGCCCTGTTTTGTTTCAGTGCGTTTATTATAATCCGAAGAAAGAATAGTAGTCCTTGTGGAGAAATTAAACCTGCGTATGGTATGCAGAAATAGTTGCAGAAACTACTACGCAGCTGTAGTTTGTGTCATCATCGCGACGGAGCGCTGACCGAAACGTAACCGAGCCAAGAGCAAACTCTGAGCAAACGCCTCGTCACGTTGAGGTGTATAAATAAAGCGGTGAGGAGCCGCGGCGTGCTATTTCGGTGTACATCTGGTCCTCACAAGTGAAATGAGACGGGATTACACACACACACACACACACACACACACACACAGAGTGTGCTGCTTTTTTTGTTGCCATGTTGCATGAGTTAGCTGTGGAGGTCAGTTTGTCCAGACTTTGGTTTGGCTGATTAAACCAGGTCTCTCTCTCTCTTTATTTCTCAGTGTGTGTGTGTGTGTGTGTGTGTGTGTGTGTGTGTGTGTGTGTGTGTGTGTGTGTGTGTGTGTGTGTGTGTGTGTGTGTGTGCTTGGTTACACTGCTGGCATGCTGACCAACCACCACACCCTCAGCCAGTGCAAAATTATACAGTTTTACAGCTGACCTGTGTGTGTGTGAGTGTGAGTGTGTGTGTGTGTGTGTGTGTGTGTGTATGTGTGTTTGCAGAGTCAGACAGGCTGTGCCCGATCGGGTTGAACCAGTCTGGTTCCATATTGTTGTCATGTTATTACGTTGCGCTTTTTCAGGAAGAGTGAATTCTGCACACTGAAAATGACCAAGAACGTTAGTTTGTGAAAGGAATAGGAAAGATTCAGAACTCTGTGTGTGTTGTGTGTGTGTTAATGTGTGTGTGTGTGTGTATATATATATATATATATATATATATATATATATATATATATATATATATATATATATATATATATATATATATATATGTATATACAGTATATGTATGTATATTTATATGTATGTGAGTGTGTGTGTGTGTAATGTGTCCCCATCTGGGTGTAGTCTCCCCATGTGTGTATGGGTTTTATCCGGGTTCTCCGGTTTCGTCCCACAGTACGAAACATGGATTCAAGGTGAATTGGCTACTCAATGTGAATTGCCCCCCTCCCCCCCACCCCCCCAAAACACTCTGGTTCATCCAACCATGTTCTGCCTATGGAACATCTATACACCCGTGACAGTGGAATATTAATTAATTTATTTATTTATTCATTTTAGATTAAGAGGTCTGTCTCGATACTTTTGTCTAAATAGTAAATCGGTCGGCGCGTCTGTTTTTATTCATGTGAATGTAGAAATGTGTAAAAACATGGGCCGAGAAAAAACAAAACATACACATTAAAATGTAAATGAACTTATAGAAACAACTCGTTGTGATTGGTGGGTTTGAATATTTTATTGTTGTGTATTGTTATTCTCTCCGTCGGTAACCGTAGGGTTTTTTGCGTCCTCGCCGCGCAGCATCCAGCAGAAGTGTTTCATTTGTTTGGGCTGATGTGCAGTTTGTGGTAAACGGGGCATTAACGGATGAGACGTGCCGTTCTATAGACCTGGTTGGTGGGGTGGGGGTGAGGGTGAGGGTGAGGGTGTGTGTTTGTGAGACACTGTATCTATGTTTTGTGAGGTGTGGTGCCCCGGGGAGAGCACAGTCAGTCTGCACACACTTAACAACACTCACCCTCCTACCCCGAGCAACTCCTCTGCTGTCCGCACATTGCGTTATTCATCCGTACAGATCGAAGCAGGTCCCCGTAACGCAAAGTGTGAACACCCCGCGGCAGAGTTCGGCAGAGTTAACAGACTCCGCCGTCAGCCGAGCGCTTGCACCGATTGACTGATTAATTTTTCTTAATTACCTGAATTAATTATCAATCGGGCGGCACGGTGGCTTAGTGGTTTAGCACGTTCGCCTCTCAGCACTAGGGATTCCCAGTTCGAATCCCCATCTGGGTGGAGTTTCCATGTTCTCCCCGTGTCCTTGTGGGTTTACTCCGGGTTCTCCGGTTTCCTCCCACAGTCCAAAAACATGGATCAAGTCAATTGAGTTCTCCAAATTGCCCCTTATAGAGTGTGTATGCGTGCGTGTCTGTGTGAGTGAGTTTGTGCCCAGCGATTGATTGGCGCCCTGTCCTGTGTGTATCTGCCCAGCGCCCGAAACGTTCTCCCCTGGATGGGCATGGGGAACCCCCCACCGCGAACCTAATAGAGGATAAAGCGGGAGATAATGAATGAAATTAAATTCATAAAACATTACAGTCAATGATGTCATTGTTGCTTATAACGACTGGAATCACGTGACGTAAGAGCGCTGGACGGACAAGACTGTGGATGGAGGAATAGATGGATGTGTCTGGGTAATAGATAATTGGATGAATAAATGGACGGGTGAGATGGATGGATGGATGGATAATAGTTTGATAGGCAGGTGGATAAATTAATAGATGGATAAATTTGTGTTGGATGTATTGCTAAATGGATGGATTGGTGGATAAATGGATCGATGGATAGATGATGGATTAGTGGGTGAATGGAGGGGTGGATGGATGGATGAATAGGTGGGTGGGTTGATGGTTAATTAGGTGGATAGAGGTGGAAAATGGATAGATATATCGATGGATGGATGGATGATGGGTAAGGGGATGGATACGGGGCTTAATGGACGGATGGGTGGAGAAATGGATAGAGAGATGGAGTATGTTGGATTAGTAGGTGATTGGATGGATGGGAAATGGATGGATAGATGGGTGGGTGGAGGATTGTATGAGTTGATAAACAGGTGGATGGATGGGTAGATGGATGAGTTTATTAGATTTAGAAGTTAAAGTTCTATTTAGGACACGATAACGTTCTGACTTCACCTTTAAAGACTCTTCAAGGTAAAGGGATCAATGCAGCCATAGTTCAGCTTCATCAGCTTCAGTGCTGAACTAAGTTTCCATCCATCCATCATCTTCTGCTTTATCCTCTACGGGGGGCGGGGGGGGGTTCCCCATGCCCATCCAGGGGAGAACGTTTCGGGCGCTGGGCAGATACACCCAGGACAGGACACCAATCTATCGCTGGGCTCACACTCACTCACAAACACACTCTATATGGGGCAATTTGGAGAACTCAATCGACCTTGATCCATGTTTTTGGACTGTGGGAGGAAACCGGAGAACCCGGAGGAAACCCACGCGGACACGGGGAGAACATGGAAACTCCAGCCAGATGGGGATTCGAACCGGGAATCCCTTGTGCTGAGAGGAGAACATGCTAAACCTCTAAGCCACCGTGCCGCCCTGAACTAAGTTTCGTATTTCCATCCATCCATCCATTATCTTCCGCTTGTCCGGGGTTCGGGTCGCGGGAGCAGCAGCCGAAGTAGGGAGACCCAGACCTCCGTCGCCCCAGCCACCTCCACCAGCTCGACTGGGGGAACCCCAAGGCGTTCCCAGAGAGATATAATCCCTCCAGCGTGTCCTGGGTCTTCCCCCCGGGGTCTCCTTCCAATTTCCATTTCCAGTTTCATATAATTATTTTAGTATAAATTCAGAGCGATGACCTCACGATGCCGTTGCATCTCATTATGTAAGTGAAATCAGGCCGACTGAACGATGTGAAGGCAGCAGAAAGGGCGCGAGAGTGCCCCCGCTGGTCAGGCAGTCTGTGTAAACTGGGTCAAGGTGATGGCGCGTTGCAGGGAGTGTGTGGGTGGGGCGTGACGTGGCCCTCACGATAGTGTGCCGCTCCCTACTCCAGTTCCTGTGGGAAACAAACTGGGGCCTGTCCCGACAAAGCCATGCTTACTGAAGCCAGATTACTCTCTCTCTCTCTCTCTCTCGCTCTCTCTCGCTCGCCCGCTCGCTCTCCGTCTGTCCACCCTGGCTTTACGTGAGCGCTCTTGCTTTTTGTGACATCACCGCGTGCGCTGTTTACATTAGTCCCTCCTTTTGGTTTGCGGTTGAAGCCACTAAACCCCCGAAGCCTCCAGTCATCCAGAAAACTCCGAGGTGGCTTTAAAATCACCAAATTAACTTTCATCGTTTCATCACCGTCCGTGACTCACGTCGTCTAAATAGCTCCCTGTATCATCGTTAGAGACGGTAATTAGGCTGGAACGATGTAAACACTCCGAGTTGTTTTTCCTTTAAAGCCGCACTTCACCTGAACGTTGCGATATTATATATATTTACATTATATATACACACTTTTTATATTATATATCCTACTGAAACGGAGCTGAAGAGTTTCCATTCGCCTCCTGAATCACTGTGTGCTTCACATGTTGATTAAAACTAATTGGAATTAAGCTACTAAGACAATAGAGAGGGCGTGGCATTATTTTGAATAAATCACGATAAAGCGGTGTTATTAGTCCCGATGCCTCGATCCCACAATTAATTCACAATAATACGTTTACAAACACACTATAATAAAAAAAAAAAAAACAAGGTTCGATTCAGAAATGCAGAAATCGTTAATAATCTGCTCTTCCGCGACGTGATCTAGTCCGGTTTTTAAAGTGAACGCTGATCGCTGAGTAACAGGATGCCGGTTTCTCTAACAATCAAAAACAGCGATAACAGGTTCAGTGCTGATCGGGAATCGGCGCTCTGTTTATATGAATCTGTATTTTATGATTTACAATAATATATATATCGTGGGCTTGGGGTTGAGCATCCAGCCTTGCGACCTGAAGGTTCCCGGTTCGATTCCCGGTCCCAGCAAGTACTCTGGCTGAAGTGCCCTTGGGCAAGGCACCCAGCCCCAATTGCTCCCCAGGCGCCCATCACTGCGGGCACGTGTGTTCACTTTACTCAGTGTGTGAGTAAGACTAATGAGGCACAGAGTGATTTGTGTGTGTGTGTGTGTGTGTGTGTGTGTGTGTGTGTGTGTGTGTGTGTGTGTGTGTGTTCTAGACGGATGGGTTAAATGTGGAGGACCGATTCCTCTGTGTGTAAGGACAGCAGGCAAAAAAAAACATCCCTTTATCTTCACTTTAGCTGAAGCAGATGAAATGGACCCTGTGGATGGCGTTAAGGTGGTGGATCTATCGATCTATATATTCCGAGCCCTCGTCCTGTCTGAACGTTCTCGCCGGCAGATCATCGGTGTGGTGGCGTCTCATCGCGGTCGCGTCCCTCGCCCTCATCCCTCGCTCCTCTCCCGTCTCCAGCGTCGTGTCGAATAGAACTGATTTTTTTTTTTTTTTTTTTATCTCCTCCTTTGCCAGTTTTTGTTTTTGGCCTAAAAGAGTCTCACGTGTTTGCGTTCCCTCCCCGCCGGTTCTTGGCAGTGCTAAGCAGGAGCGTAGTCAGGCCTCGAACCAAATCACCCGCTCCTGTTGCTAAGTTACAGCCCAGAGCTTCTTCTTTTTTTTTTTTTTTATTCTTTTTTTTCTCTCCTCTCTCTCTATTTTTAGTATCCCGATGGCTGCGTTTCTTTCTTTCTTTTTCTTTTTTTTTCTCTCTCCACGTTCTCGTTTGGATCAAGCAATTAATAAAATGGCTTGATCGCTTTCCGCGTTCCGTTCGGCGGGCGTTCCGCGAAGCCGCCAGCGAGAGCGCTGTGAAGAGAAAGCATTCCGATATCGAGCTTCGCGTATCGATCCGCTCCATCGCCACAGCGCCGGCTGAAACGTTCAGGTTCTGCGTGGTCGAGGTTAGAAATCCATAATAAAGTCGGCGGGAACTTTTTCGGAGGTCGTTTGCGGATCATGTGATCTGCACCCCGCACTTCTGCACTTCATCTCACCACCCCATCGATTCGCACATCCGTCCGTCCGTCCATCCATCCATTATCTTCCACTTTATCCTCTACTAGGGTCGCGGGGGGGGGTTCCCCATGCCCATCCAGTGGAGAACGTTTCAGGCGCTGGGCAGATACACCCAGGACAGGACAGCAATCTATCGCTGGACACACACTCACTCACAAACACACTCTATATGGGGCAATTTGGAGAACTCAATTGACTTGATCCATGTTTTTCGACTGTGGGAGGAAACCGGAGAACCCGGAGGAAACCCACACAGACACGGGGAGAACATGGAAACTCCACCCAGATTGGGATTTGAACCGGGAATCCCCAGCGCTGAGAGGAGAACATGCTAAACCACTAAGCCCCCGATTCGCACATCCACTTCACATTTTTAACGTTGACCCGACACTCACCCGGGTTCCTTGTTCCGCAGGTACGGCAGTGTGTTCCCCAGTCTGAACATGGCGGTGAAGCGACGGGAGCAGGCGCTACAGGACTATAAGAGACTGCAGGCCAAGGTGGAGAAATACGAGGAGAAAGACAAGACTGGACCCATCATGGTTAAGCTGCATCAGGTCAGTTTGGAACCTTTAGAACACCTGGAACCTTTCAGCCATTCAGCACTAAACCGAGATTATTGCACCGACTGTAATTACCTCTTATATAAGACGCCGAGGGAGTGTTTTTATATTTTCGATTGTTGTTTGCTGCGCGTTACTCGGCAGCTACTCAAGCGGTACGGTACGAGAGGGCGTGGCATTAATCCCCGTAAGGAGCTGATGTTAGTCCTGATGCGTAGCGGAGTACAGTTACACCTCCCACCTCCCTCCCGTGATTTATTCACAATAATACACAACTTCGAGCATCATATACAAACATAAGTAACATAATAAAAAAAAAAAATTCATTATATATTATTTTTAGGGCGGCACGGTGGCTTAGTGTTTAGCACGTTCTCCTCTCAGCGCTAGGGATTCCCGGTCCGAATCCCCATCTGGGTTGAGTTTCCATGTTCTCCCCGTGTCTGCGTGGGTTTCCTCCGGGTTCTCCGGTTCCCTCCCACAGTCCAAAAACATGGATCAAGTCAATTGAGTTCTCCAAATTGCCCCATAGAGGGTGTCTGAGTGTGTGCCCAGCGATGGATTGGCGCCCTGTCCTGGGTGTATCTGCCCAGCGCCCGAGACGTTCTCCCCTGGATGGGCATGGGGAACCCCCCCGCGACCCTAATAGAGGAAAAAGCGGGAGATAATGAATGAATGAATATTTTTTTTAAATATATTTTTTTTTATATTCACTATAAGGGGCGGCATGGTGGCTTAGTGGTTTAGCATGTTCTCCTCTCAGCACTAAGGAGTCCTGGTTCGAATCTAGGTGGAGTTTCCATGTTCTCCCCATGTCTACGTGGGTTTCCTCCAGGTTCTCCGGGTTTCGTCCCACAGTCAAGACATGGTTCAAGTCAATTGAATTCTCCAAATTGCCCCATATAGAGTGTGTGTGTGTGAGTGAGTGTCCTGTCCTGGGTCTATCTGTCCAGCGCCCGAAACGTTCTCCCTGGGTGGGCATGGGGAACCCCCCCCCCCCCCCATCTTAATAGAGGATAAAGTGGAAGATAATGGATTATTAACAAAATTGTTATCTGCTCTTCGGCAGCATCAACATGTCCAGTTTTAACAGTGAACGGGGATCACTGAGTAACAGGAATCTGGTTTCTCTAACAATCAAACACTGCCACCTAGTGGCCAATTTACAGAACACAGTTCATAAAAACAGTGTAACAGGTTTAGTGCTGAACAGGAATCGGCTCGCTGTTTATATTAATCTGCATTTAATGATTTAAAGTATTGTATTGTGCATCACGCACTGATACGAACCTTTAGTTTTAAGCCAAAGAGGTGTGTGTTATTGCCGATGATGTCACGGCTGGACAAACGGCTCAGCCAATCAGATGTGTTGGTGTGTATAGTTATACATACGCATACATGTATGTTGTTAATTTTTAAGGCTATAACACGTTGTTTATTGTTTATCGTTTATTGTTTTATCACCGTCAGCCCTGCGGAGCTCTACCCCCCCCATACCCCCCCCCCCCCCCCCCCCCCGTATTCAGAGAACAGGCTGGATTCATCCTAATGATGTTCTCCAAGGTTTATATTCACGTACCAGCCATCTCTGAGCATACGTACCATAAGAATGCACAAAGCTATATCACTCGTGTTAGCGCAGTGGAAAGACCGAAGGCCAGCGCAGCGCCGTTCGGTGGGCAGCAGCCGGAAGGCAGGTCACCCCAGCCTGGGTTGTTATAAAGGGGAGAAGAAAAAAAATGCATTCTATAAAAAAATAAATAAAAAAAAAAAAGTACATTTGCATTCCCACGAGGAAAACGCAGAGTGGATGCGAAGAGCCGGAAGAAAAGGGTAAAAAAATAAATAAAAATAATAATAATAATAAATAAATAAATTAGGGAAGGAATGAAAACGACGAATAAAGAATGAAAGGGAACGTCTGAGTGGAATCGACGTTGAAAAATCCAGCGTGGAGGACGGTGGAGGACGGTGGCCGACGAAGTCAGACAGGGGCTCGCAGGGAAGCGTGTCAGCATGGCGAGAGGGGGAGGGGCTTAAAGGAGATAAAGATAAATACAAGAATTAAAGAAAAGTGGAAGTGAAAGAGTAACGGGGGGGGGGGGGGGGGGGGCAAGTGGAATAAAGAGAAAAAAAACGAGATACAAAAGGGAGACGTAACAATCAATACGAGAGAAGATGAAAGTGGCTGCTCCCCCGTCGTGTGTGACATCACTGCGTTCAGGCGGTTGATTCTAAACTCATTTACAGAGTACAGCGTTCTAAACCAGAACCGTCAGAACGAGCTGTGATGACGGCGGCAAGACAAAACTCCCTCGTATTCCATCCATCCACCCATTATCCTTTATTAGGGTCGTGGAGGGGGGGGTTCCCCATGCCCATCCAGGGGAGAACATTTCGGGCGCTGGGCAGATACACCCAGGACAGGACGCCAACTATATATGGGGCAACTTTGGAGAATTCAATTGACCTTGAATCCGTGTTTTTGGACTGTGGGAGGAAACCGGAGAACCCGGAGGAAACCCACGTGGGGGGGGGGGGGTTTCCCATGCCCATCCAGGGGAGAACATTTCCGGCGCTGGGCAGATACACCTAGGACAGGACGCCAACTATATATGGGGCAACTTTAGAGAAATCAGTTGATCTTGAATCCATGTTTTTGGACTGTGCGAGGAAACCGGAGAACCCGATGGAAACCCACGTGGACACGGGGAGAACATGGAAACTCCACCCAGATTGGGATTCGAACCAGGAATCTCTAGCACTGAGAGGAGAACATCTTCTCCCCGTGTCTGCGTGGGTTTCCTCCGGGTTCTTCGGCTTTCAGACATGGATGAAGCTCAATTGAATTCGCCAAATTGCCCCATATAAAGTGTATGTCTGCGTGAGTGAGTGTGTGTCCAGTGATAGATTGGCGTCCTTTCCGGGGTGTATCTGCCCGAAACGTTCTCCTCTGGATGGGCATGGGGCATCAGGAGTAAAGCCTTTGATCTCCCGATGTAACGGTCAGTCACGGGAGCGCTGCAGAGCACTCCCGCCGCCCCACGGCGCCATCAGGGGGTCCGGGCGAAAAAGCGCAGCCACTGCTCGGGTGCGGATGCCGAGTGCGAGCTTTGCGGGAACGGCGAGCGCGGATGCATTTGCGCGCCCACGCAAGAGAAGCAGCCTCTCCACTCGCTGCACTCCGGCTGCGGTCCTCGGGAGCAGCTTCATCACACATGCACGCGCCGCCAAATAATTGGACTCCGCCCAATTACGCGGCCGCGCATTTGCATTCGCGTTCTCGGACGCTCGGAGGTCGCCGCCTGCATTCCCGTACACTCGAAGGTGTGTCGGCTGAAGCATGCGCGGAAGTGCAGATGAGCCCCCGTGAGCATTCACGCCATGTACAAGTCGGCCACCTACACACGGAGAGAGGGGGAGAGAGAGAGAGAGAGAGAGAGAGAGAGAGAGAGCGAGCAGGCTTCATCTGGGGCCTTGAGAGAGAGAAGCAGAAAATAAGCAGCTGATTAAGCACATCGTGTGCGTCCGTGCCTCCAGCTCGTGTACGGCGCAGCCGCGTTTTCTCGCGCGGAACCCGGAAAAGGTCATCGTCTTTAAAATTATAATCCGCCCCCTCTGTTTATCTCGCATCGCATCGCGTTTCCCTTTCACCGCTAAACCAGGCATCGCCCTCCTCCCGCATCCACTCAGCCTCCACTCCCCCCCTCGCGTGCCGTCGCCGTGTCCCGCGGACCCCCACGCTCTTCACCGTCCGCCTCTCGTTTGCTCTTCAGGCCAAGGAGGAGCTGAGGCCGGTCAAGGAGGACTTCGAAGCCAAGAATAAGCAGCTGCTGGAGGAGATGCCCAAGTTCTACAACAGCCGCATCGACTACTTTCAGCCCAGCTTCGAGGCCCTCATCCGGGCGCAGGTGAGGCCTTCCACGCCTTCCTTCTGACTCTTATTACTTTCTGTAGTCGTATCACGGGCCGGGTGTGGCCCGCGGGCCTCGAGTTTGACGCCTGTGATCTACAGAGATAAACGCATGACGTTTGACCTCTGTAACGGAACCCTGTCGCCTGTCTGTACACACGACCCTCTGTGTGTGGAATTTTTTTTTTTAACGCCGCCAATCTAACATAGGGGGCAGTAGAGAGCAAAGGTATGATGGTCCAATGGCACCATTTTGGCATTAACAACGATAGCTTGAGAAAAAGAAAATTAGGACCGCGTGGGGGGGGGGGGGGTTCCACATGTCCATCCAGGGGTGAACGTTTCCAGCGCTGGGCAGATACACCCAGGACAGGGGGGGCAATCTATCGCTGGACACACACTCACTCACACAGACACGCACTCTATATGGGGCAATTTGCAGAATTCAATTGACCCTGATCAATGCTTTTGGGACTGTAGGAGGAAACCAGAGAAGCCGGAGGAAACCCACGCGGACACGGGGATGACATGGAAACTCCACCCAGATCGGGATTCGAACCGGGAATCCCTAGTCCTGAGAGGAGAACATGCTAAACCACAAAGCCAACACTGAGGCACTGGGGAAAGAGGTTCGAATCCCAATCTGGGTGGAGTTTCCCTGTTCCTCCCACAGTCCAGAAACATGGGTTGAAGGTGAATTGGCTGCTCTAAATTGCCCCTATATAGAGTGTCTGAAGTACGACAAGGCATTTTATATATCTGTGAAGGAAAGGTTTTACTTATAATGTAAATCGTGTTTGTTAATTGTTGATCCTCGTGTCGTTGGGGTGCAACACTGAACTCAGAAGGTTCTTTGACACGCCCTCGGTTTAACTCTCGCACCGTCAGCCGTAATCCTCTCTCACTCTGTGCACTCTCGCATCAGATGTGATTAATCTTATTGACCTCACAGAAGAGGTGTGTCCTACACACACCCTGCACATTCTTTGCTTTTTAACTCTCTCTCTCTCTCTCACTCTCTCACACACACACACACACACACACACTCCATGACCTCCTGCCTGACTCTTGATAAAGCTCTACGTTCCCGCTGCAGCTCTGGATCTCGTACCTCAGGAACGCTCACTGATTGGCTTGTTGTCGTCCCGGGCGCACCGCCTCGCTCGCTACTAATGAGCGTTAAGTGGATGGACACGCCGCCGTGTTTACAGCGTTGTAACCTTGTGTGTGTCGGGCGCTGTGTGTTTATCTTTGGCTCGGATGCAGACATAACATTCCTCCGACCGGGAAAGAAAAAAAAAAAAAAAAAAAAAAAAAAGTCGATCGCGTTTCAGTGCGTGATTTGGGAGCGACGACGGCAAAAAATAGCTGCACCGAAGGTTAGGAGGCATGTGGTGTTTACTCTCATTAAGAGAGGAAATCATAACGCCTTTCATTTATTTATTTATTTTTAGCGCTAAAGCGAAATAAATGCGACGAATAAATGTAGCGTCTCTGATTCGCTCGTTAACCCTCAAAGAGGTGGGGAGAACGTGTCCACGGGGGTTTCCTCCCACTGTCCAGAAACATGGGTTGAAGGTCAATTGGCTGCTCTAAATTGCCCCTATATAGAGTGTGTGTGTGTCTTTTACTGACCCTCAGTCCAAAGTAAGACAAGGCATATTATATATCTGTAAAGTAAAGGTGTTGAATATATTATGTACGTTGTGTTTGTTAATTGTGTCCAGTCCTGGGTGTATCTGCCCAGCCCCCGAAACGTTCTCCCCTGGATGGGCATTGGGAACCCCCCCCCCTCCTCGACCCTAGTAGAGTATAAAGCAGAAGATAATGGATGGATGGATTTTATTTGTTCTTGTAACATATTTAGAGCGTTTTTAACAATTTTCTCTCCCACCACATTTATTATTAATATTATTTTTATTATCATTATTCATTCATTATCTTCCGCTTTATCCTCTATTAGGGTCGTGGTGGGGTTCCCCATGCCCATCCAGTGGAGAACGTTTCGGGCGCTGGGCAGATACACCCAGGACAGGGCGCCAATCTATCGCTGGGCACACACTCACTCACACAGACACACTCTATATGGGGCAATTTTGGAGAACTCAATTGAACTTGATTCATGTTTTTGGGAGGAAACCCGAGAACCCGGAGGAAACCCACACGGACATGGGGAGAACATGGAAACTCCACCCAGATTGGGATTCAAACCAGGAATCCCTAGAGTTGAGAGGCGAACGTGCTAACCACTAAACCACCATGCCACCCTATTATTATTATTATTATTATTATTTCTTAATTTCACAAAAAAGTTCTGAAAAATGGACCCTTAGAAGACGATGTGTTTTAGCGACATCTAGGACAACCAATAGCCACTTTCCTTACTGAGCCGTTGGTGACCGTGTGTATATCGGGTTCTTCTCGGCCCTACGCACAACACTGACCTCGCTCTCATTTGGATGCTTCATTAAAACTGGTATGAGTCCGGTACCACGTAACGTCGTCCCTCATCTATTACCTTTTTTAAAAAATTTTATTTATTATTATGCATTTTTTTTATTTTTATGTATATTTTTATCGTACGTTAGCGGTGAACGCTCTGTACTCTGCTGTACGCTCGATCTGATCTGCGTTCCGCCTCTTTGTATCTGCGCTTATCGAGCCAAGCTGACCGTGAGAGATCAACCCAATCAAGGGCTCATTAGTGGTTCTCCTGTATCAGCGTGACGTGCGAGCCATAGTTCCCATTGCGTCCCCCGGCCTCGTAATCCGATTAGCTGATTAACAGGGAGCCTAGCGTGAATCACTCGGTGTGCATTCACGACGATTGGCAGAGTCTCCTTCCTGGAAGGAGTGGGCGAGAGAGAGAGAGAGAGAGAGAGAGGTTTGGATGAATGGCACACATCAGTGTCAGCCTCTTCTGTCGGACCCGCTCCATTGAAGCCGTTGGCTCGCCTTAAAACCAGAACCCGAACATCAGAGCCGTCGTAAATACAGACCATAATACTCCATAATAATCCTGAATGTTCTATATACCAGGTAATGGGATAATGGCGTAGAAGAATCGGACTGTCCCGGAGTCCTGACTGATTGATTTGACTCACTCGCACGGAGTGCTGACCGCTGACTGCTGCGTCATCGTTGGGGACGCCATGTGGACTCGTCATCGGTCAGGACTCCGGAGTGAGGCAGCAATGAGGAGACCACTGACGAGGCTTTCATCCAGTCCTGACCGCTGACGGGTCCACGTGGAGTCCTGACCGCTGACGGGCCCCTCATTGAATCCTGACCGCTGACGGGCCCTTGTGGAGTCCTGACCACTGACGGGCCCTCATTGAATCCTGACCGCTGATGGGCCCTTGTGGAGTCCTGAGCACTGACGGGCCCTCATTGAATCCTGACCGCTGACGGGCCCTTGTGGAGTCCTGACCGCTAACGGGCGTTCATTTAATCCTGACCGCTGACGGGCCCTTGTGGAGTCCTGAGCACTGACGGGCCCTCATTGAATCCTGACCGCTGACGGGCCTTTGTGGAGTCCTGACCACTGACGGGCCCTCATTGAACCCTGACCACTGATTGGCCCTCATTGAATCCTGACCGCTGACGGGCCCTCATTGAACCCTGACCACTGATGGGCCCTCATTGAATCCTGACCGTTGACGGGCCTTCATTGAGTCCTTACCACTGATGGGCCCTTGTTGAGTCCTAAATGCTGACTGGCCCTATTGAATCCTGACCGCTGACGGGCCCTTGTGGAGTCCTGACCGCTGACGGGCCCTCATTGAATCCTGACCGCTGACGGGCCCTTGTGGAGTCCTGACCACTGATTGGCCCTCATTGAGTCCTGACCGCTGACAGGACTCATTGAATCCTGACTGCTGATCGGCCATCATTGAGTCCTTACCACTAATGGGCCCTTGTTGAGTCCTAAATGCTGACGGGCCCTATTGAATCCTGACCGCTGACGGGCCCTCATTGACTCATTACCGCTGACTGGTCCATTTGGAGTCCTGACCGCTGATTGGCCCTCATTGAGTCCTGACCACTGACGGGACTCATTGAATCCTGACCGCTGATGGGCCATCACTGAGTCCTTACCACTGACGGGCCCTTGTTGAGTCCTAAATGCTGACGGGCCCTATTGAATCCTGACCGGTGACGGGCCTCACTGAATCCTGACCGCTGACGGGCCCTCATTGAGTCCTTACCACTGATGGGCACTTGTTGAGTCCTGACCGCTGACGGGCCCTCATTGAGTCCTTACCACTGATGGGCCCTTGTTGAGTCCTAAATGCTGACGGGCCCTATCGAATCCTGACCTTTATTGAATCCTTTATTTATTTGGAGATAAATGCCGTTACTGCGTTACTGATGGGGCGTCTTGTAGTTTTTAGTTCAGAAACCTGAGTGTCCTGGTTGAAAGGGCGCCTGTTTGTCGTCGACGGGTGGAGGGTGAAGAGACCCGAACAGCTGAACCCCGTCTCCGTTTGGCCCCACGGATCCCGAGCAGCGGGTGTCCCACCTTTCACACGTGAGTGCTGAAGCCCGCGGTGTACGGCTGGTACGCGAGTGGAAGCGGAGCCTCGCTGCGTTCAAGGCGCTGTGTAGGTGGACTGATTTGCTATCACACCCGCCGTATTTAGACTCGCTGTTCCGCCGAGCCGTACGACAGATATCCTCCCCGAGATCCGGCCACATGTCCGCGTTCCCCGAGATCCGGCCACATGTCCGCGTTCCCCGAGAACGTTAAGACGCAGCTCAGCGTCGCTGCCACGCAGACAGGAAGCGCGGCTCGGCTGAATCATTTTCGGTTCCGCCACGTTACACGTCCCTGCGTTATTCAGTGTCAGAACTTCTGTTCTCCAAGGTCTGGTCCATCTGCCCGGTAACCGGCGTGAGGACTTCAGTTCCGTGAGTTTCAGGAAGGCCGGCTCCGTTTACATTGCTGTGTCTAATCGGAATCGTTCGCATGTTCTCCCCTCAGCGCTGGGGATTCCCGGTTCGAATCCCAATCTGGGTGGAGGTTCCATGTTCTTCCCGTGTCCGTGTGGGTTTCCTCCTGGTTCTCCAGTTTCCTCCCACAGTCCAAAAACATGGATCAAGGTCAATTTAATTCTCCAAATTGCCCCATATAGAGTGTGTCTGTGAGTGAGTGTGTGCCTAGTGATGGATTGGCATCCTGTCCTGGGTCTATCTGCCAAGCACCCGAGACGTTCTCCCCTGGTTGGGCATGGGGAACCCCCCACGCGACCCAAGTAGAGGATAAAGCGAAAGATGATGGATGGATGGATGTTTCTCAAGAAGAGCATCGGTGCTCTCAGACATTTGGACGAGTGGGTCCTGGCTTGCAAGCTCTTATTCTACTTTAATCTCAGGGGGTGCCGGCACTGTGGCGCCTTGGTGAGCGCTTCCGTTCACGGCGAGCAGGTTCTAGGTTCGATTCCCTTCATCGTGAACAGAGGGCCTTTATGTAACTCAGGGAGCCAGAGACAAGCTGATGAGCACATATCGTGTAATGGCCCTGTTGCTTTTAACCGTTTACGTCAGGACACGATTTTTTTTAACGAGACATTTTTGTTTCCACGTTATCACTCAGTAAACCATTACTAAAGGAAAAAGTTCCGAAGGGTTTAAATTAACCTAAAGTTTAAATTAATTAAATATTTTTTTGTACTTTTTTTTTTTTTTTTTTACAAAAAATTTACGTCTCCCCCGAGATGTTTGGACGCTCTGCGACGTTTCCGGTTCAGTTTCAGTCGCAGCTGAGTGTGCTGCTGTGTCAGCGCCTGTGATGCGTCATCCCAAAAACAAACAAAAAAAAAGTCGCAATCGTGAGAGCGCTCGCTCAAAAGAACTAAGGCATTGGGTCGAGGTGTGGATTGGACCCCCGGCTGTTTGCCCGCTGCCCCGTCCTCAGTTCGCGTCCCGGAGCGTCTGCAGGCGCTCGTGTGTCTCCACTTGGCTCCCACGTGCGGCCGCTAAACGGATCGGCGGGCGGCGCTTGATGTGGCCGAGTGGACCGAAAGAGGCGTAAACAGAGCAGAGCAGTGTCTGTTTCCCATGAGCCGAGGGGCAGGAAGACGTCTGCAGATCACAGAATGGCCCCGACTCGGATTGATCTTTTAATCGAAGCTCATGGTAAACGAGCGGAGACGGAAGGTTTGACTTGTACTTAGGATAAATGAGGCCTACGTCCACGAAGGCCACGTGTTTACAGAAGGGGGCGGATGGTGTTTGGTGTTGCGGTCGGCCGTCCCGGTCTGAAGAAAAACAGTTGAGGTAATCAAGGGATAGGGCTCAGGAAGTCTCGGTGTCCCCTACCATATAATTCACTTAGCAGCTTTTACAATCGACGCAGGAAAGGAACCGAACTTCCGTGGCGTCAAAGGTGCTTCAAACATGGCTTTCCGGAACGGGAAGCCCAGACGGTCCGTGCACCCGGTCGGGGTGAAGCGTCGACCCCGTCCCTGCCGAGTGTTAAACGTCAACCCACTCGGGTTCCTCCTGCAGTCTGGCAGCGTGATTATAGGCCATCGATCATCAAAGTGTCCCAAGCCGAGACCCCTGATTTACGAATCGGAAGAAGCGCCGGAAATGCGACGCACTCAAAAACGCTGATGCTCAGGGTCGAGATGAGGATTCTTTTTTTCGATTCAGGTCCTCGAACACAAATGTGTATGCTACCATTTACATACAGTACACAATATGGAGGAAAGTACCGGGACACCTACACATCACACTTACAACTTCTCAGACGTCATCCCATTCGACGGTGGGTATTTCCTTTGACGTGACGGCAGCTCTCAGCCATCTGGGAAGGCCTTCCAAAAGATTTTATAGCCCGTCTTTGGAAATCACACCCCATCTTTTTTTTTTCTTTTTCAAATGACTAAACGACTTGAAATTAGTTTGCCTTTTTTCAACAAATAATCAGGGGCGGCACGGTGGCTTAGTGGTTGGCTGGGAATTCCCGGTTCGAATCCCAATCTGGGTGGAGTTTCCATGTTCTCCCCGTGTCCATGTGGGTTTCCTCCGGGTTCTCCGGTTTCCCCTCCCACAGTCCAAAAACATGGAACAAGGTCAATTGAGTTCTTCAAATTGCCCCATATAGAGTGTGTTTTTGTGAGTGAGTGTGTGCCCAGCGATAGATTGGCGCCATGTACTGGTTGTATTTACCCAGCGCCCGAAACGTTCTCCCCTGGATGGGCATGGGGAACCCTAGTAGAGGCGACCCTAGTAGAGGATAAAGCGGATGGAACAAATAATCAGATAACGTTTGGAATTCGGCTCATTAGCTGACGATGACCGTGTCCAGTGACGTTCCTGAGGTGATTTGGATTGTATATTAAATAGCGTCGAAACGATTTCTATTTCCATTTTCATGTAAATTGACAGCTTGCACATTGGCTTTGTTTTCTGCTCTTTTAAGCCCGTAGATGATGCACGTTTTAAAGCAGTGTGGCGTGAACCCCTGTTTGGATGTCTTGAGTAAAAACCTAAACCTGATCCCTAGTTGTTTTAGTTTTATTTTATTTTATTTTTTCCCCGAGTGCCGGGTTTGGCATCGCACAGAGACGAGCATCTCCAGTTATCATTCGGAAAGGTAAACAACCATCCAGACAGCAAGGTGAAGGTTCCACCGAGTACAGAGCCTCGCCGCTCGTCTTTCCGCCGTCTCGATGGGAATCCTGCTCCAGGCTCGAAGGAAAAATACAGAACCGGTTTTAACTAATGCCAGGTAGATCCGGGGTGGTCCATTTTTAGCTTTGGAGATAAGCATGCGCGTTTCAAACGCATCGCCCACAGCCACCGTGAGCCGGAGCGGGTGGACAAGCTAATAGACTCTTTTTTTTTTCTTCTTCATTTAATTATTTCCACACGTGAATAATCATGGTGTTCATTTGCTTTTCTGCGAATGCAAATCCTTTCCCTCAAAGGTCACCCGCTTTTAACCTGATCCACACGTAGAACATCGTGGAAAAGCATAGCCCATCAAAGTGGCCGACGCCCAAACCTGCGTCACGGTCCACTGCCCGGACGTTTACTGGACTTGTCGTGCGGCATCTCTAATTTCCTTCGTCTGTCCCGTCGCAGGTGGTGTACTTCACCGAAATGCACAAGATCTTCAGCGAGCTGACCGAGCAGCTCGACCAGGGCGGCCTGACGGACCGAGAGCGCGAGCTACAGAACGAAAGCAAGCTGAACGAACTGCGGGCTCTGTCCATCGTGGCGGACGACTAAGCGCCACCGTACTCCTGCGGGACGCATCGATTTATTTATAGACTGTAGTGTATAGACGAATTTGCATCCGACGTCATCCGGTCTGTCAGCTTTTCTGGTCATGTCTGCCTTTGTGTGATCTATTTGCCATCAGGAACCTTCAGGAACGTTCTCTCAAAGTCCACTACAGTATCAAAGGAACGCTCCTCTCCATCCGGAATCAGCCAACATGAGTCGTCTCATAACATATAACACTAAGATGAAGTATTTATTTGTGTATTGAGTATTCCATGGTTGTGTACTCGATCTGTCAAGTGCTTATAGTCCTTTGTAATCACAATGCGCGGGAAACCCGTCATCCGGCTCTCTATCGCCCTCTACTGACAGAAACCATACACTTTTACACTGTTTGTCTTTTATTATTAACGGTGCTGTCAATGTTAGCGTGTATTTAAAGATCATTAAGCCATCCATCTCGATTTCTTTTTATCTTCTCTTCGGGACCTAATGATAAACAAATGTTCACATGTCGATTTGTTTGCTAACGTTTCCGGTTCATGCATCTTGTCCGAGTTTAAATGTTATATTGTGTGCCTTCGTTTCCCTGCTTCTGGATTTTGATTGAGGACTGGAGTTTTGTTTTTAAATAAAATGTTTGGGGTTCTTTTTATTTGTTGATGATTCTGTGTTTGTGTAATTGATTCGCTCTGTGAAGCGTTTGGAGACTTCTGTAATCACCACTGCGCGGGAAGCCACACCGCCGGGACTCTACCGCCCTCTACCGACGAAAACCTGCTACTCCAACAATTTTTTTTTCTTTAATCGGCGTCGTCGAATGTTAGCCATTTTTAAAATGCACTAAACCCTCAGTTTGAACATTGTTAACTGTTTTTTATTCAGGGCCCAGTGATGAAAACTTGTTTGAAAGTGGATTTATTTTGTCACGTTTAAGCTTCACGCATTTTGTCTGAGTTCAAAAGTGAAATGTTAAATGTTCCTTCACTTCCCTGCTTCAGAAGTTTGGTTCCAGGTTATTGTGTAAAACGCCGAATTTGTTTTAAAATAAAATTTGTTTTATTTTTTCCCCTCTTTTTTTTACATTGACTAAAATGTTCGGTGACCATAGGTACTTTGTATGACTATGAACTTTTTAGTTTGTCACAATTTTCGCCGTCGTTTAAGGTAAGTGTGCGAGTTCTGCTTCTTTGGGTCCAGTGGAACCAGTGGACCGGACTTCAGTCCACCCGAGCCGTGGGGTGAGTCTCAACTTTATAATCGCCTCTGATTTTAGTATCAAATATTGACACTATATATATTTATATTTATATAGGTCGCCAAGTGTGTCCCGAGAAAGTACAAACTCAGGGATCAGACACGGAGCAGATCAGAACTCAGACAGTGAGTTGTTGTTGTTTTTTTTTTTTTACATTTACATTTACGTTTGGTCATTTATTGGACGCTTTTATCCAAAGCGACTTACAAGGTGAGCACAGGGTTCATCACAACATCCCTGGAGCAATGAGGGTTAAGGGCTTTGCTCAAGGACCCACACTGGTAACTACAGTGGACCTGGGATTTGAACCCCCAACCTTCAGATTGATAACCCAACGCCCTGACCACTGAGCTATCGCTCCCTTTTTAGTGGCAAACGTGTTATTTTAGGCATTTGTTCTAAACACCAACACACACGTATTCTTATTGTCACTTAGTTACGTCATCTTGTAAAGATGCACTGTGTAAGATACTCTGCGCCAAGTCTTTAGGTTCGATGCCCTTAACTTTGCTTGAAGGTAATTTAATGCTGCGTCACAGTCAGCTTCTATTACCAAAAAGATGGGCTTTTATATCAATTAAAGTATACTAAATCCATATTGCGGCACGGTGGCTTAGTGGTTAGCACGTTCTCTTCTTAGCACTAGGGATTCCCGGTTCGAATCCCCATCTGGGTGGAGTTTCCAAGTTCTCCCCGTGTCCGTGTGGGTTTCCTCCGGGTTCTCCGGTTTCCTCCCACAGTCCAAAAACATGGATCAAGTCAATTAAGTGTAAGTGAGTGCGTGCCCAGCGATAGATTGGCGCCCTGTCCTGGGTCTATCTGCCCAGCGCCCGAGACGTTCTCCCCTGGATGGGCATGGGGAACCCCACCGCGACACTAATAGAGGATAAAGTGGAAGATTATGAATGAATAAGTCCATATTTTTGTAATTGTGGCTTCTAACATGGACACCGAGAGACACTGTCCATTAATTAAGTTATTGATAACGTGTACAGATAAGCAGATGGCCTACAGTCAGTAACTTTTCTATATTCTTTGTTAATTTCCTTCTTTTTTGTTCTTTACTGATTATTGCAGGGGGTGGTGGTGCGAGCAGCGTTGGAACGGTTCTGTTGGACAGACTGACTGTCTCAGATACACTCACCTTACAGATGGATTTCTACAATTACAGACTTTGTTAGTTAATACCAGTTTACTCTGTTCTCTGATCAGAATCTCCACAGGTGGGTATTTGGGTGGTGGATCACTCCCGGTCCTGAAGGCGCACTGTGTTGAGTTGGTGTGAGTGGATCTTCCCAGTCGCGCTGCGTCACTGAGGTGTTTCAGATCCAGTCGTACCAGCCCAACACACCGTCCCTGCCAATTCTAGGGAATTCTACAGTCTACTTAAGAACCACAAGGAACACATCGACATGGTAAGTGGATAATAAAGTGGATTCTTAATGTAGAAATCCGATATATAACGTTAAATATTATTTTGGAACCAGAAGTGCGGTTCTCTGTTCGGTGAAAGTCGGTCAAATGGACAATGAGAGTAAGAACATGGTGTAAAGCAGCAAGTGCAGATGTAGAGTTGCTTTAATGGTACGTGTCTTTACCGAACACCTGCCTGCAGCTCTTTAAATCATCTCAAAAACTCTCAAAGCCTTAAAAAATCAGCACTGAATTAATGTGTGAGCCACAAATGGGAAGACATAACACTTCTGAACTCCAACAAAATAAAATAAAAAAAACCTAAAGTTAAATTAATGCGGAGCATCATGGTGTAATTAAAACATCTCAGCAACATTTTCTACAACAAACACAATCTACTTCAACCCAACACAGGTCTCTGATGTCTTATTAAACTGTTGATGCCTGATTTATTTTAGTATTAAAGTTGAACATCTTTTAATACTTTTACTGTGAACACTGTAACCTATTCATTTAATCGTGCAATTTTACTGCAAGAGCCTCATTTTCACATTAACCAAGAAGATCGACGCTGACCGTCTAATACAGTGGAACCGGAGCGTGGGCGTCAGCACGGTTTGTCTTTAACTTTTAGAATTATAAGATGACAAGCACACGACGAGATCTATATACATTTTTTAAATATCGGGTTTTGAAAAATAAAGAACGTTGTACAGTGAGAACAGAGTTCTAGCCAATTAGAACCCACCTAAACACTTGGGTTCTTAGCAGCATTTTACTTACAAAGAACCCTTTAGAAAGAAAGACTTGGCTCAAGATGGGTAGAACCCACCACCTGGGGAACTACATGTTTCAACGTTGGTTTGTGGTAGAAGAAAGTAGTTTGAAAAAAAAGATTTTTTATTTTATTTTCCTAGAACACATTTTATTTTCCTAGAATAAATATATATTTTTAATGCAATGTATAACACTACATAAAAACTCAGATGAAAAACTGCATGATAAAAAAAATAATAAAATAAATGAAAAAAAAAAAAAAAACAATCTAGAACCAAGTTCTAGACAACGTTCTAACTGTTTAGAACCCGGTTCTAGACTGGCCCAGAATGGTAGAACCGCCTGAAAAACGTTGCATCTTTTTTTTTTTAAATCATATTTTTTTTTCACATGTAAAGTTTTTCAGACGGTTCTACCATTCTGGGTCAGTCTAGAACTGGGTTCTAGACAGTTAGAACGTTGTCTAGAACTTGGTTCTAGATTGCTTTTTTATCATTATTATTTATTTATTTATTTTCCCAATCAGGCAAAGTTTTTCAGTTGGGTTTTTATATAGAATTTTTATATAGCATTTTATTTTCCTAGAATAAATATATATTTTTAATGCAATGTATAACACTACATAAAAACTCAGATGAAAAACTGCATGATAAAAAAAATAATAATAAATGAAAAAAAAAAAAAAAAGCAATCTAGAACCAAGTTCTAGACAACGTTCTAACTGTCTAGAACCCGGTTCTAGACCGGCCCAGAATGGTAGAACCGCCTGAAAAACGTTGCATCTTTTTTTTTTTTTTTTAATCATATTTTTTTTTCACATGTAAAGTTTTTTCAGACGGTTCTACCCATTCTGGGCCAGTCTAGAAACCGGGTTCTAGACAGTTAGAACGTTGTCTAGAACTTGGTTCTAGATTGTTTTTTTTTTTTATTTTTTTTTTTATTTTTTTTCTCAATCAGGCAAAGTTTTTCAGTTGGGTTTTTATATAGAATTTTTATATAGCATTTTATTTTCCTAGAATAAATATATATATTTTTTAATGCAATGTATAACACTACATAAAAACTCAGATGAAAAACTGCATGATAAAAAAAAAAATAAATAAATGAAAAAAAAAAAAAAAAAAAAGCAAACCAAGCAACGTTCTTGCTAACTCTAGAACCAAGTTCTAGTTGCACAACGTAAAGTCTAACGGTTCTGTCTAGAACCCGGTTGTCTAGACTGGTTCTAGGTTTTTTTTTTTATTATTATTTTTATTTTTTTCCCCAGAATGGTTGGGGTTTTATAATATAGAATTTTTATATAGAAATACCTCAGCCTGAATAAAAAAAAAATAAATAATGAAAAAAAAAAAAAAAAAAAAAAAGCAATCTAGAACCAAGTTTTAGACAACGTTCTAACTGTCTACCCGGTTCTAGACTGGCCCAGAATGAAAAAATAGGATTAAAAAAAAAAGATGCAACGTTTTTCAGGCGGTTCTACCATTCTGGGCCAGTCTAGAACCGGGTTCTAGACAGTTAGAACGTTGTCTAGAACTTGGTTCTAGATTGTTTTTTTTTATTATTATTATTTTTATTTTTTTCCCAATCAGGCAAAGTTTTTCAGTTGGGTTTTAATATGGAATTTTTATATAGCATTTTATTTTCCTAGAATAAATATATATTTTTTAATGCAATGTATAACACTACATAAAAACTCAGATGAAAAACTGCATGATAAAAAAAATAATAAAAGAAAAAAAAAAGAAAAAAAAAAGCAATCTAGAACCAAGTTCTAGACAACGTTCTAACTGTCTAGAACCCGGTTCTAGACTGGCCCAGAATGGTAGAACCGCCTGAAAAACGTTGCATCTTTTTTTTTTAATCCTATTTTTTCACATGTAAAGTTTTTCAGACGGTTCTACCATTCTGGGCCAGTCTAGAACCGGGTTCTAGACAGTTAGAACGTTGTCTAGAACTTGGTTCTAGATTGCTTTTTTTTATTATTATTATTTTTTTTTTTTTTTCCAATCAGGCAAAGTTTTTCAGTTGGGTTTTTATATAGAATTTTTATATAGCATTTTATTTTCCTAGAATAAATATATTTTTTTAATGCAATGTATAACACTACATAAAAACTCAATGAAAAACTGCATGATAAAAAAATAAATAAATGAAAAAAAAAAAAAAAAAGCAATCTAGAACCAAGTTCTAGACAACGTTCTAACTGTCTAGAACCCGGTTCTAGACTGGCCCAGAATGGTAGAACCGCCTGAAAAACGTTGCATCTTTTTTTTTTTAAATCATATTTTTTTTCACATGTAAAGTTTTTCAGACGGTTCTACCATTCTGGGTCAGTCTAGAACCGGGTTCTAGACAGTTAGAACGTTGTCTAGAACTTGGTTCTAGATTGCTTTTTTATTATTATTATTTATTTATTTATTTTCCCAATCAGGCAAAGTTTTTCAGTTGGGTTTTTATATAGAATTTTTATATAGCATTTTATTTTCCTAGAATAAATATATATTTTTAATGCAATGTATAACACTACATAAAAACTCAGATGAAAAACTGCATGATAAAAAAAATAATAATAAATGAAAAAAAAAAAAAAAAGCAATCTAGAACCAAGTTCTAGACAACGTTCTAACTGTCTAGAACCCGGTTCTAGACCGGCCCAGAATGGTAGAACCGCCTGAAAAACGTTGCATCTTTTTTTTTTTAAATCATATTTTTTTTCACATGTAAAGTTTTTCAGACGGTTCTACCATTCTGGGTCAGTCTAGAACCGGGTTCTAGACAGTTAGAACGTTGTCTAGAACTTGGTTCTAGATTGCTTTTTTTTTTTTTTTATTTTATTTTTTTTTTTTTTTTCTCAATCAGGCAAAGTTTTTCAGTTGGGTTTTTATATAGAATTTTTATATAGCATTTTATTTTCCTAGAATAAATATATATATATTTTTAATGCAATGTATAACACTACATAAAAACTCAGATGAAAAACTGCATGATAAAAAAAATAAATAAATAAATGAAAAAAAAAAAAAAAAAAAGCAATCTAGAACCAAGTTCTAGACAACGTTCTAACTGTCTAGAACCCAGTTCTAGACTGGCCCAGAATGGTAGAACCGCCTGAAAAACGTTGCATCTTTTTTTTTTAATCCTATTTTTTCACATGTAAAGTTTTTCAGACGGTTCTACCATTCTGGGCCAGTCTAGAACCGGGTTCTAGACAGTTAGAACGTTGTCTAGAACTTGGTTCTAGATTGTTTTTTTTTATTATTATTTTTATTTTTTTCCCAATCAGGCAAAGTTTTTCAGTTGGGTTTTTATATAGAATTTTTATATAGCATTTTATTTTCCTAGAATAAATATATATATTTTTTAATGCAATGTATAACACTACATAAAAACTCAGATGAAAAACTGCATGATAAAAAAAAAATAAATAAATTAAAAAAAAAAAAAAAAAAAAAGCAATCTAGAACCAAGTTCTAGACAACGTTCTAACTGTCTAGAACCCGGTTCTAGACTGGCCCAGAATGGTAGAACCGCCTGAAAAACTTTACATGTGAAAAAATAGGATTAAAAAAAAAAGATGCAACGTTTTTCAGGCGGTTCTACCATTCTGGGCCAGTCTAGAACCGGGTTCTAGACAGTTAGAACGTTGTCTAGAACTTGGTTCTAGATTGTTTTTTTTTTTTATTATTATTATTTTTATTTTTTTCCCAATCAGGCAAAGTTTTTCAGTTGGGTTTTTATATAGAATTTTTATATAGCATTTTATTTTCCTAGAATAAATATATTTTTTTAATGCAATGTATAACACTACATAAAAACTCAATGAAAAACTGCATGATAAAAAAATAAATAAATAAATGAAAAAAAAAAAAAAAAAGCAATCTAGAACCAAGTTCTAGACAACGTTCTAACTGTCTAGAACCCGGTTCTAGACTGGCCCAGAATGGTAGAACCGCCTGAAAAACATTGCATCTTTTTTTTTTTAAATCATATTTTTTTTCACATGTAAAGTTTTTCAGACGGTTCTACCATTCTGGGTCAGTCTAGAACCGGGTTCTAGACAGTTAGAACGTTGTCTAGAACTTGGTTCTAGATTGCTTTTTTTTATTATTATTATTTTTATTTTTTTCCCAATCAGGCAAAGTTTTTCAGTTGGGTTTTTATATAGAATTTTTATATAGCATTTTATTTTCCTAGAATAAATATATTTTTTTAATGCAATGTATAACACTACATAAAAACTCAGATGAAAAACTGCATGATAAAAAAAAAAAAATAAATGAAAAAAAATAATAAAAAAAAGCAATCTAGAACCAAGTTCTAGACAACGTTCTAACTGTCTAGAACCCGGTTCTAGACTGGCCCAGAATGGTAGAACCGCCTGAAAAACGTTGCATCTTTTTTTTTTAATCCTATTTTTTCACATGTAAAGTTTTTCAGGCGGTTCTACCATTCTGGGCCAGTCTAGAACCGGGTTCTAGACAGTTAGAACGTTGTCTAGAACTTGGTTCTAGATTGTTTTTTTTTATTATTATTTTTATTTTTTTTTTTTCCCAATCAGGCAAAAGTTTTTCAGTTGGGTTTTTTATATAGAATTTTTATATAGCATTTTATTTTCCTAGAATAAATATATATTTTTAATGCAATGTATAACACTACATAAAAACTCAGATGAAAAACTGCATGATAAAAAAAAAAAATAAAATAAATGAAAAAAAAAAAAAAAAAAGCAATATAGAACCAAGTTCTAGACAACGTTCTAACTGTCTAGAACCCGGTTCTAGACTGGCCCAGAATGGTAGAACCGCCTGAAAAACGTTGCATCTTTTTTTTTTTTAAATCATATTTTTTTTCACATGTAAAGTTTTTCAGACGGTTCTACCATTCTGGGTCAGTCTAGAACCGGGTTCTAGACAGTTAGAACGTTGTCTAGAACTTGGTTCTAGATTGCTTTTTTTTTATTTTTTTTATTTTATTTATTTTTCTCAATCAGGCAAAGTTTTTCAGTTGGGTTTTTATATAGAATTTTTATATAGCATTTTATTTTCCTAGAATAAATATATATTTTTTTAATGCAATGTATAACACTACATAAAAACTCAGATGAAAAACTGCATGATAAAAAAAAAAAATAAATAAATGAAAAAAAAAAAAAAAAAGCAATCTAGAACCAAGTTCTAGACAACGTTCTAACTGTCTAGAACCTGGTTCTAGACTGGCCCAGAATGGTAGAACCGCCTGAAAAACTTTACATGTGAAAAAATAGGATTAAAAAAAAAAGATGCAACGTTTTTCAGGCGGTTCTACCATTCTGGGCCAGTCTAGAACCGGGTTCTAGACAGTTAGAACGTTGTCTAGAACTTGGTTCTAGATTGTTTTTTTTTTTTATTATTATTATTTTTATTTTTTTCCCAATCAGGCAAAGTTTTTCAGTTGGGTTTTAATATGGAATTTTTATATAGCATTTTATTTTCCTAGAATAAATATATATTTTTAATGCAATGTATAACACTACATAAAAACTCAGATGAAAAACTGCATGATAAAAAAAAATAAAAAAAAAAAAAAAGAAAAAAAAAAAAGCAATCTAGAACCAAGTTCTAGACAACGTTCTAACTGTCTAGAACCCGGTTCTAGACTGGCCCAGAATGGTAGAACCGCCTGAAAAACGTTGCATCTTTTTTTTTTAATCCTATTTTTTCACATGTAAAGTTTTTCAGACGGTTCTACCATTCTGGGCCAGTCTAGAACCGGGTTCTAGACAGTTAGAACGTTGTCTAGAACTTGGTTCTAGATCGCTTTTTTTATTATTATTATTTTAATTTTTTTCCCAATCAGGCAAAGTTTTTCAGTTGGGTTTTTATATAGAATTTTTATATAGCATTTTATTTTCCTAGAATAAATATATTTTTTTAATGCAATGTATAACACTACATAAAAACTCAGATGAAAAACTGCATGATAAAAAAATAAATAAATAAATGAAAAAAAAAAAAAAGCAATCTAGAACCAAGTTCTAGACAACGTTCTAACTGTCTAGAACCCGGTTCTAGACTGGCCCAGAATGGTAGAACCGCCTGAAAAACATTGCATCTTTTTTTTTTTAAATCATATTTTTTTTCACATGTAAAGTTTTTCAGACGGTTCTACCATTCTGGGTCAGTCTAGAACCGGGTTCTAGACAGTTAGAACGTTGTCTAGAACTTGGTTCTAGATTGCTTTTTTTTATTATTATTATTTTTATTTTTTTCCCAATCAGGCAAAGTTTTTCAGTTGGGTTTTTATATAGAATTTTTATATAGCATTTTATTTTCCTAGAATAAATATATATTTTTAATGCAATGTATAACACTACATAAAAACTCAGATGAAAAACTGCATGATAAAAAAAAATAAATAAATGAAAAAAAACAATAAAAAAAAGCAATCTAGAACCAAGTTCTAGACAACGTTCTAACTGTCTAGAACCTGGTTCTAGACTGGCCCAGAATGGTAGAACCGCCTGAAAAACTTTACATGTGAAAAAATAGGATTAAAAAAAAAAGATGCAACGTTTTTCAGGCGGTTCTAACATTCTGGGCCAGTCTAGAACCGGGTTCTAGACAGTTAGAACGTTGTCTAGAACTTGGTTCTAGATTGTTTTTTTTTATTATTATTATTTTTATTTTTTTCCCAATCAGGCAAAGTTTTTCAGTTGGGTTTTAATATGGAATTTTTATATAGCATTTTATTTTCCTAGAATAAATATATATTTTTTAATGCAATGTATAACACTACATAAAAACTCAGATGAAAAACTGCATGATAAAAAAAAATAAAATAAATTAAAAAAAAAAAAAAAAAAAAAAGCAATCTAGAACCAAGTTCTAGACAACGTTCTAACTGTCTAGAACCCGGTTCTAGACTGGCCCAGAATGGTAGAACCGCCTGAAAAACGTTGCATCTTTTTTTTTTAATCCTATTTTTTTCACATGTAAAGTTTTTCAGACGGTTCTACCATTCTGGGCCAGTCTAGAACCGGGTTCTAGACAGTTAGAACGTTGTCTAGAACTTGGTTCTAGATTGTTTTTTTTTTTTTTTTTTCCCCAATCAGGCAAAGTTATTCAGTTGGGTTTTTATATAGAATTTTTATATAGCATTTTATTTTCCTAGAATATACTTTTTAATGCAATGTATAACACTGTACAAAAAAACTCAGATGAAAAACTTTGCTTTTTTATTTTTTTTTATCATGCAATCTAGAACCCAGTTCTAGACAACGTTCTAACTGTCTAGAACCCGGTTCTAGACTGGCCCAGAATGGTAGAACCGCCTGAAAAACTTTGCATCTTTTTTCTAAATTCTATTTTTTTTAACATGCAAAGATCTTTTACACGGTTCTACCATTCTGGGGCAGTCTAGAACTGGGTTCTAGACAGTTAGAACATTGTCTAGAACCAGGTTCTAGATTGTTATTTTTCTTTTTTTTAAATCAGGCAAAGTTTTTCAGTTGGGTTTTTATGTGGAATGTTATAGATAGCATTTTATTTTCCTAGAATATTTTTAAATGCAATATATAACATTCTACATAGAAACCCAGCTGAAACACCTTGCATGTAAACAAAATTTTCTCAAGTGTTTTTAAGAAAAGAAAAAAAAAACACAACCCGATTTCGTGAAGCCTGAGGGTCCAGTCTTGCAGCCATCCTCAATATGTCTTCATCAGTTGTACTTACCAGTTAAGCATGAATTATTAACGCTGGTCAACAGTGATGATTCCAGACGAAGTATCCAGTAGAACGCAACACGTACTGGTACTATGTCCAAGTGAAGAACTACCGAAGCTCGAGTTTAACACTCAAGTTAGTTACACTTAAGTTAGCTGTAGAACCTCGGAGAACCTTCATGAATGTGATTTTTATTATTTATTACATAACTGTCATAAGACAAACTTTGTTTTTCTAAGTTTAAAAATCACACTAATACGAAAATAATCCAGCATTTTAGTTCCGTTACATCCTTTAACGCTTGTATTTTTGCATCTGACTTAAAATAATGAAACCAGCTTTAGATCAGGACTCTAGACATTAAGACTCCAGACAACAGAACAACAGACTTTTTAGGACTTTACACGTTGAGACTCCAGACTTTAGAACCAAAAGGTTTTGATATTAGATCATAACTACAGATGATTTAAGTGGAAAAAACAAAACAAAAGCAAGTCAGTGAGTTTATTCATTTGATGAAGGCAGCGGATGTGTCAGATTCCGGGCCATGTCTTTGAATTTGGGACGGTTGTTTGTTTCCATGCTAATGAGTGAACACTGAAACTGTCGCCGGTTCTTCGCAGACAGGCCGTCCTGCTTGGATCCAGAGTTCCAGAGTATGCAGTATCCTAACTACGTAAGCAGTGTCTGCAAGTAGACGAAATGACCCCAGTGGTCTTTACTGCGGGTAAGTCCAGATAATCAACGTTCTCAGTAGTGTATGCCGCCTTGGCAACCCGTCGATAGTGCCACAGCGGAGAGGCTCGTTCACATGGACGATGAGCCGTACATCTGCGAGATCTGTTCGCCGAAGAACCTGCGCAGGTCCACTCGTCTGCTTTTCAGAGTGGGAGTGAGGAGCCCGTTGCTCACGCTGAACATCTCTGGGTGAAGGTACACATCTTTAACCTGGAACACACAGCGGAACCCAACATGGGATGATCGAGGCCGTTGGCTGTTTTTATTTCGTGCATCGTTGGCGTACCTGCTCGAAGGACTTGAGGCCAGCTTTCCTCCCCACCGCAGTCATGTCCTCCAGCACGGCTTTCTTCGCGTCCTGCGGATCCCGAGGCGGAGAATGCAACTTTAAAACAACTTCGAACTTTGTCGGTTTCTTCTTCATATTAAGTGCAAGGTGTAGAACTTACAGGATTCTGACAGAGTTCTTCGTAGGATCCTGTGATTCCTCGCTCGTTCATCCAGTTAACAAACACCTCGGGATCCGGGACCACGATACCTATTAAATAAGACTGCAGCAAAGGTACAATTAATAATTCTAACTAGAAAATGTTTATATACACCAATGTTCGCCACTGTGGGTGCAAATTTTCAACATCACAACTGAATATGGTTCTAAAAGTGGCCTTTATCACCATTTCATCTTACACATCCCTCGATTCTTTAAATTATAAGGTTATTTAAATATAGGAAAAACACGCCTTACGTTTTTTTTTCCCAAAAACACATCTTACTATATAGCCTTACATTTTTTACCCCCAACGTCTTACATTTACCCCCAACGTCTTACGTTTTTCCCCCCAAAAACACATCTTACGTTTTTAACCCAAAAAACACGTCTTACTATAGCCTTACGTTTTTTCCCCCAAAAACGCCCCTCAATGTAATTAGGCCACTTGCCTGTAAGCTGTCTCCATGTACGAAGACCTGGAGTACAGGTACGCAGCGACTATAGATGTTCTCGATCTTCTCTGGAGCGATATACTCTCCCTGAGAGAGCTTGAAGATGTGCTTCTTTCGGTCAATGATGCGTAGAGTTCCATTCTACCCGACACATGGAGGTCAGACTTTATGATGCTGTTTTTAAATCTATAACAACTTATGTCTCAATACTTCTGTTGAACGAATTGCACTAATTAAATAAGACTAAGCAGGTTTTTGTATTGATCAGAACTGCCTCTTACTGGAAGCCACTGTCCCACATCTCCAGTATGCAGCCAGCCATCACTGTCCAGGGCTTCGGCGGTCCTGTCTTTGTCTCTAAGATAGCCCTGAAATACACTGGGGCCTTGGATACAGATCTGAGAAGCACAGATGTTGATTAACAGATGCTTTTGAACTTGTTTAATGGACTTTAGGTCAGCAGATGTTACCTCTCCTTGTCCGTCACTGGCATAGTATTTCATGTCTGGAATGTCCTTTAGCTTCACTGTGGCACAAGGGAGTGGTGCACCAACATGACCTGACGAAACAAAAGTTTATATTTGCAGCCTGTAGCGGTACCTACTGTCTATGCAGAATTTGACTGCTTACCTGCAATCCAGTCTCCAGGCATGGAGAACGTGCACCCTGCTGTACACTCCGTCTGACCATAACCCTCAAAAATCTGTGCGTGTCGTTCACCAAACGCAAGCGTTAACTTACAAATCACTGCATTCATGATTTCACGACTTCAAACCAACTGTGTTCTTACCAGACACCCGAGTGCAGCCCTTAAAAACGACAGAACTGCGGGTGAAATTGGTGCTGAAGCCGTCAAAATAAAACGAAGATTCCCACCGAGACTCTCCTACAACATAAAAAATTATTATTATAATGTGTCTGCATTGTGATATTGTGCTAAGCATTAAGTAGCTACCTGGTGAGTAAACGATCAACTTTTGAGAAACGTCTGACCTTAATAAATGTGTTTAAAATGTCTGACTCTTTATTACATTTGAAGTTACGCAGTTTTTTTGTGCATTTGCAAATATGTCATGCATCATCGTTGTTATGGTGACATAAAATAGATCAAATGGTTTTACACACTTACCAAAAAGTTACAAAAAAACCCACAAAAAGCCAATTATTCATATTATTAAATATGGATCATCAACAAGGAACATCTGATGAACTGGAAAAGGACCCGAACAATACTGCAGGCATCATCACGGTTTGTACTTCACACATCTAAACATCTGCTTACCAATATTCACATCTTACTATAGCCTTACGTTTTTTCCCAAAAAACTTACTAGAATATGTTTTTTTTGTCAAAAAAAGTCTTACTTTAGCCTTACCTTTTTTTCCCCAAAAATTACGTCTTACATTTTTTACCCAGAAATAACACCTTACATTTTTTTACGCAAGAATGACATATTAATATACCTCACGTTTTATATCCCAAAATGACATTTGTCTATAGTCATGACTATAGTAAGACGTAATTTTTGGGTAAAAAAACGTAAGGCTATAGGAAGACATCATTTCTGGGTAAAAAAAAGTCTGGGTAAAAAATTACGTCTTACGTTTTTTTTTACCAAAAATGACGTCTTACTATAGCTTTATGTTTTTTACCCAAAAATGACGTCTTACTATAGACTTCTATAGACTTATGTTTTTTTACCCAAAAATTATGTGTTACGTTTTTTTTTTTAACCCAAAAATTCTTTTACCCGAAAATTACGCCTTATGTTTTTTTCCCCAAAAAACACGTCTTACTAAAGCCTAACGTTTTTTGTCATAAATGATGTCTTACTATAGCCTTAGGTTTTTTACCCAAAAATGACGTCTTACTAATAGCACTTACGGTTTTTTCCCAAAAAACGTCTTCCTATAGCCTTATGTTTTTTAAACAAAAATGACGTCTTACTATAGCTTTACGTTTTTTTACCAAAAATTACGTCTTACTATAGACTTACGTTTTTTACCCAAAAATGATGTCTTACTATAGCCTTATGTTTTTTACCCAAAAAACACGTCTTACTATAGCCTTACGTTTTTTAAACAAAAATGACGTCTTCCTATAGCCTTATGTTTTTTAAACAAAAATGACGTCTTACGTTTTTTTCCCCAAAAAACACGTCTTACTAAAGCCTAACGTTTTTTGTCATAAATGATGTCTTACTATAGCCTTAGGTTTTTTACCCAAAAATGACGACTTACTAATAGCACTTACGTTTTTTTCCCCAAAAAACACGTCTTACTATAGCCTTATGTTTTTTACCCAAAAATGACGTCTTCCTAGAGCCTTATGTTTTTTAAACAAAAATGACGTCTTCCTATAGCCTTATGTTTTTTAAACAAAAATGACGTCTTACTATAGCTTTACGTTTTTTTACCAAAAATTACGTCTTACTATAGACTTACATTTTTTACCCAAAAATGATGTCTTACTATAGCCTTACGTTTTTTACCAAAAATGACGTCTTACTATAGCCTTACGTTTTTTACCCAAAAATGACGTCTTACTATAGCCTTATGTTTTTTACCAAAAATGACGCCTTACTATAGCCTTATGTTTTTTAAACAAAAATGATGTCTTCCTATGGACTTATGTTTTTTACCCAAAAATGACGTCTTACTATAGCCTTATGTTTTTTACCCAAAAATGACGTCTTACTATAGCCTTACGTTTTTTATCAAAAATGACGTCTTACTATAGCCTTACGTTTTTTTCCCCAAAAAACACGTCTTACTAAAGCCTTATGTTTTTTAAACACAAATGACGTCTTACTATAGCCTTACGTTTTTTTCCCCAAAAAACACGTCTTACTATAGCCTTACGTTTTTTTCCCCAAAAAACACGTCTTACTAAAGCCTAACGTTTTTTGTCATAAATGATGTCTTACTATAGCCTTAGGTTATTTACCCAAAAATGACGTCTTACTAATAGCACTTACGTTTTTTTCCCAAAAAACACGTCTTACTATAGCCTTATGTTTTTTACCCAAAAATGACGTCTTCCTATAGCCTTATGTTTTTTAAACAAAAATGACGTCTTATTATAGCCTTACGTTTTTTACCCAAAAATGACGTCTTACTATAGCTTTACGTTTTTTTACCAAAAATTACGTCTTACTATAGACTTACGTTTTTTACCCAAAAATGATGTCTTACTATAGCCTTACGTTTTTTACCAAAAATGACGTCTTACTATAGCCTTATGTTTTTTAAACAAAAATGACGTCTTAATATAGCCTTACGTTTTTTATCAAAAATGACGTCTTACTATAGCCTTACGTTTTTTATCAAAAATGACGTCTTACTATAGCCTTACGTTTTTTATCAAAAATGACGTCTTACTATAGCCTTACGTTTTTTTACCAAAAATGACGTCTTACTATAGCCTTAAGTTTTTTATCCAAAAATGACGTCTTACTATAGCCTTACGTTTTTTATCAAAAATGACGTCTTACTATAGCCTTACGTTTTTTATCAAAAATGACGTCTTACTATAGCCTTACGTTTTTTACCCAAAAATGACGTCTTACTATAGCCTTACGTTTTTTATCAAAAATGACGTCTTACTATAGGCTTACGTTTTTTATCCAAAAATGACGTCTTACTATAGCCTTACGTTTTTTATCAAAAATGACGTCTTACTATAGCCTTACGTTTTTTACCCAAAAATGACGTCTTACTATAGCCTTACGTTTTTTATCAAAAATGACGTCTTACTATAGCCTTACGTTTTTTATCAAAAATGACGTCTTACTATAGGCTTACGTTTTTTATCCAAAAATGACGTCTTACTATAGCCTTACGTTTTTTATCAAAAATGACGTCTTACTATAGCCTTACGTTTTTTATCAAAAATGACGTCTTACTATAGCCTTACGTTTTTTATCCAAAAATGACGTCTTACTATAGCCTTACGTTTTTTATCAAAAATGACGTCTTACTATAGCCTTACGTTTTTTACCCAAAAATGACGTCTTACTATAGCCTTATGTTTTTTACCCAAAAATGACGACTTACGTTTTTTTCCCCAAAAAACACGTCTTACTAAAGCCTTACGTTTTTTAAACAAAAATGACGTCTTCCTATAGCCTTATGTTTTTTAAACACAAATGACGTCTTCCTATAGCCTTATGTTTTTTAAACAAAAATGACGTCTTACTATAGCCTTACGTTTTTTATCAAAAATGACGTCTTCCTATAGCCTTATGTTTTTTACCCAAAAATGACGTCTTACTATAGCCTTACGTTTTTTTTACCAAAAATGACGTCTTACTATAGCCTTACGTTTTTTATCAAAAATGACGTGAGGCGTAAGACGTCATTTTTGATAAAAAACGTAAGGCTATAGTAAGACGTCATTTTTGGATAAAAAACGTAAGGCTATAGGAAGACGTCATTTGTGTTTAAAAAACATAAGGCTATAGTAAGACGTCATTTTTGGGTAAAAAACATAAGGCCATAGGAAGAGGTCATTTTTGTTTAAAAAACATAAGGCTATAGTAAGACGTCATTTTTGGATAAAAAACGTAAGGCTATAGTAAGACGTCATTTTTGATAAAAAACCTAAGGCTATAGTAAGACGTCATTTTTGGATAAAAAACGTAAGGCTATAGTAAGACGTCATTTTTGATAAAAAACGTAAGGCTATAGTAAGACGTCATTTTTGATAAAAAACGTAAGGCTATAGAAAGACGTCATTTTTGATAAAAAACGTAAGGCTATAGTAAGACGTAATTTTTGGTAAAAAAACGTAAGGCTATAGTAAGACGTCATTTTTGATAAAAAACGTAAGGCTATAGTAAGACGTAATTTTTGGATAAAAAACGTAAGGCTATAGTAAGACGTCATTTTTGATAAAAAACGTAAGGCTATAGGAAGACGTCATTTTTGATAAAAAACGTAAGGCTATAGTAAGACGTCATTTTTGGATAAAAAACGTAAGGCTATAGTAAGACGTAATTTTTGGTAAAAAAACGTAAGGCTATAGTAAGACGTCATTTTTGATAAAAAACGTAAGGCTATAGTAAGACGTCATTTTTGATAAAAAACGTAAGGCTATAGTAAGACGTCATTTTTGATAAAAAACCAAAGGCTATAGTAAGACGTCATTTTTGGATAAAAAACGTAAGGCTATAGTAAGACGTCATTTTTGATAAAAAACGTAAGGCTATAGTAAAACGTCATTTTTGGGTAAAAAACGTAAGGCTATAGTAAGACGTCATTTTTGGATAAAAAACGTAAGGCTATAGTAAGACGTCATTTTTGGATAAAAAACGTAAGGCTATAGTAAGACGTAATTTTTGGTAAAAAAACGTAAGGCTATAGTAAGACGTCATTTTTGGATAAAAAACGTAAGGCTATAGTAAGACGTCATTTTTGATAAAAAACGTAAGGCTATAGTAAGACGTCATTTTTAGATAAAAAACGTAAGGCTATAGTAAGACGTCATTTTTGGATAAAAAACGTAAGGCTATAGTAAGACGTCATTTTTAGATAAAAAACGTAAGGCTATAGTAAGACATCATTTTTGGATAAAAAACGTAAGGCTATAGTAAGACGTCATTTTTGATAAAAAACGTAAGGCTATAGTAAGACGTCATTTTTGGATAAAAAACGTAAGGCTATAGTAAGACGTCATTTTTGATAAAAAACGTAAGGCTATATAGTAAGACGTCATTTTTGATAAAAAACGTAAGGCTATAGTAAGACGTCATTTTTGGATAAAAAACGTAAGGCTATAGTAAGACGTCATTTTTGATAAAAAACGTAAGGCTATAGTAAGACGTCATTTTTGGATAAAAAACGTAAGGCTATAGTAAGACGTCATTTTTGATAAAAAACGTAAGGCTATAGTAAAACGTCATTTTTGGGTAAAAAACGTAAGGCTATAGTAAGACGTCATTTTTGGATAAAAAACGTAAGGCTATAGTAAGACGTCATTTTTGATAAAAAACGTAAGGCTATAGTAAGACGTCATTTTTGGATAAAAAACGTAAGGCTATAGTAAGACGTAATTTTTGGTAAAAAAACGTAAGGCTATAGTAAGACGTCATTTTTGTTTAAAAAACATAAGGCCATAGGAAGAGGTCATTTTTGTTTAAAAAACATAAGGCTATAGTAAGACGTAATTTTTGGTAAAAAACGTAAGGCTATAGTAAGACGTCATTTTTGGATAAAAAAACGTAAGGCTATAGTAAGACGTCATTTTTGATAAAAAACGTAAGGCTATAGTAAGACGTCATTTTTGGATAAAAAACGTAAGGCTATAGAAAGACGTCATTTTTGGATAAAAAACGTAAGGCTATAGTAAGACGTCATTTTTGATAAAAAAACGTAAGGCTATAGTAAGACGTCATTTTTGATAAAAAAACGTAAGGCTATAGTAAGACGTCATTTTTGATAAAAAAACGTAAGGCTATAGTAAGACGTCATTTTTGGATAAAAAACGTAAGGCTATAGTAAGACGTCATTTTTGGATAAAAAACGTAAGGCTATATAGTAAGACGTAATTTTTGATAAAAAAACGTAAGGCTATAGTAAGACGTAATTTTTGGTAAAAAAACGTAAGGCTATAGTAAGACGTCATTTTTGATAAAAAACGTAAGGCTATAGTAAGACGTCATTTTTGATAAAAAACGTAAGGCTATAGTAAAACGTCATTTTTGGGTAAAAAACGTAAGGCTATAGTAAGACGTCATTTTTGGATAAAAAACGTAAGGCTATAGTAAGACGTCATTGTTGATAAAAAAACGTAAGGCTATAGTAAGACGTCATTTTTGGTTAAAAAACGTAAGGCTATAGTAAGACGTCATTTTTGGATAAAAAACGTAAGGCTATAGTAAGACGTCATTTTTGATAAAAAACGTAAGGCTATAGTAAGACGTCATTTTTGATAAAAAACGTAAGGCTATAGTAAGACGTCATTTTTGGATAAAAAACGTAAGGCTATAGTAAGACGTAATTTTTGGTAAAAAAACGTAAGGCTATAGTAAGACGTCATTTTTGTTTAAAAAACATAAGGCTATAGTAAGACGTCATTTTTGGGTAAAAAACATAAGGCTATAGTAAGACGTCATTTTTGGGTAAAAAACATAAGGCCATAGGAAGAGGTCATTTTTGTTTAAAAAACGTAAGGCTATAGTAAGACGTCATTTTTGGTAAAAAACGTAAGGCTATAGTAAGACGTCATTTTTGGATAAAAAATGTAAGGCTATAGTAAGACGTCATTTTTGGATAAAAAACGTAAGGCTATAGTAAGACGTCATTTTTGGATAAAAAACGTAAGGCTATAGTAAGACGTAATTTTTGGTAAAAAAACGTAAGGCTATAGTAAGACGTCATTTTTGGATAAAAAACGTAAGGCTATAGTAAGACGTCATTTTTGGATAAAAAACGTAAGGCTATAGTAAGACGTCATTTTTGATAAAAAACGTAAGGCTATAGTAAGACGTAATTTTTGATAAAAAACGTAAGGCTATAGTAAGACGTCATTTTTGGATAAAAAACGTAAGGCTATAGTAAGACGTCATTTTTGATAAAAAACGTAAGGCTATAGTAAGACGTCATTTTTGATAAAAAACGTAAGGCTATAGTAAGACGTCATTTTTGATAAAAAACGTAAGGCTATAGTAAGACGTAATTTTTGGTAAAAAAACGTAAGGCTATAGTAAGACGTCATTTTTGGATAAAAAACGTAAGGCTATAGTAAGACGTCATTTTTGATAAAAAACGTAAGGCTATAGTAAGACGTCATTGTTGATAAAAAAACGTAAGGCTATAGTAAGACGTCATTTTTGGATAAAAAACGTAAGGCTATAGTAAGACGTCATTTTTGATAAAAAACGTAAGGCTATAGTAAGACGTAATTTTTGGTAAAAAAACGTAAGGCTATAGTAAGACGTCATTTTTGATAAAAAACGTAAGGCTATAGCAAGACGTCATTTTTGATAAAAAACGTAAGGCTATAGTAAGACGTCATTTTTGGATAAAAAACGTAAGGCTATAGTAAGACGTAATTTTTGATAAAAAACGTAAGGCTATAGTAAGACGTAATTTTTGGTAAAAAAACGTAAGGCTATAGCAAGACGTCATTTTTGATAAAAAACGTAAGGCTATAGTAAGACGTCATTTTTGGATAAAAAACGTAAGGCTATAGTAAGACGTCATTTTTGATAAAAAACGTAAGGCTATAGTAAGACGTCATTTTTGGATAAAAAACGTAAGGCTATAGTAAGACGTCATTGTTGATAAAAAAACGTAAGGCTATAGTAAGACGTCATTTTTGGATAAAAAACGTAAGGCTATAGTAAGACGTCATTTTTGGGTAAAAAACGTAAGGCTATAGTAAGACGTCATTTTTGATAAAAAACGTAAGGCTATAGTAAGACGTCATTTTTGATAAAAAACGTAAGGCTCTAGTAAGACGTAATTTTTGATAAAAAACGTAAGGCTATAGTAAGACGTAATTTTTGGTAAAAAAACGTAAGGCTATAGCAAGACGTCATTTTTGATAAAAAACGTAAGGCTATAGTAAGACGTCATTTTTGGATAAAAAACGTAAGGCTATAGTAAGACGTCATTTTTGATAAAAAACGTAAGGCTATAGTAAGACGTCATTTTTGGATAAAAAACGTAAGGCTATAGTAAGACGTCATTTTTGATAAAAAACGTAAGGCTATAGTAAGACGTCATTTTTGGATAAAAAACGTAAGGCTATAGTAAGACGTCATTTTTGATAAAAAACGTAAGGCTATAGTAAGACGTAATTTTTTGGTAAAAAAACGTAAGGCTATAGTAAGACGTCATTTTTGTTTAAAAAACATAAGGCTATAGTAAGACGTCATTTTTGGATAAAAAACGTAAGGCTATAGTAAGACGTCATTTTTGATAAAAAACGTAAGGCTATAGTAAGACGTCATTTTTGATAAAAAACGTAAGGCTATAGTAAGACGTAATTTTTGGTAAAAAAACGTAAGGCTATAGCAAGACGTCATTTTTGATAAAAAACGTAAGGCTATAGTAAGACGTCATTTTTGATAAAAAAACGTAAGGCTATAGTAAGACGTCATTTTTGGATAAAAAACGTAAGGCTATAGTAAGACGTAATTTTTGATAAAAAAACGTAAGGCTATAGTAAGACGTAATTTTTGGTAAAAAAACGTAAGGCTATAGTAAGACGTCATTTTTGATAAAAAACGTAAGGCTATAGTAAGACGTCATTTTTGGATAAAAAACGTAAGGCTATAGTAAGACGTCATTTTTGATAAAAAACGTAAGGCTATAGTAAGACGTCATTTTTGATAAAAAACGTAAGGCTATAGTAAAACGTCATTTTTGGGTAAAAAACGTAAGGCTATAGTAAGACGTCATTTTTGGGTAAAAAACGTAAGGCTATAGTAAGACGTCATTTTTGGTAAAAAAACGTAAGGCTATAGTAAGACGTCATTTTTGGGTAAAAAACGTAAGGCTATAGTAAGACGTCATTTTTGTTTAAAAAACATAAGGCTATAGTAAGACGTCATTTTTGGGTAAAAAACATAAGGCCATAGGAAGACGTCATTTTTGTTTAAAAAACATAAGGCCATAGTAAGACGTCATTTTTGGTAAAAACGTAAGGCTATAGTAAGACGTAATTTTTGAGTAAAAAACGTAAGGCTATAGTAAGACGTCATTTTTGGATAAAAAACGTAAGCCTATAGTAAGACGTCATTTTTGGGTAAAAAAACGTAAGGCTATAGTAAGACGTCATTTTTGGGTAAAAAAAAAAACGTAAGGCTATAGTAAGACGTCATTTTTGGGTAAAAAACGTAAGGCTATAGTAAGACGTCATTTTTGGGTAAAAAACGTAAGGCTATAGTAAGACGTCATTTTTGTTTAAAAAAAAACATAAGGCTATAGTAAGACGTCATTTTTGGGTAAAAAACGTAAGGCTATAGTAAGACGTCATTTTTGGTTAAAAAACGTAAGGCTATAGTAAGACGTCATTTTTGGTACAAAACGTAAGGCTATAGTAAGACGTCATTTTTGGGTAAAAAACGTAAGGCTATAGTAAGACGTCATTTTTGGGTAAAAAACGTAAGGCTATAGTAAGACGTCATTTTTGGGTAAAAAACGTAAGGCTATAGTAAGACGTCATTTTTTGGTAAAAAAAACGTAAGGCTATAGTAAGACGTCATTTTTGGGTAAAAAAAAAAAAACGTAAGGCTATAGTAAGACGTCATTTTTGGGTAAAAAAAAAAAAACGTAAGGCTATAGTAAGACGTATTTTTGGTAAAAAAAAAAAAACGTAAGGCTATAGTAAGACGTCATTTTTGGTAAAAAAAAAAACGTAAGGCTATAGTAAGACGTCATTTTTGGGTAAAAAACATAAGGCTATAGTAAGACGTCATTTTTGGGTAAAAAACAAAAACGGCCATAGGAAGACGTCATTTTTGGGTAAAAAAAAAGTAAGGCTATAGTAAGACGTCATTTTTGGGTAAAAAACGTAAGGCTATAGTAAGACGTCATTTTTGGGTAAAAAACGTAAGGCTATAGTAAGACGTCATTTTTGGGTAAAAAAAACGTAAGGCTATAGTAAGACGTCATTTTTGGGTAAAAAACGTAAGGCTATAGGAAGACGTCATTTTTGGGTTTAAAAAAAAAAACAAGGCTATAGGAAGACGTCATTTTTGGGTAAAAAAAAAAAACGTAAGGCTATAGTAAGACGTCATTTTTGGTAAAAAAAAAAAACGTAAGGCTATAGTAAGACGTCATTTTTGGGTAAAAAAAAAAAACGTAAGGCTATAGTAAGACGTCATTTTTGGGTAAAAAAACGTAAGGCTATAGGAAGACGTCATTTTTGGTTAAAAAAACATAAGGCTATAGTAAGACGTCATTTTTGGGTAAAAAAAAAAAACGTAAGGCTATAGTAAGACGTCATTTTTGGGTAAAAAACGTAAGGCTATAGTAAGACGTCATTTTTGGGTAAAAAACGTAAGGCTATAGTAAGACGTCATTTTTGGGTAAAAAACGTAAGGCTATAGTAAGACGTCATTTTTGGGTAAAAAACGTAAGGCTATAGTAAGACGTCATTTTTGGGTAAAAAAAACGTAAGGCTATATAGTAAGACGTCATTTTTGGTAAAAAAAAAACGTAAGGCTATAGTAAGACGTCATTTTTGGATAAACGTCATTTTTGTTTAAAAAACATAAGGCTATAGGAAGACGTCATTTTTGTTTAAAAAACATAAGGCTATAGGAAGACGTCATTTTTGGGTAAAAAACGTAAGGCTATAGTAAGACGTCATTTTTGGGTAAAAAAAACGTAAGGCTATAGTAAGACGTCATTTTTGGATAAAAAACGTAAGGCTATAGTAAGACGTCATTTTTGGGTAAAAAACGTAAGGCTATAGTAAGACGTCATTTTTGGGTAAAAAAAAAAACGTAAGGCTATAGTAAGACGTCATTGTTGATAAAAAAAAAAAACGTAAGGCTATAGTAAGACGTCATTTTTGGGTAAAAAAACGTAAGGCTATAGTAAGACGTCATTTTTGGGTAAAAAACGTAAGGCTATAGTAAGACGTCATTTTTGGGTAAAAAACGTAAGGCTATAGTAAGACGTCATTTTTGGGTAAAAAACGTAAGGCTATAGTAAGACGTCATTTTTGGGTTAAAAAAAAAACGTAAGGCTATAGTAAGACGTCATTTTTGGGTAAAAAACGTAAGGCTATAGTAAGACGTCATTTTTGGTAAAAAAAACGTAAGGCTATAGTAAGACGTCATTTTTGGGTAAAAAACGTAAGGCTATAGTAAGACGTCATTTTTGGGTATAAAAAACGTAAGGCTATAGTAAGACGTCATTTTTGATGAAAAACGTAAGGCTATAGTAAGACGTCATTTTTGGGTTAAAAAAAACGTAAGGCTATAGTAAGACGTCATTTTTGGGTAAAAAAAAAAAAAAACGTAAGGCTATAGTAAGACGTCATTTTTGGGTAAAAAACGTAAGGCTATAGTAAGACGTCATTTTTGGTAAAAAACGTAAGGCTATAGTAAGACGTCATTTTTGGGTAAAAAACGTAAGGCTATAGTAAGACGTCATTTTTGGGTAAAAAACGTAAGGCTATAGTAAAACGTCATTTTTGGGTAAAAAACGTAAGGCTATAGTAAGACGTCATTTTTGGGTAAAAAACGTAAGGCTATAGTAAGACGTCATTTTTGGGTAAAAAAAAAACGTAAGGCTATAGTAAGACGTCATTTTTGGGTAAAAAAAAAACGTAAGGCTATAGTAAGACGTCATTTTTGGGTAAAAAAACGTAAAAAAACGGGCTATAGTAAGACGTCATTTTTGATAAAAAACGTAAGGCTATAGTAAGACGTCATTTTTGGGTAAAAAACGTAAGGCTATAGTAAGACGTCATTTTTGGGTAAAAAAACGTAAGGCTATAGTAAGACGTCATTTTTGGGTAAAAAACATAAGGCTATAGTAAGACGTCATTTTTGGGTAAAAAACGTAAGGCTATAGTAAGACGTCATTTTTGGGTAAAAAACGTAAGGCTATAGTAAGACGTCATTTTTGGGTAAAAAAAAAAAAACGTAAGGCTATAGTAAGACGTCATTTTTGGGTAAAAAACGTAAGGCTATAGTAAGACGTCATTTTTGGGTAAAAAAAAAAAAAACGTAAGGCTATAGTAAGACGTCATTTTTGGGTAAAAAACGTAAGGCTATAGTAAGACGTCATTTTTGGGTAAAAAAAAAAAACGTAAGGCTATAGTAAGACGTCATTTTTGGGTAAAAAAAAAACGTAAGGCTATAGTAAGACGTCATTTTTGGGTAAAAAAACGTAAGGCTATAGTAAGACGTCATTTTTGGGTAAAAAACGTAAGGCTATAGTAAGACGTCATTTTTGGGTAAAAAACGTAAGGCTATAGTAAGACGTCATTTTTGATAAAAAAAACGTAAGGCTATAGTAAACGTCATTTTTGGGTAAAAAACGTAAGGCTATAGTAAGACGTCATTTTTGGATAAAAAAAAAACGTAAGGCTATAGTAAGACGTCATTTTTGTTAAAAAAACGTAAGGCTATAGTAAGACGTCATTTTTGGGTAAAAAACGTAAGGCTATAGTAAGACGTCATTTTTGGGTAAAAAACGTAAGGCTATAGTAAGACGTCATTTTTGGGTAAAAAAAAAACGTAAGGCTATAGTAAGACGTCATTTTTGGGTAAAAAACGTAAGGCTATAGTAAGACGTCATTTTTGGGTAAAAAACGTAAGGCTATAGTAAGACGTCATTTTTGGGTAAAAAAAAAAAACGTAAGGCTATAGTAAGACGTCATTTTTGGGTAAAAAAAAAAAACGTAAGGCTATAGTAAGACGTCATTTTTGGGTAAAAAACGTAAGGCTATAGTAAGACGTCATTTTTGGGTAAAAAACGTAAGGCTATAGTAAGACGTCATTTTTGGGTAAAAAAACGTAAGGCTATAAAAAACGTAAGGCTATAGTAAGACGTCATTTTTGGGTAAAAAACGTAAGGCTATAGTAAGACGTCATTTTTGATAAAAAACGTAAGGCTATAGTAAAACGTCATTTTTGGGTAAAAAACGTAAGGCTATAGTAAGACGTCATTTTTGGATAAAAAACGTAAGGCTATAGTAAGACGTCATTTTTGATAAAAAAACGTAAGGCTATAGTAAGACGTCATTTTTGGATAAAAAACGTAAGGCTATAGTAAGACGTCATTTTTGGGTAAAAAACGTAAGGCTATAGTAAGACGTCATTTTTGATAAAAAACGTAAGGCTATAGTAAGACGTCATTTTTGATAAAAAACGTAAGGCTATAGTAAGACGTAATTTTTTGGTAAAAAAACGTAAGGCTATAGTAAGACGTCATTTTTGTTTAAAAAACATAAGGCTATAGTAAGACGTCATTTTTGGATAAAAAACGTAAGGCTATAGTAAGACGTCATTTTTGATAAAAAACGTAAGGCTATAGTAAGACGTAATTTTTGGTAAAAAAACGTAAGGCTATAGCAAGACGTCATTTTTGATAAAAAACGTAAGGCTATAGTAAGACGTCATTTTTGATAAAAAAACGTAAGGCTATAGTAAGACGTCATTTTTGGATAAAAAACGTAAGGCTATAGTAAGACGTAATTTTTGATAAAAAAACGTAAGGCTATAGTAAGACGTAATTTTTGGTAAAAAAACGTAAGGCTATAGTAAGACGTCATTTTTGATAAAAAACGTAAGGCTATAGTAAGACGTCATTTTTGGATAAAAAACGTAAGGCTATAGTAAGACGTCATTTTTGGATAAAAAACGTAAGGCTATAGTAAGACGTCATTTTTGGGTAAAAAACGTAAGGCTATAGTAAAACGTCATTTTTGGGTAAAAAAAAAAAACGTAAGGCTATAGTAAGACGTCATTTTTGGATAAAAAACGTAAGGCTATAGTAAGACGTCATTTTTGATAAAAAAACGTAAGGCTATAGTAAGACGTCATTTTTGGGTAAAAAACGTAAGGCTATAGTAAGACGTCATTTTTGGATAAAAAACGTAAGGCTATAGTAAGACGTCATTTTTGATAAAAAAACGTAAGGCTATAGTAAGACGTCATTTTTGGGTAAAAAACGTAAGGCTATAGTAAGACGTCATTTTTGTTTAAAAAACATAAGGCTATAGTAAGACGTCATTTTTGGGTAAAAAACATAAGGCCATAGGAAGACGTCATTTTTGTTTAAAAAACATAAGGCCATAGTAAGACGTCATTTTTGGTACAAAACGTAAGGCTATAGTAAGACGTAATTTTTGATAAAAAACGTAAGGCTATAGTAAGACGTCATTTTTGATAAAAAAACGTAAGGCTATAGTAAGACGTCATTTTTGGGTAAAAAACGTAAGGCTATAGTAAGACGTCATTTTTGTTTAAAAAACATAAGGCTATAGTAAGACGTCATTTTTGGGTAAAAAACATAAGGCCATAGGAAGACGTCATTTTTGTTTAAAAAACATAAGGCCATAGTAAGACGTCATTTTTGGTACAAAACGTAAGGCTATAGTAAGACGTAATTTTTGATAAAAAACGTAAGGCTATAGTAAGACGTCATTTTTGGATAAAAAACGTAAGCCTATAGTAAGACGTCATTTTTGATAAAAAACGTAAGGCTATAGTAAGACGTAATTTTTGGTAAAAAAACGTAAGGCTATAGTAAGACGTCATTTTTGATAAAAAACGTAAGGCTATAGTAAGACGTCATTTTTGATAAAAAAACGTAAGGCTATAGTAAGACGTAATTTTTGGTAAAAAAACGTAAGGCTATAGTAAGACGTCATTTTTGGTAAAAAAACGTAAGGCTATAGTAAGACGTCATTTTTGGGTAAAAAACATAAGGCTATAGTAAGACGTCATTTTTGGGTAAAAAACATAAGGCCATAGGAAGACGTCATTTTTGTTTAAAAAACATAAGGCTATAGGAAGACGTCATTTTTGGGTAAAAAACGTAAGGCTATAGTAAGACGTCATTTTTGATAAAAAACGTAAGGCTATAGTAAGACGTCATTTTTGGATAAAAAACGTAAGGCTATAGTAAGACGTCATTTTTGGATAAAAAACGTAAGGCTATAGGAAGACGTCATTTTTGTTTAAAAAACAAGGCTATAGGAAGACGTCATTTTTGGGTAAAAAAAACGTAAGGCTATATAGTAAGACGTCATTTTTGGTAAAAAAAAACGTAAGGCTATAGTAAGACGTAATTTTTGGGTAAAAAACGTAAGGCTATAGTAAGACGTCATTTTTGGATAAACGTCATTTTTGTTTAAAAAACATAAGGCTATAGGAAGACGTCATTTTTGTTTAAAAAAAAAAAAGGCTATAGGAAGACGTCATTTTTGGGTAAAAAACCTAAGGCTATAGTAAGACATCATTTATGACAAAAAACGTAAGGCTTTAGTAAGACGTGTTTTTTGGGGAAAAAAACGTAAGGCTATACTAAGACGTCATTTTTGGTAAAAAAAAACGTAAGGCTATACTAAGACGTCATTTTTGGGTAAAAAACATAAGGCTATAGGAAGATGTCATTTTTGGGTAAAAAACATAAGGCTATAGTAAGACGTTTTTTGGGAAAAAACCGTAAGTGCTATTAGTAAGACGTCATTTTTGGGTAAAAAACCTAAGGCTATAGTAAGACATCATTTATGACAAAAAACGTAAGGCTTTAGTAAGACGTGTAAGGCGTAATTTTTGGGTAAAAGAATTTTTGGGTTAAAAAAAAACGTAACACCTAATTTTTGGGTAAAAAAAACATAAGTCTATAGGAAGACGTCATTTTTGGGTAAAAAACGTAAGGCTATAGACATGTTTTTTGGGTAAGGCTATAGTAAGAAGTCATTTTTGTGTAAAAAACGTAAGGCTATAGGAAGACGTCATTTTTGGGTAAAAAACGTAAAGCTATAGTAAGACTTTTTTTTTGACCAAAAATGTATAGTAAGACGTCATTTATGACAAAAAACGTAATGAAAAAACCGTAAGTGCTATTGGTAAGACGTCATTTTTGGGTAAAAAATATAAGGCTGTAGGAAGACGTCATTTATGACAAAAAACGTAAGGCTTTAGTAAGACGTGTTTTTTGGGGAAAAAAACGTAAGGCTATAGTAAGACGTTTTTTTGGGGGAAAAAACGTAAGACGTGTATTTTGGGGGAAAAAATGTAAGGCGTAATTTTTGGGTAAAAAATTTTTTGGGTAAAAAAAAAAACGTAACACCTAATTTTTGGGTAAAAAAACATAAGTCTATAGGAAGACATCATTTTTGGGTAAAAAACCTAAGGCTATAGACATGTTTTTTGGGTAAGGCTATAGTAAGAAGTCATTTTTGCGTAAAAAATGTAAGTGCTATAGTAAGATGTCATTTATGACAAAAAACGTAAGGCTAAAGACGTGTTTTTTGACAAAAAACATAAGGCTATATAGTAAGGGGAAAAAAACGTAAGGCTATAGTAAGACGTGTTTTTTGGGGGAAAAAAACGTAAGGCTATAGTAAGACTTGTTTTTTGGGGAAAAAAACATAAGGCTATAGTAAGACTTGTTTTTTGGCAAAAAAGCGTAAGGTAAGTAAGACGTAATTTTTGGTTAAAAAACGTAAGGCGTAATTTTTGGGTAAAAAATAAACATAAGGCTATAGGAAGACGTAATTTTTGGGTAAAAAACGTAAGGCTATAGGAAGAAGTCATTTTTGGGTAAAAAACGTAAGGCTATAGACATGTTTTTTGGGTAAAAAACGTAAGGCTATAGACATGTTTTTTGGGTAAAAAACGTAAGGCTATAGACATGTTTTTTGGGTAAGGCTAAAGTAAGAATAATTTTTGCGTAAAAAACGTAAGGCTATAAGAAGACGTGTTTTTTTTTTGGGAAAAAAATGTAAGTGCTATAGTAAGACGTCATTTACGACAGAAAACGTAAGGCTTTAGTAAGACGTGTTTTTTGGGGAAAAAAACGTATACAAACAGGAGGGTTACCTGTATCTTATTAAAGATGAGTCGATCCCACAGACTGTTGTTTCGGACTATTCCACTTTCCAGCTCAGCCTGTTTTCTTTTTATAGCGTAGTGCAGCACTGCCCTCTTCAGCACTGATGTCACAGAGCCCTGGATCTAAATACCATAATATCAAATTATTATTATTATTATTATTATTATTATTATTATTATTGGGTTTTTAGTATTATGGAAAAAATTTGAGACCTGTAAATTCTATAAACTTTGACATACTGAAGCGTTACCGGGCTGCAGAATAATAAACATCACTAAGCTAATAAAAGTGTAGCTACAAACCTTATCATAGATGCGATTAAGCAGCCGTGGTACCACAGGAAAGAAGGTGGGCCTCAGAGTCTTAATGTCATCCATCAGTAGAGCGATGTCACCCTGATAGAAACCCACTCTCGCTCCATGGCAGAACATCGACACCTAACAGAACCACACGTGGGAAAAGGTTCTAGTTTTTATTACAAAATATGTGCCTTCAAACTTTAGGTTCAATTTATAAACTTCACATTAACTTACAAAACTCGAGTTTAGATAAAGATAGGGGGGTGATTATTACCTCTTTACCCCTCCCACCATTACCAGCAGGTGTGGCTCTCAAAAATATACATGTCTGAGAGCCACCTTGACTGAGTACTCTGTTGGTTCTCCCTTATGAGTTATCTTTTTCTAGTCAGTCATGCTGAATTTGTCAGCTCGTTAGTTTTAATTTGTCTCGAAAAATGATTTTCGTATGGGTCAGAAGGATCAAAAAGACTGATGATTAAAATCTGCTCTTTTCATCGGTTGCCAAATTCATTATTTTGCGATCACAAAGGACACATGGAAATTATGCAGAAAGACCCTTTTCACTAATTTGGGGCTTTTACGTGTAAAATGATCCCAGTATGGATTACCATTGGATTAACATTATTTGACATAAAACCATCAACAAGTGACGTAGTACAATTTTTGAAGTACAGTGAGGTGAAAAGAACCTGGTCTTCCCTCCCCCCCCATGTCATGTAAGAAAATGAAAAACAAATGTTTTAATAGAGTTGGTTGGTAATGTTCTGAATGCAGACCAGCTCACCTGAATCATGCGCTCGAACATGTGAGCGAGGGGTAGGTATGAGATCGACACATCATCCTGTCGAATTTCAAAAAAACCCTGCAGAACAAAAAAAAAAAAACATAATCACGACACAAACATTCCAACTTAACAAATTTGACTTCTTTTTGCTAAATTCTGACTTTATGTCCTTACATTGTGGATAAAACAAAAACAAAAAAAAACTAAGTAAGCAACCTTCCAACTCTTTCTATTTGATCAATTTTTCTAAACGTTCTATTCGTTCCTGATCTTGGACATGAATTTCAGCAATATTACAATGATTGCATTGCGAAAAAGCATTTAAAAATAAAGAGCATTTAAAAATAAAGAGCATATAAAAAAAAGCAAATAAGATACTTTCTTTTCAAGACGTAGAGAGCGTAATCCTGTACCACAGTTCACTTTTTACAGGATGCTTTAAAATCACTGAAAAAACTACAAATGGTGGAAAAAAAACTGCTGAAGCTGCGGTTTGAACTAGAACCAAAAAGTTGCATAACATAACATCAGTGTTTATATGATTTTGAGTGAATCTGAGTCTGCAGTTAACTATTAAAATGTATTGCAAGAAAAGAAATAAAAGAAAAGAGTATGGACGTTGTTAGGTTCTGACCTCCAGGATCTTTATGACTGAGGATGTGTTGGATGTGATGTTGCCGTGGGTGATCATGGCTCCTTTGGGTTTTCCTAAACAAACAAGACACAAGTTAATAACAGATTTTTTTTAATTAACCTTTATATTAAAACTCATTGAGATTATAAATCTTTTTTGCGTGTCTGGGGGAGTGTCCTGGGGGAGCGGCAGCGAGCAAACCCAAGCTACAAATCTTACATTGAAAACATTACATATAACAAATGGTAACATTACAAAAAGACAAAATATAAGAAAAACAAGTTTAGCTAAAGGCGGCATGGTGGCTTAGTGGTTTAGCACGTTCGCCTCTCAGCACTAAGGATTCCCGGTTCGAATCCCCATCTGGGTGGAGTTTCCATGTTCTCCCCGTGTCCGCGTGGGTTTCATCCGGGTTCTCCGGTTTCCTCCCACAGTCCAAAAACATGGATCAAGTCAATTGAGTTCTCCAAATTGCCCCATATAGAGTGTGTCTGTGTGAGTGAGTGTGTGCCCAGCAATAGATTGGCGCCCTGTCCTGGGTGTATCTGCCCAGCGCCCGAAACGTGCCCCTGGATGGGCATGGGGAACCCCCCCACGCGACCCTAACAGAGGATAAAGCGGAAGAAAATGGATGAATGAATGAAATTCATTTCAAAAATTCATTTAAAAAAAAATTACAGAGACTGACTCACTTTCAGTTAAAAGGTTCCTGAAAGTACCAAATTCTTTTCAAAGTACCAGTTCTTTTCATTTAAAAACTTTCTGAAGTTTATTCCTGGAATATGATCATGAAAATTGGTCTGAAGGTCTGGGGGTATGGAGGAAGCAGTCCAAGGATGGATTTGTAGATTAAAAGATGTCAATGTTTCAATAAAAAATTCATTCATTAATTCATTATCTCCCGCTTTATCCTCTATTAGGGTCGCGGTGGGGTTCCCCATGCCCATCCAGGGGAGAACGTCTTTGGCGCTGGGCAGATAGAGCCAGGACAGGGTGCCAATCCATCGCTGGGCATCAATAAAAAATATTTCCATAAAAATAGAGAGGACCAGCCCACACAAGAGTACAACATATGATACGCTGAGCCAAAGGCATGTAAGGGATCAGCAGAGGCATCCATGTAAATAACATCACCATAATCAATGATAGAAACAAATTTTTGTGCAGATACGTCTAAACAGCCAGTAGAGGGCACCACTGCCTATGCAGTAATCTTTCACCGGGCCTCCCACCCTGCTCCACCACACTGCTTCCAGCTTTGAGGCTGCACTGCCAGCCTTATGAGCTTTATGTTAGAACATAAAGGCCCACATTTGGACACATTTGTACCACGTTATTTATGAGCCAAATGAAATCTGTATTACAGAAGAAGCTTTAACAGTACCTGTAGTTCCACTGGTGAAACACACAACAGCCAGGTCCTCAGGTTTGGGAGGCTGAAACAGACACGGAATCATCAGTAAAGAACCCCTGGTGGGTAACTTTCAGTTTCACAGTCACAGTAAATTCCACATCATAGTAATTCCACTGCAATTTAGGTGTAACGTCACTCCACCATTCTGCACGAAGTCAGAATCCCAATCCGACCAAAATACCAAACAAGGTGTCAGTGTGTGACCTCACAAATCCTATTTGATCACAAATTCCCACCCAAGATTAAAACTTAAGGGTTTTACATATTGTGACCAACAGGGGGCAGCAGAATTACTTGCAATTTTGCTGTAGAAAATCAAAAAGTCTCATGTTCCGAATACAAATTTGTCACCAAATCGATTCCATATAATTATAAAAGGTTTTAAACGACAACCTGAATCTATTTGTAGAATAAAACTTACCACCGGATCGTGGAGATTCTCTCGACCCAGATCCTGCAACGGTACAGATTACCAGATTACTTTCAAACACCTGAATTCTTTAAAAAAGCTTTAATTCTATTTATTGTAATTATAAATTATCAATTACTCCGAAAAACAATGACGTTAAAGGATAACCAGCCTCACCATCAGCTGATCCAGCTGCAGGACGTCCACACCGCAGCTCTTCCCTCGCTCCACTAGAGCGGCGCTAACGGGATTAAAGACTACGAGACAGGTGAGTGCGGGCGTCACCCCCTCCTCTTTATCCAACAACAGAGACCGGGCCTTCTCCTCCTTATCACAGATCACCACCGAGATCTCCGCTGCACACACACACAGAGGCAGTTTACACTGAAATGTTCTAAATATTTAATCGACAGAACACACACACACACACACACACACACACACTATTTACCCAGGTTGAGGATATGCACCATGGCTTCCTGACCCAGCGTGTCATATAAAGGCACCAAAGCCATGGAGAACGTGTAGCAGGCCAACTCTGTAATGATCCACTATGACCAGCAGGGGGAGACAAACGTTACAAAATACTTAAAGCACTTGTACGGTTACTGAAATCCTTAAATCTTATTTATAAATATATGCCTAATATGCCTGGCCTACACACACGCACACACACACACACCTCTGGCCTGTTTTGGGCAAAGATACCCACAAACTGCTTGGGATTTGGCTGGCATCCTTTAGCGAGCAGCCCAGAACCCAGCACCTGTGCCCTCTCTGCCACCTGCATGAGAACAAGACGAAGAGATTGAACTAAATACAGTTACACTGTGAAAACACATGAAGCTGAACTGTTTATTAATTTACAGGTTCTTTTTTTTCTGCGAATACAAATTACTCTTTATAAAAATACTTATATTTATTTTATAATACAGATATTGTATTATTAAGTGAGTAAACACAGATGTAACCGATCTCACCTCAGTGTACGAGATCCATTCGTACGGTTCTCCTGGTTTCCTGAACCCGAGGCACGGCCCGTCGCCTGTCAAACATCACACAAACATAAGCAGGGCTCTAGAACATTCCTAATTACGCTAATTTAAAAGGACACTGTTTTCAAAGTGGACATCTGAACGTTCTGCAAACCAAACGGATGAACAAGAACCGGCACAAAATACACAAAAGTGGCTGAATAGATATTTAAAGATGTTCTTCTCTTTTTAAAGATGGAGATTCATCCGGATTCATCCCAACATAATCTACTACTGTTACTCAGTAGTAGAGCATCAATCCATCAGCCTCTCAGGGATTTTCGTGATTTTAAAAGCCACTGAGAAGCTGGGAATATGCACAGAACCCATCAGAAGCATAACGGAGCTCTTCAGAATAAATTTAAATAACATTAAATCTCTTTTTATTTCCATATGTTTGTAATAAAGACAGAATTTGCGCCGCTGGTCCATGGGTTTTCATCTGAGGATACAGTGTGGAACTCAATGTCAATTAATAAGCAAATATTAAAGAGGCTCTAATCTATGCAGCAACTTAGAACAATCTTAGAGGTGTAGTAGCTCAGTGGTCAAGGTGTTGGGCTGTCAATCAGAAGGTCGTGGGTTGCCATCTCAAGTCCACTGAGGTTACCAGAGTGGGTTCTTGAGCAAGTTCCTTAATCCTCATTGGGAGAGGTGATGAATGACCAACCCCATGTTCTGCTCACTTTGGATAAAAGCGTCTACTAAATGACCTCGTGCAACGTAATGTTGGTTTAACGATCACACGCGATACAATAACCAAGAATTTCTATTAAATTAAAACATTTTTTGTGTTTTGGTCTCGCAGACCTACCTGCTATTCTCAGTCCTCTCTGAAACATGTCATACACCGTCTTTGTGTCTTCAAAGTAGAAATCCAGCAAGTTATCATCCTTCAGTAAAGCAGAGCGCCGGCAGCTGGGGTCTCCCTGACATCACCAAAAAAAAAAAAAAAAAAAAAAAAAAAAAAAACATGGAGTTTTCAACCTCCAGCAGCACCACTGTGTCTGATCCACTCATACCACACACTAACGCACCACATTACCGCTCGACCAAGACGGATCCACCACCCACAGAGTTCAGGAGACTTAATACTTTTGTGGAGAACATGAAGGTGAACTACAAACTGTATCTATATAGTAGGTGAAGCTACAAGAAGATTTTAATATAGTGGCCGGTGAACAGGTCACACATGTTTTACCTGCACAGGTACAGACTGAAGCTTCAGGTCACAGGGGGGTTTGACGGACCGCGGTCGGGTCACCAGCCAGTAAGCCGTGAGCGATGCCACGGCGCCCAGTCCCATCAGAGACGGGGGGGAGAGGGCGAGCGAGGGCAGCAAACTCCTCAGGTCCCCTAATTCAGACCTGACCACCTCCCCCCCGCTGAGACGAAACGACCGCAACCAATCCTGAACCTGCATCGCTGAAACACAAACACACGACAATTTAATGATGATATCTCACGACTGCTATATATATATATATATATATATATATATATATATATATATATATATATATATTAGATTCATAAATAAATATAAACGGGACTTAATCAAAAATAAATATATATATATATATATATATATATATATATATATATATATATATATATATATATATATATATATATAGATATTTATTAGATTCATTAAAAAAAAAATTATTTATTATTTTTTCTTACATAAAACTTAAATAAAAAAAAAAATTTTTATTCTAACACTGACGGTAAACTGGGTCTGTGAAACGGAATTTCATTTACACGTCATGTACCACATTCATTCATTCATTCATTCATTCATTATCTCCCGCTTTATCCTCTATTAGGGTCGCGGTGGGGTTCCCCATGCCCATCCAGGGGAGAACGTCTCGGGTGCTGGGCAGATAGACCCAGGACAGGGCGCCAATCCATCGCTGGGCACACACTCACTCACACAGACAGCAATTTTGAGAATTCAATTGACTTGATCCATGTTTTTGGACTGTGGGAGGAAACCGGAGAACCCGGAGGAAGCTCACGCAGACACGGGGAGAACATGGAAACTCCACCCAGATGGGGATTCGAACCGGGAACCCCTAGCGCTGAGAGGCGAACGTGCTAAACCATTAAGCCACCGTGTACCACATGTTATGTAAATTTCAATAAAGTCTCATTGAATCCTTGAAGTATCAGGACACCTAAAATAGTACATCTTCTCAAAATTGCACCCCCTGAAGAGCAAGCGAAGGCGACAGTGGCAAAAAGAAACCTTGGGAGGACTCAGTGGGGGGGGTTCATCCTCCTCAGCGGCAGGACAGCAACGATGGCAACGGGACTTAATCAAAATTAATTAAATGATTAAGACGATAATCTGTCAGTGTTTTTGACGAATCCACCCCCCCCACACACACAGTCATTAACTTCAGTGATGTCACGACTGAAATTCATCGTTAGCTTAACAAAAACAATTAAAAAAAATTCAGGCGTAATTTTCAGTAGTTCAAATTCAAAGTTTGTTCTTAGTTTTTCATTGCAAAAAAACAACACACATAAAAAAAAAAAATTTTAGTGAAGGACAAAGTCGAATCACAGTATCTACAAAAAGTTAACTTGGGGACGATGCGTTTTTTTTTTTTTTTTTTTATGCGTGTTGTAAAAACTAACAAATATTAAACCTTTAATTTAAACCACAGCAGTTTAGGAAGTCCGAAGTCCTGGAATTTTTATTGAGTTCGTTAAGCCAACGATATGTTTCCGTCGCTGAAGTTAACGGCTGTGGACTGTTTGGGGGAGGGAGGGGGGTTCGTTCGGAAACACTGACAGATTATCCTTTTTGTTTGGTTCGAACACTTCCCTTTTATAAGCCAAACCAATTACCTCCGGCCTCTTCATTCAAGCGCCGTTATACGAGGCCGGGCTGAGGAAGAGACACCGATTGGCCGCCTGGGAACACGCGCTTGGGTTACTCTCGGACAACTGACGGGGACGTCCATGGTGTCGCACCACGCTGAGGTGGTGACTGATGGCGGTGCCAGGAAGCAACAGGGAGAGATGGGGTGAGTGGGAGGCGTCAGCATCGCCGCCAACCGGCGGCCCCGCACGTGAGAAGTGGGTCAGGTTGGTGTGCGCGGCCCCACGAGGGCCCCTGAACAGTGCCGGGCTCGGCCCCACCCATCTGTAAATCCGTGGTGTTGTCTTTCTTTCTCATCCTCGTTGCCCCATTCACTCCCTCAGTGTCCTCCTTTCACTTTTCTTCTTTTCCTCAGCATTCAGCCTGATTGCCCCCCCTTCTCCTCCTCCTCCCGTCACCTCTCACCCACTTCCCTCGACATTTAAAGAGCGGGAATAGAAGAGTGACATCATCATCCCCTCAGGCCCCGGGAGCCGGTGGCTTCGCCCGCCAATTCGGAATGCCAACACTATTATTATAGAGCCCCTCCTTTCTCGCTCAGCCAATCAGAGCGGTTCGCTCTTTTCCAGGTAAGTAATCAGAAGATACTGAACATATGATATATCAACAAAGGGACTGCTGAGGCCTATCCCAGTGATTTTAGAGTTAAAGTTGGGGCCATTGCGGGATAGAAACACCGGATTGTGGAGTCAAACCCACAAAGACAGGGAGAACATGCAAAACTTAAAATCCTCTTCACCATGAGCACCACCACCACCTCACCGGGGTCATCTGTTCATCATTCAATCCGTAAAATAAATATACACAGTACCCGTCAAAAGTTTGGACACGCCCCCTTTCTGCTCCACTTATTGTCTTTGTAGTTCTACAATTACAGACTGTAGTCCATCTGTTTGTGTTCTACAGTACATACTGTGTTCTCTGTTCTGATGCTCAGGACCCCAATAGTACCACCACAGTGCAGGGATTATTTGGATCCTATCCCAGCAGTGTCAGTGAGGTGTTTAAATGAAACTCCAGCAGCACTGCTGCACTAAACCCCCCCCCCCCCCCCCCCACCACCACCACATCAGCGTCACTGGAGAACTGACAACAAACAATCCACCACCCAAATGATACCTGTTCTGTGGCCCCCCACCACCACATCAGTGTCACTGCAGAACCGACAACAAACAATCCACCACCCAAATGATACCTGTTCTGTGATGCTCCTGAGAACCAACAGGGGACTAACAACAACAAAGAACACAGATGGACTACAGTCTGTAATTGCAGAACTACAAAGTCCATCTATATGATAAGTGGACGAAATAGACGGAGCCAGAAGGGGGCGTGTCCAAACGTTTGACTGATACTGTATCTGCCGTCCAATAATAAGTTTGGCTCTATAACGGGTGCCTCTGTGTATTAAAGACAATTGTTTATGGTGACTTTGGCTTCAGGCTCCGTGGAGATTTAAATCAGCGAAGCACAAAATCACACAGCGCTAACAAAGACGGCAAAACGAGCGACGAGGCAAAGAGAACCATCACGCCGTGGTTATCGCCGCGGTGCAGCTGCTCACGTTCTCAAATAACAGCACAGGACCCGAAGAGCCCCTCAGAGTCTGAATGAGAAAATGATTACACAACACCGAAAGAGACGATCCCTCCCCATTCACTCTCTCAGGCTCTCAGTGTCCCATTCAGAAGAGCCATTGTGTACGACGCCGCGGCGCCGACGTTCTCACACAGCGACTATACGAACAAAAAGACCGAGAGACCGAGAGAGAGAGAGAGAGAGAGAGAGAGAGAGAGAGAGAGCAATGTGTCGACCTGTTGATAAATGATGCAAACCATCACTCTCCACCAGAGTCCAACTTATCATTTATAATGAGAGAATAATGACAGATGTGTCAGCAGTGGTGGGACGGTGCGATGGGGGGAGGTGGGGGGGGGGGAGTGTCGGGGGGGGGGGGGGTATGAGAAGTCATCAAAATGAAAAATGCTGGTGTCAGATTTTGCCAGCGACCGACCCCAAAGATCATCCATTAAGATTCAACTCATTATCATCTTATTATTCATCCATCCATCCATTATCTTCTAGGGTCGTGGGGGGGGGATGCCCATCCAGGGGAGAACGTTTCGGGTGCTGGGCAGATACACCCAGGACAGGACACCACACTCACTCTCACAGACACACTCTATATGGGGCAATTTGGAGAATTCAATTGACTTGATCCATGTTTTTGGACTGTGGGAGGGGAAACCGGAGAACCCGGAGGAAACCCACGCGGACACGGGGAGAACATGGAAACTCCACACGGATTGGGATTCTAACCGGGAATCCCTATTGCTGAGAGGAGAACGTGCAAAACCACTAATCCATTATCTAGTCCATTATCTTATTATCCTCTACTAGGGTCATGAGGGATGAGGGGGGCGGTGGGAAGGATTGCCCTCATATTTTTGCTCATCCACCAAGGAGGGCATCTTCGAGATCCAGACACTGATGTCGGGTGAGATGGCGGGGCGCAATCTGAGTTGGGTTCAGTCATGCTGGAATGGAAAAGGGCCTTCCCCAAACTGTTTCACACAGTTGGAAGTTGGTGAATCCACTGGCCACTGGTTTGGATGTATTTTTAAAAGGTTTTAAAAGGTGTGTTCCTAAACTTTCGTCCTTACAGTCCCCACACCTCAACACCTCCACTCTCATTCTCACGTCTCCACCCTCATCACCCACCATCACACCGAACCAGAGCCAAAGACAGAGCAGCTTCCTGTCTGTAAAACTCCTAACACGCCGTTCCTAATGACGTGCTGTAAAAAATCAGCGATGGAGCTCAAAGGAACCGGAGCGCACTGTGCGCCATGCGGAACCCACAGGGTTTATTTATTAACTCTTCCTGCCTTTCAGACGTGAAGAAGGTTTAAACTTTAAAAAGACTGCAATTAAATAATACAATAGAACCTTAAAGATCACTTTGCCATATTTTAATTTCTAGGTTCCAGCCATGAAGAAATAAAACTTTAATTGTTTAACTTTAATGGGCGGCACGGTGGCTTAGTGGTTTAGCATGTTCTCCTCTCAGCGCTAGGGATTCCCGGTTCGAATCCCCATCTGGGTGGAGTTTCCATGTTCTCCCCGTGTCCGCGTGGGTTTCCTCCGGGTTCTCCGGTTTCCTCCCACAGTCCAAAAACATGGATCAAGTCAATTGAGTTCTCCAAATTGCCCCATATAGAGTGTGTCTGTGTGAGTGGGTGTGAGCCCAGTGATAGATTGGCGCCCTGTCCTGGGTGTATCTGCCCAGCGCCCGAAACGTTCTCCTCTGGATGGGCATGGGGACCCCCCCCCCCGACCCTAATATAGGATAAAGTGGAAGATGATGGATGGATGTTCCTCAAAATATGAGCATTAGAACCGAGTACACAGTGTGTACTGTAGAACCCAAACAGATGGACTACAGACTGAGATTGTAGAACTACAAAGTCCATCTTCGCAGTGAGTGGAGATGATAACATGGACGATAAGTGGAACAGAAAAGGGGGCGTGTCCAATTTTTTTCGCAGTCAGCACATTCTCCTCTCAGCGTTAGAATCCTGATCTGGGTGCAGTTTCCATGTTCTCCCCGTGTCTGAGTGGGCTTCCTCCGGGTTCTTCCCACAGTCCATAAACATGGATTCAAGGTGAATCAAGGGAAAATTTTATGTAAATGCATAGATTGGTACCCTGTCCTGGGTGTACCCGCCCAGCGGCCAAACATTCTCCTCCAGTGAGCAGTTTTCTAGATAAAACTTCATATTGAACCTGCTGTGTACCAACAAATATTCATACAGAACCGTGTAAATAAACGAGGGCAGCAGAGTTCGTCACATTAAATATTTCCACATTGACACACCACACACTGCAAACAGAACATTCCCGCAATGTGAGTGTTTTTAAAGGTGAGACGGTGCCAGATTGCACCCATTTTACAAGTCTGAACGTCGCCCGACTCCGAAGGGTTTCGTCTGAATCAGAAACAGCTGATCAGTTCGGTGTGTTTTCAGCTTTAAATACGACAGGACTGAACTCTTACGACGTTAATTATAGATCATAAACATTTAAGAGGTTTTCGTGACAACATTATTTATCTTGAAATGATTTAAATAACTTTAATCACATATTAAATCATATATGTGTGTAATTTAAGTGATTCAAGTTCTTTAAATAACTTAAAGATAAATAATGCGCTCATATATAGAAATGATATTAAATTAAAACACATTAACTCACTGATAGACTAAACACACACACACACACACACACACACACACACACGAGGAAAAACAAATGTACTACAGTCTGTAATTATAGAACAACAAAGTCCATCTATACATTTCATCCATCCATTATCTTCCGCTTTATCCTCTACTAAGGTCGCAGGGGAGGGGGGGGGGTTCCCCATGCCCATCCAGGGGTGAACGTTTCGGACACACCCAGGACAGGGCAACAATCTGTCGTTGGGCACACACTCACTCACACAGACACAGTCTATATGGGGCAATTTGGAGAATTCAGTTGACCTTGATCCATGTTTTTGGACTGTGGGAGGAAACCGAAGAACCCAGAGGAAACCCACGTGGACACGGGGAGAACCGGGAATCCCTAGCGCCGAGAGGCAAACGTGCTAACCACTAAGCCACTGTGCCGCATCTATACATTTAAAGAAGCTAATTAAACTCAGTAAGAGTAGAAACAAGAGGATGTATTTAAACTTCAGACTTTTGTTAAGATTTAAGATGTTAAGAGCCTTTTGTATTTTATGATATATATAGGCGGCACGGTGGCTTAGTGGTTTAGCACGTTCGCCTCTCAGAGCTAGGGATTCCTGGTTCGAATCCCCATCTGGGTGGAGTTTCCATGTTCTCCCTGTGTCCGCGTGGGTTTCCTCCGGGTTCTCCGGTTTCCTCCCACAGTCCAAAAACATGGATCAACTCAATTGAATTCTCAAAATTGCCCCATATAGAGTGTGTCTGTGTGAGTGAGTGTGTGCCCAGCGATTGATTGGCGCCCTGACCTGGGTCTATCTGCCCAGCGCCCGAGATGTTCTCCCCTTGATGGACCCCCTGGAGCCCCCCCCCCCCTAATAGAGCATAAAGCGGGAGATAATGAATAAATTATTATATATATATATATATATATATATATATATATATATATATATATATATATATAGTGTATATATGCACTGGTTTATCTGTCTGTATTTGTCTTGCTTGTTAGATACTGGAGATCAAGAATTTCCCTCTGGATAAATAAAGTACCTCTCTCGCTCCCTCTCTCTCTCTTTCCTAAAATAGTTCTCAGATGGTTTATAGTCTTTTTAGAGACGCCGGTGACATTAGCACTGGGCTTTGATCAGCAGCACTTCTGTAACTTGGTGATTTTTCTTCCTCGCAATGATGAAACCTTCCTCGTCTGATTTAATCAACAAGATGAAACGACCTCTGAGGCGAAAGCACAGCGCGTTTCCCTGGCATCGGACTGGAATCGAACCGAAACCTGCATGATATGACATGTCTATAACAGTCAGTCTGTCCTTCCCGCCTCTCTGGGATTTTATATTTATTTTTGTTTAGTAGCTGCATCCCACATGCCAGCCGTTACCTCCACACACACACACACACACACACACACACACACACACACACAAACACACACACACCACGACATGTAAAACATGTAGTAATACGTTCACCCTCAGTTCATCAGCTCCACCTCCTCCTTCAAGACAAGACATAATAATAACAACAACAACAATAATACATTTTATTTATAGGCGCCTTTCAAAACGCTCAAGGAGACTGTACATAGAAAATAAAATCAATTAGAAAACATACAAATCTCATGTTACACTAATCACTACATAAGATTCACTTTGTGGTTGTACAGTTACATTCTCTAGTCCATTATGTTTCTCTACATAACAAGTTAGTCCCCTGTATTCTGTCCCCTAATGACCCCCCACAGAACGTCCACTTGCAATTTGGGATGTGTTAGGACATGAAACAGGTCAAATGTATTATATAAATCCAGTAACGGGACACCAACAAGGTCAGAGACCGATGTCGGACTCATTACAGCTGTTGTAGTTCATCACACAGAGTCTGATAAGAGTTCGAACACTCAAATTTCAGCCGACAATGGCTTTGTGCAGGGGAAGAAAGTCAAATGGCCTTCCCCAAACTGTTTTCACGAAGTCGGCGGCGTGCAGCTGTTCAAAGTGATTGACCAGGTGATCGGGTGATCGGGCGGCACTGATTAAAACGGGGTGGGGGGATTAGGAGGTGTATAATATATACATACAGTCGTATTACACTTATAAAGAGCTGATAAACACTCGGTACAAACACCAAACTCTACAAACAAAAAACAATGTCTATGAACTCATTCCTTTGCACTACAGCACACAATGCACCTATATCAGATTATATATATATACATACATACATATATATATATATATATATATATATATATATATATATATATATATATATACATATATATATATATATATATATATACATATATATATATATACATATATATATATATATATATATATATATATATATATATATATATATATATATATATATATATATATATATATATATATATATATATATATATATATATATATATATATATATATATATATTTATTTTATTTTTATTTTTTCATTCATTCATTATCTCCCGCTTTATCCTCTATTAGGGTCGCGGGTGGGGGGATTCCCCATGCACATCCAGGGGAGAACGTTTCGGGCACTGGGCAGATACACCCAGGACAGGACGCCAATCTATCACTGGACAGACACTCACTCACACAGACACACTCTATATGGGGCAATTTGGAGAACTCAATTGACTTGATCCATGTTTTTGGACTGTGGGAGGAAAACGGAGAACCCGGAGGAAACCCACACGGACACGGGGAGAACATGGGAACTTCACCCAGATGGGGATTCGAAACGGGAATCCCTAGTGCTGAGAGGAGAACGTGCTAAACCACTAAGCCAGCGTGCCACCCTACTGTGTTAATATTCAAAATCAAAACCCCTGCGTTGTCTTTCTTCGATAACAAAATTATTTTAAAAAAATTGATTTCATTATTATATATATATATATACACAACATAATTCACAGCAAATTTGTAATTTGTAAATGCAGTAAATATAAGTTTTTCTGTAATAAAGCCACTTCCTTGTGTGTGTCTAACAAATTTGGCAAAATTAATCTGATTCGGATTATTTTGGGTCGACGTCTTGGAGAAAGTGTATAATCCCGCGCGCATGCGCACACGCTCAGACTCTCACGTTTTGTACACAAAGCAGAAAATCTGGAAGGAAAGGCGTGAAAGTCTCTGAGCTCCTGAACGCTGCATCGATTTCTGATCAGTTTACTGACGAACCAAAGAACACTCAGAACTGCACAGAGTCTCTAAAGATAAAAAAGAGTCTCTAAAGATAAAAAAGAGTCTCTAAAGAAAAGACTCTAAAGAGTCTCTGTCCGGAATACAGACACGTTGACAAACTTTCCTAACTTCAAACGCACAATTTAAACGTTTAAACACGTCACACACTTTGAACAACACCACGTGTGAACGCCGCACGTCTCTGAGCACGCGGTGAGGACCCGCACCCCCCCCCCGCCGCCGCCGCCGCCGCCGCCGCCGCTGCTTCTTAAAGACTTAAAGTCGCTCGGACCGTCAGCCGAGCGCAAACGCGCGGGTCTTACCTGAGCTGCGGGACTTTCGGCTTTATTAGAACCAAACAGGTCTTCAGAGAACCCGGACCGAGCTGCAGCGACACCCCCGCAACGCCTCCCACTCCTCCCCCGAACACCACCCTCCCTCCTCCCCGGGATCCGAACCCTCAGGAGCGCAGTGCCGCTGTTCCCCTGACACACCGCGTTCTACCCTCAGTGAGCATCAAGTTCTAGAGTGACACACGGTCTTCCCTCTGTGTCCCCCCCACATGCTTTGCTTTTCTCATAATGAAGACGTCAGAATAATTTGGGTGGTGGATGAATCTCTGCACTGCAGCGCGTGGGGATGGTGTGTGTGTGTGTGTGTGTGTGTGTGTGTGCGCACATCAGTGTGGTGTAATATCCATCCATCCATCATCTTCCGCTTTATCCACTACTAGAGTCGCGGGGGTGGAGGGTGCCTAAACCAGGGCGCAATGGAGAACATGCTAAACCACCGTGCCACCCGGTGTAATATCCATCCATCTATTTTGGGGGGGTTCCCCATGCCCATCCAGGGGAGAACGTTTCGGGCGCTGGGCAGATACACCTAGGACAGGACGCCAATCTATCGCTGGGCACACACTCACTCACTCACACAGACACACTCTATATGGGGCAATTTAGAGAATTCATTTGACCTTGAACCATGTTTTTGGACTGTTGGAGGAAACCGGAGAACCCAGAGGAAACCCACGTGACACACTCTATATGGGGCAATTTAGAGAATTCATTTGACCTTGAACCATGTTTTTGGACTGTTGGAGGAAACCGGAGAACCCAGAGGAAACCCACGCGGACACGGGGAGAACGTGAAAACTCCACCCAGATTGGGATTCGAACTGGGAATCCCTAGCGCTGTGAGGAGAACATGCCAAACACCAAGCCACCCGTGTGGTGTAATACTAAACTTGTATCAGTACATCTTCATTAACGAATTCAGGCACCATGGGGATATACAATGACCTCTTACTTTCGGGAACAGTTTGGGGAAGGCCCTTTTCTCTCCCAGCACGGTGTAATAAAGCCGTGGTTGAGCGAGTGTGGTATGGACTTTAGCGTGGACCGCCCCACAGAGTCCAGAGTTCCGTTCCATTCGAGAGAGACTGTGACGTCATCGTCCAACATCGGTGCCCGACCTCACTCTGAAGGGAGAGGCAGAAAGACTCTTTCATTGCCCCAGAGGTGCGGTATGACCGCTGACCCTGCACTATGCCCCGAGTTCTTGGTGACACGAGCAGGAACCAGAGTTGTGTTGAGTACCAATCAGAATCGACGACCAATCTCAAGGAACAAAACGTGTGACGTACTCTGACGCCTCGGTCAGCCGATCAGTGACCTCATCAAAAGTCCTTGTCCCAGTCCGAGTCGTCCACCGCTGATGCGTCTGCTCGGTTCTCATCGCCGGAACATTCCGGAAGACGGCGAGGCTGCAAGATAAGGAAAGAAGCAGGATGTCACTGCAAACCAACTCGTGTTCCGAGTGTTCTTTCGGACGCCGCTTACATTCGGTTCGGTCGGCGGAGTCATGGTTCCTCTCCGCAGTTCCCCCCAGTCGAACCCATCGTACCACCTGCGGTCAGATTAGAACGTGTAGGTGAAGCAGCTGCAACGTTCTCACGCGCGAACGCAAACTTTATAGTTGAGATGTCATACTTGTGTCCTTGGACGTCTTTGATCCCGTTTCTCCGACCCAGTCGCTCTGCTGGATTTGATCTGGTGGTTGAACCATAAAGTTAATCCTCATAATTAAATCTATTCATTCATTCATTCATTATCTCCCGCTTTATCCTCTATTAGGGTCGCGGTGGGGTTCCCCATGCCCATCCAGGGGAGAACATCTCGGGCGCCGGGCAGATACACCCAGGACAGGGCGCCAATCCATCGGCCACTCTATCAGGGGCAATTTTTTGAGAATTCAATTGACTTGATCCATGTTTTTGGACTGTGGGAGGAAACCGGAGAACCCAGAGGAAACCCACGCGGACACGGGGAGAACATGGAAACTCCACCCAGATTGGGATTCGAACCGGGAGTCCCTAGCGCTGAGAGGAGAACATGCTAAACCACTAAGCTGCCGTGCCACCGTCTTTCAACTCTATATTTATATAATTATTATGTGATAGGGCGGCACGGTGGCTTAGTGGTTTAGCATGTTCTCCTCTCAGCGCTAGAGATTCCCGGTTCGAATCCCCATCTGGGTGGAGTTTCCATGTTCTCCCCGTGTCCGCGTGGGTTTCCTCCGGGTTCTCCGGTTTCCTCCCACAGTCCAAAAACATGGATCAAGTTAATTGAATTCTCAAAATTGCCCCATATCGAGTGTGTTTGAGTGAGTGAGTGTGTGCCCAGCGATGGATTGGCGCCCTGTCCTGGATGTATCTGCCCAGCGCCCGAGACGTTCTCCCCTGGATGGGCATGGGGAACCCCACCGCGACCCTAATAGAGGATAAAGCAGAAGATAATGAATGAATGAATTATGTGATAGTTTTGGAACCCTGTAAATATTTTGGTGTTTTAAAATACAAGCTGGCGCGGGTTCCGGTTTGGTTCTGTAATTTTAATCAAGCCCCCGCAGCTCTGTGGACCCCGTTACCTGCAGAGCTGCCGGATCAGATGAGCCGCAGGGTCGGTGACGGTGTTGGGAAACTCCACGGCATCGACTCCCTTCAGAACGGCAGCGCAGCTCTTCAGCTGATCCAGGCCTGAGAACGGCGGGCTGGAGGCATCGTAGCATCACATGATTATTATGGTTTATATGGTAATGTATTTATTACAGCCACCCCCCCCAGGTTTCCACCCTCCATGTTATCAGTTTTAATTATCATATAGATGGATTCGACTAACGCCTCCTGCCTCTGATTTACATTTATAAGGTGGAGCAATAAGGTGGAAGTGTGTAATCGAGTCTGACACTACTGTTACCCCCATATCAGTGTCCACATCGTCCACCACCCAAATACATGCACTCTGATCACTTGACTGCAGAGTAAAGAGGATGTCGATCTACAGAAAGCCTCTAAATAATAAATAGAGCTGATAAACAGAGCAGGATGTTTAGAAATATAAATTTTAACCTCATAAAGTAAACACTGAGTTCATATGAAAATACAAACACATTCATATCCATCCATCCATTATCTTCTGCTTTATCCTGGGCAAATACACCCAGGACGCCTATCTATCGCTGGGCACTCACTCACTCACACAATTATAGGGGCAATTTTGAGCCGACAATTCTCCTTGAATCCATGTTTTTGAAAAAAAAAAAGGAAACCGGAGAACCAGGAGAAAGTCCATGTGGACATGGGGAGAACATGGAACCTCCACCTAGATCGGGATTCATACCTGGTTCCCAAAAAGGTGCCAACCAGCACCACTATGCCACAGTGCAATATATATATATATATATGGGGTGGCATGGTGGCTTAGTGGTTTAGCATGTTCTCCTCTCAGCACTAGGGATTCCTGGTTCGAATCCCAATCTGGGTGGAGTTTCCATGTTCTCCCCGTGTCTGTGTGGGTTTCCTCCGGGTTCTCCGGTTTCCTCTCACAGTCCAAAAACATGGATCAAGGTCAACTGAATTCTCCAAATTGCCCCATATAGAGTGTGTCTGTGTGAGGGAGTGCCTGTCCAGTGATAGATTGGTGTCCTGTCCTAGGTGTATCTGCCCAGCGCCCCAAACGTTCTCCCCTGGATGGGGAACATCCCCCCGTGACCCTAATAGAGGATAAAAAAAAGAATAATATTTTTTTAATTAATGTATTCATTCATTAATTTTTTTAACTCACCTGCCGTTAAGTAATTCGAATATAAAAACCCCTAACGCCCAGAAATCTGCCGTCACGCTGTGACCTTGGTGCAGAATAATCTCTGGAGCCTGGTAACCTGCGGAACCACAAAACGACCAGGTTCTGTGCAGAGAACCCAGCAGTTTAGCAGAACCGAAGCTCGTCTGAAAGAGAGAGACGGGAAAAGGAGGCCGTCAAGAAAAAGGTTGCATTTAGAGTCCAGATGTGAAGAGCCGAAGGACGGGACACTGTACCAGTTTGGCGTAACCCTGCTGATCCAGCAGAACGTTCTCGGGTTTCAGGTCCCTGTAAACAATCCCGCGAGCATGGAGGAAACCCAGAGCCTCCATCACGCAGGCGGCATAGAAGCGGACGGCACTGTCCTCAAACGCACCCCTCAAATACAAATAAACTGAAAAGTGAATATTCAAGACCTGACAATATAAACCTCATTTAATATAAAAGTACCCGTCCAAAGTTTGGACACGCCCCCTTCTGTCTCCACCATCTATGTCCTCCACTTACCGTATAGGTGGACTTTGTAGTTCTACAATTACAGACTGTAGTCCATCTGTGTTCTGTGTTGTTGTTAGTCCCCTGTTGGTTCTCTATTGGTCAGGATCATCATAGAGCAGGTATCATTTGGGTGGTGGATTGTTTGTTGTCAGTTCTGCAGTGACACTGATGTGCTGAGGGGGGGGGGGGGGTTTAGTGCATAATTTAAACACCTCAGTGACACTGCCGGGATAGGATTAATGCTCCCACCAAATAATCCCTGCTCTGTGGTGGTACTATTGGGGTCCTGAGCATTAGAACAGAGAACACAGTATGTACTGTAGAACACAAACAGATGGACTACAGTCTGGAATTGTAGAACTACAAAGTCCATCTTTACAGGAAGTGGAACCGAGAACACGGACGATAAGTGGAGCAGAATGGGGGCGTGTCCAAACATCAGACTGGTACTGTATGTATTATATTTGCATCCCTGACAGTGGGAGGAAGCCCAAATGGACATGGAGACATGGAACACTTTGAGTCTGAACCCTCAACCTTCACCTCAACACCGAGCTCATCATGTATCCGATCCAAACGGCGAACGAGAGAACCGCCCTACCTTTGTCTCAGCAGGGTCCACAGATCTCCACCTAAACACGCCTCCATCAACATATAGAGGCACGTTGCATCTTTAAACGTGTCGTATAACCTGAGGAGAGAAATCATGGACTCAAACACAACCTTCACACAAGGAGCTCGAGAGTTCCCGAGAGCAGAACCACTGACCGGACGATAAACGGACAGCAGGCGTCCATTAGGATCTGCTTTTCCCGAGCGATTCGTTCTCTGTGAGCCGGGTTCACAAGTCCTGCTTTCCGTATGACCTTCAGCACAAACACATGACTGCTGTCCCTCTTCAGAAGGACCTGCACGGAACCCAGAACCGTGAGAACAGACGCTGAGGACCGAATCAGATCGTAACGTAGGACGGAACTCGGTTCTTAACGAGCGGACTGTGTAACCTGATGATATTAGATATTTAAATAAGTTGATGTGGTACCAGCGGCATGGTGGCTTAGTGGCTTAGCATGTTCTCCTCTCAGCGCTGGGGATTCCCGGTTCGAATCCCCATCTGGGTGGAGTTTCCATGTTCTCCCCGTGTCCGCATGGGTTTCCTCCGGGTTCTCCGGTTTCCTCCCACAGTCCAAAAACATGTATCAAGTCAACGGAGTTCTCCAAATTGCCCCATATAGAGTGTGTCTGTGTGAGTGAGTGTGTGTCCAGTGATAGATTGGCACCCTGTCCTGGGTGTATCTGCCCAGCACCCGAAACGTTCTCCCCTGGATGGGCATGGGGAACCCCCCCCCCCCCCCGCGACCCTAATAGAGGATAAAGCGGAAGATAATGAATGAATGAATGAATGAATGATGTGGTACCAGCTGTGTGTGACCGAAGCCTCCTGATCCGACATTACACAGAACCGTAATGTCCCTGAGAGAACCCCCCCGCACCGTGTCTCCTCTGTCTCCTCTGTCCTCAGTGTAGCTGCTTGAAAGAAGAAGACGGGTTTTCGGTGCAGGAACTCTAATATTATTCGATTACAAATGAAGAAAGCAGAGACTGTGTACTTCGGGTTCGTCTCATCGGTTCCGTTCGCCTGGGTGCCGTCCTGGGTTCCGGTCAGACCTTCTAGAGTTCTGAGAACACACAAACAGCACTGATGGTCCAACCATGTCCGAAAATCAACTAGCTCTACGGCTGTAATGAATAAACGATGACATAAGCAGTAATGGTGGCGTCACAGTGGTGTAGTGGTCAGCACGTCTGCCTCTTAGTGCTGGGGATCCAGGTTTGAATCCCGACCTTGGTCGACCCGTGTCCATGTGGGATTCCTCAGGGTTCTCCAGCTTCCTCCCACACTCCCAAAACTTGGATTCAAGGTGAATTGAATGCTCGAAAAACTATATAGTGAGTGTGTGAGTGAGTGTGTGCCCAGCGATGGATTGGTGCCCTGTATTGGGTGTATCTGCTCAGTGTCTGAAATGTTCTCCCCTGGGTGGGCATGTGAACCCCCACAAAATTGCCCCTTACAGTGTGTGTGTCTGTGTGAGTGAGTATGTGCCCAGCGATGGATTGGCGCCCTGTCCTGGGTCTATCTGCCCAGCGCCCGGAACATTAATAAATAAATGAATGAATGAATGAATGACTGAATGATGACATAAGCGGTACTTACTGTCTGTCTACGAGCAGACAGGTCACGTCACCTGTAGCAACCACGCTCATAGAACGTGAGACCTCTCTGCAGAGAGACGAGGGACATCGTATGTTTGCTTATTTTTTAAACTTCAATAGAACCTTTGCATCTCTATTCGGAGGGAAGACGACCCCATCCCCCCTTGCTAGCAAAACAACCGAAATGCACCCCCCCCCCCCCCCCCCCCGTTAAACTGCCCCCCCTCATGCTGCCTAGTATAGAGCCGGTGACCACTGGGCCTCTTTGATGGACATGAGTCCAGTCCCTCTGTTAAATAATAACCAATCACCTGCTGCTCGTCACCACAGCGGGGCTCTGCAGCAACGGCGGGGTCCCAGTTTCGGCAAATTTCCATTCGCACAACAAGAAAAAAATTTTTATTAACAAATTACTGCACCAAAATAAAAACGCGATGTGTGACCGAATCTGAACGCTGAAATTAAAACCAGTCAACTGACCGGTCTACTGTCCTCTGTTTATTTCTTCATTATTATTTCTTTATTTTTATTTATTTGCTCATTCATTCATTCATTTATTCATTATCTCCCGCTTTATCCTCTATTAGGGTCGTGGTGGGGTTCCCCATGCCCATCTAGGGGAGAACGTTTCGGGCGCTGGGCAGATAGACCCAGGACAGGGCGCCAATCCATCACTGGGCACACACTCACTCACACAGACACACTCTATATGGGGCAATTTTGAGAACTCAATTGACTTGATCCATGTTTTTGGACTGTGGGAGGAAACCGGAAAACCCGGAGGAAACCCACGCGGACACGGGGAGAACATGGAAACTCCACCCAGATGGGGATTCGAACCGGGAATCCCTAGTGCTGAGAGGCGAACGTGCCAAACCACTAAGCCACCGTGCCGCCCTATTTGCTTATTATTTTATGTTATTCTTCATAATTATTTTGTTAATTTAAATTGATTATTAATTATGCTATTAAAATGAAAGTTAATTTAATTATTATAATACCTCTAATCATTATTTGTTTATGTCTAGATGTTTTTGTGTTGTGGTTTAATGTTCAAAAACAATAAAAAATATTATTTAAAAAAAAACAGTGAACTGAATTTGATTATAAAGAGGGTGGGGCAAATTGAATGGATCATTCTTTTCCACCCCGCTGCATGGTGTATTCTAAAAAAAATTGGGGGGGGGATCCAGTGTTTTTCCTGTGTATATTAATGCCACTGATACTCTGATGTACCTTCAGTTCTGAAGTATCTGAAGGTCTGCAGAACCATTAAAGGGTTGTGTGAGGTCTAGTCGTGGTGTAGTGGCCAGTGGCGCCCCCTTCTGTTTGCAAAATGTTCTTACCCTTTCAGAGCTCCCTCACCGAAGCTGTCCCCTCTGGACAGGACAGAGACACAGACACTGTCCTCACCGTCCAAACGCCTCTCCAACACCTGGACCTGAGGACACAGACAGACAGACAGACAGACAGACAGGTTTCAAACCTGATCTAAATATCAAACCGGAGCTCATGAAGGATTAAGGATTAAGATGCAGTTTGTATATTTAGTCTATTTGCTTTGACTGACACATGGCGTCTCTCACCTGACCCTGGCTTATGATGAAGGACATGTCCTCGGGGGAACCGTCTCGAACGATGACATCACCGTCGCTGTAATGACTCTTATAGAAAGGTGCGTAAGGAGAAAATATTCAGTAACCATTGGAATGAATTGGTATGTCAACTGTGAGCCAGGCATTCACCCGTCTCACCAGCAGCCACGTCGCACCCTTATTTAAACTTTTTGTCCCCCACAGAGCAGGTGCTATTTGGGTGGGGTACCTTCTCAGCACCACAGTGACAGCTGTAATAATAATAATAATAATATAATAATAATCGAATTTTATTTATATGCGCCTTTTAAGAAACACTTACAGTATAAGAAGAAAAACAATAATAAAAATAAAAAAGCAGGAGTATATGTGCCATTTAGCACGTTCTCCTCTCAGCACTAGGGATTCCCGGTTCGAATCCCTAACTGGGCGGAGTTTGCATATTCTCCCCGTGTCCGCGTGGGTTTCCTCCGGGTTCTCCGGTTTCCTCCCACAGTCCAAAAACATGGATCAAGTCAATTGAGTTCTCCAAATTGCCCCATGTAGAGTGTATTTGTGTGAGTGAGTGAGTGAGTGTGTGCCCATCGATGGATTGGCGCCCTGTCCTGGGTGTATCTGCCCAGCGCCCGAAACGTTCTCCCCTGGATGGGCATGGGGAACCCCCCCCGTGACCCTAATATAGGATAAAGCGGAAGATAATGGATGGATGGATATATGCACCTTGTGTCTGATCCACTCGTACCAGAACACACACGCTGGCACATACTAGTGGTGACTAGTGTAAGTATCACTGCAGTGCTGACAATAGTTCTCCACCCTAATACTGCACTGTGAGGGTCCAGGGTAAAGAGGCCTGACAAAGGACGTGGTGAAACAGATTTGCAGAACCACAAAAGTCCATCTGTTTGGTCAGTGGAGCTGATTAAAGAGACAATATGCAAGATTAATCTAATAACGCGTCTGGTGAGTATTTTAATAAAATATAATCGACAAACTAGGACAGTGAGGGATGAGTGTGTGTGTGTGTGTGTGTGTGTGTGTGTGTGTGTGTGTGTGACTCCTACCTCCTGCATTAAACCAGAGAGTCTGATTAGAACGTCTTCAGGCGAAGCAGAGAGTGACGACACGCTGAGGACGAGACAGACGGACTCACAACGCAGGAATAGCTACGGTTCTTACAGTTTAACAGCACGACGTTCCTCTGCTTTCAAAACGAGAACGCTGTATTGTTACTGCACTCACTACACCGGCACCATGTTTAGGGACGAGAGGATTAACCGTTTTTGCAATCAATCGCAATTAAGAATATTACAGTTCATTAATTGTAAGAACGCCTCAACACTCATGATGACAATCGTAAGAAAAATGCGCAGACAGATTGATTTATGTTGATTTTTACGAAATAATTTATTCATTCATTCATTCATTATCTCCCGCTTTATCCTCTATTAGGGTCGTGGGGGGGTTCCCCATGCCGATCCAGGGGAGAACATCTCAGGCACTGGGCAGATAGACCCAGGACAGGGTGCCAATCTATCACTGGGCACACACTCACTCATACAAACGCACTCTATATGGGGCAATTTTTGAGAATTCAATTGACTTGATCCATGTTTTTGGACTGTGGGAGGAAACCGGAGAACCCGGAGAACCTGGAGAAAACCCATGCAGACACGGGGAGAACATGGAAACTCCACCCAGATGGGGATTCGAACCGGGAATCCCTAGCGCTGAGAGGCGAATGTGCTAACCACTAAGCCACCGTGCCGCCCCAAAATAATTTAATATTGTGTTAATATCCATCCATTATCTTCCGCTTTAACCTATATTAGGGTCGCAGGGGGGTTCATGGGGGGGCGCTGGGCAGATACACCGAGGACAAGACGCCAATCCATCGCTGGGCACACACTCAC
>JAFMOC010000074.1:70000-135000 GCA_019802505.1 Corydoras sp. C115 | reverse complement strand
TCTGGGTGGAGTTTGCATGTTCTCCTTCGGGTTCTCCGGTTCAAGTAATTTATTTACATAATTCTTTTTACAATCGTACATCGTCACAAAGAGGCTTTACGGTTTTATAAGCCTTTAAACCCCTAAAGCGCAAAACGAAGCGACAGTGGCAAGGAAAAACTCCCTGTTGTGTTGTTATTTTAAGGAAGAAACCTTGTGAGGACCGAGACTCAGAGGGGGACTCGTCCTCCTTGAGCGGCCGGTCGGTTCCATCCCACGGATTCAAGGTGAATTGACTGCTGTAAATTGTCCCTATGCAAATTGCCCCAATATGGAGTGTGTGTCCAGCAATTGATTGGCGCCCTGTCCTGGGTGCATCTGCCCAGCGCCCAAAATGTTCTCCCCGAATGGGCATGGGGAACCCCACCTGTGCAACCCAAGCCAAGAATTAAAGGGAAGATAATAGATGAACATAAGAGTTCCTATGAGAGGGTGGCGTAGTGTTGGGGATCCAGGTTCGAACCCCGGTTGGAGCCTGGGTGGAGTTTCCATCTTCTCCCCGTGTCTGCTTGGGTTTCCTCCGGGTTCTCCGGTTTCCTCCCACAGTCCAAACACATGGATTCAAGGTAAACTGGCTGCTCTAAATTGCCTCTATCTAAATTGCCCCTGGCGGCACGGTGGCTTAGTGGTTAGCACGTTCGCCTTTCAGCGCTAGGGATTCCCGGTTCGAATCCCCATCTGGGTGGAGTTTCCATGTTCTCCCCGTGTCTGCGTGGGTTTCCTCCGGGTTCTCCGGTTTCCTCCCACAGTCCAAAAACATGGATCAAGTCAATTGAATTCTCAAAATTGCCCCATATAGAGTGTGTTTGAGTGAGTGAGTGTGTGCCCAGCGATGGATTGGCGCCCTGTCCTGGATGTATCTGCCCAGCGCCCGAGACGTTCTCCCCTGGATGGACATGGGGAACCCCACCGCGACCCTAATAGAGGATAAAGCGGGAGATAATGAATGAATGAATAAATTGCCCCTATATAATAGTGTTTGTGTGTGAGTGAGTGTGCACCCTGAGTGTATCTGCCCATCTTCTGGAACCTTCTCCCCTGGATTGGATGGGACCCACGGGGGACCCCCCCCCCCCCCAATCCCATGTGATCCTAATAGATGAGCTGATACCTTCCACTATAAAGGCCTGTGACGCCTCGTCACCCTCCCGAATGAGACGTGTGCCCTGTGCAACCACGGTGGGGTGAGCGCAGTCAACCACGGCCGCCAGCTCCGTTCCGAGGTACCTCAGCCAGTCGTTGTCCCTCAGCGCGTCCTCGATCACTCGCCAAGACCTTGAAGAACGGATAAAGCGGTGGTGTTAGAGAAAAGAGAGAGCGCGCACCCGCATCCACGGCCGAGCCAGAACGCATACAGAACCAAAGATAAAGAACGGGCTTTCAGCCGCTGCCCTGTTTTCAGACGTTTACGAATCTAGGTCCAGCCCCTAAGCACCCCCCCACCCCCCCCCCATTATTGGTCGTGTGGCCGGCTCAAAGCTCTCAGCGCTGATTTCGGTCCCACTTAAGTCCCTGGTGAATGAGTTGGAGCGCTGATTGTGGGTTCTATTTTTTTTTTTTTATCAGTGCCTCACACGGTGTGAAATGACCACAGCGCCTCTCACACACTCTCCAATCTGCTGGAGAGGCTTTCAAAAGCGCCGGAAAATGTTACGCTCACACAAAACACTGACATTAACATCTTCATTTTCACCGGTTTCACAACAGAGGACCGAAAAGCAAGAACCGGTGCGATTGGGAGGCGTCCATACAGTTTTACAATGTTTAATCTATCTATTTAATAAGTGTATATATATATAGGCGGCACGGTGGCTTAGTGGTTTAGCATGTTCGCCTCTCAGCGCTAGGGATTCCCGGTTCGAATCCCCATCTGGGTGGAGTTTCCATGTTCTCCCCGTGTCTGCGTGGGTTTTCTCCGGGTTCTCCGGTTTCCTCCCACAGTCCAAAAACATGGATCAAGTTAATTGAATTCTCAAAAATTGCCCCATATAGAGTGTGTCTGTGTGAGTGAGTGTGTGCCCAGCGATGGATTGGCGCCCTGTCCTGGGTGTATCTGCCCAGCGCCCGAGATGTTCTCCCCTGGATGGACATGGGGAACCCCACCGCGACCCTAATAGAGGATAGAGCGGGAGATAATGAATGAATGAATATATATATATATATATATATATATATATATATAAATAAAACACAGTACCAGTCTTATTGTCCATGTTCTCATGTCCACTTATTGTTCTCAGTTCCACTGGCCGTAAAGATGGACTTTGTAGTTCAACAATTCCAGACTTTGTGTTCTACAGTATATACTGTGTTCTCTGTTCTGATGGTCAGGACCCCAATAGTACCACCACAGAGGAGGGATTATTTGGAGCCTATCCCAGCAGTGTCACTGAGGTGTTTAAATGAAACTCCAGCAGCACTGCTGCACTAAACCCCCCCCCTCACCACATCAGTGTCACTGGAGAACTGACAACAAACAATCCACCACCCAAATGATACCTGTTCTGTGACGCTCCTGAGAACCAACAGGGGGCGAACAACAACAAAGAACACAGATGGACTACAGTCTGTAATTGTAGAACTACAAAGTCCATCTATATGGTAAGAAGGGGGTGTACTTTTTAATTAGAGTGGTGGTGAATCGTGGTAATAAATTAGTGACGAATCAGAAACACTCACTCTGGGCTCTTGGCGTGACTCACTGGTGGGTTCTGCAGGAGTTCCTGGGTGTCCACACATGCAGGTTCTGTTAGTACAGCTCTCCTCTTGACCCTCAGAGATGAAGCCCGCTGCTGCCCTGCGATTTTTGAAAACACGTCTGATTACAGTCAGCCTTCAGGACAGACTCCAAATCTTAGGACGCATCACTCCATCTCATGGGCGGCACGGTGGCTTAGTGGTTTAGCATGTTCTCCTCTCAGCGTTAGGGATTCCCGGTTCGAATCCCCATCTGGGTGGAGTTTCCATGTTCTCCCCGTGTCCGCGTGGGTTTCCTCCAGGTTCTCCGGTTTCCTCCCACAGTCCAAAAACATGGATCAAGTCAATTGAGTTCTTCAAATGGCCCCATATAGAGTGTGTTTGTGTGAGTGAGTGTGTGCCCAGCGATAGATTGGCGCCCTGTCCTGGGTGTATCTGCCCAGCGCCCGAAACGTTCTCCCCTGGATGGGCATGGGGAACCCCCCCGCGACCCTAATAGAGGATAAAGCAGAAGATAATGAATGAATGAATATCCATCTCATTATCTTCCACTTAATCCTGTAGGGGGGGGGGGGGTTGGTTCCCCATGCCCATCCAGGGGTGAATCTTTCCGGCACTGGGCGGATACACCCCAGGACAGGGCGCCATTCTATCACTGGGCACACACTCACTCACACAGTCACTATATAGGGGCAATTTAGAGCAGCCCATTCCATGTCTTTGGACTGTGGGAGGAAACCGGAGAACCCGGAGGAGACCCACACAGACACGAGAAGATGGAAACTCCACCCAGATGGGGATTCGAACCTGGACTCCCAGCGCTGAGAGGCAGACGAGCTGAGCGCTATGCCACTGTGCCATGAACCTTGAACCCCTGGGACAACTTTAATCTTTAATGACACCCGCATCACCTAAAGTGCAGTCATTCTGCAGGTGAAAGGTCATAAAGTAATTAATTAAAACAAGCTTTAAAGTCCAAAAGGAAACAGTACCGGTGGCGGAGCCCGGAGAACCGCCGTTGACCCTCAGGCGGTCGAGCTCGCCCTGCAGACGGCGGATGAGATCGTCCTTGGCGTCGAGCTCCAGCTCGAGTTCGTCGATCAGCGCGTCCCTCTGCCGGAGCTCCTCGATCTTCAGCTGCAGGGCAAACTGCAGGTCTCTGAGCGTGCCCATGGCGCGAGGACCTGGAGCGAACAGATGACGGACGAACTCTGCAGAACCTCTATCTCCGTCCCTATTAAAAATTTAAGAGCGGGTCAGGAACGAGGCTGCACAGCCTGACGGGAGCCCAAGTGTGAGCCTCGTTATCAGCAAACTGATTCCATCACAGTTTAATAAACATACGAGGGTCACATCCCGTTCGTCTGAGAACAATGTTCTACGAGAGAACACAACAGACGAAAGACCTACCGTCGGCGAACGATGGGTTCTCCTCCCCGGAAACACCGGACAGCGAGCGAACAGAGCGGCGCGGCGCGGGTTTCTAAAAGAGCATCGGCTGTCTGTTCGTACTGCAAAGCGAACGAGCGAGACGAACAGTGCGGCTGGAGGCGCGAGAGAGAGAGAGAGGGAGAGAGAGAGAGAGAGAGAGAGAGAGGAAGAGAGAGAGAGCGGGAGATGAGAACCGAGAGGGAGTGAGGATTGAGAGAGGATTCACAGGAGGCTGGGAGACAGATGAAAAGTTCAGGAGTGATGGATGGTGCTGATGAGACTGATGCTGGACAGAAACAGATTCATTAAAACCGACAGGTTCGTCTCTAAGACTCGGAGCTGCAGACGGAGAGCAACTTCAGGAGTTAGAACTGAACCAGCATTCATTATGTCCCGCTTCATCCTCTATTAGGGTCGCGGTGGGGTTCCCCATGCCCATCCAGGGGAGAACGTCTCGGGCGCTGGGCAGATACACCCAGAACAGGGCGCCAATCCATCGCTGGGCACACACTCACTCACACAGACACACTGTATATGGGGCAATTTGGATCATTCAATTGACTTGATCCATGTTTTTGGACTGTGGGAGGAAACCGGAGAACCCGGAGGAAACCCACGCAGACACGGGGAGAACATGGAAACTCCATCGGGAATCCCTAGCGCTGAGAGGAGAACATGCTAAACCACTAAGCCACCGCCGCCTGCTCTCAGATTCTGATGTGATTTTATATGAAAATTTTGAGTGAGGCGACGCGGTGTCTTAGTGGTTTAGCACGTTCTCCTCTCAGCAGCACTAGGGATTTCCGGTCCGAATCCCCATCTGGGTGGAGTTTCCATGTTCTCCCCGTGTCCGCGTGGGTTTCCTCCGGGTTCTCCGGTTTCCTCCCACAGTCCAAAAACATGGATCAAGGTCAATTGAGTTCTCCAAATTGCCCCATATGGAGTGTTTCTGTGTGAGTGAGTGTGTGCCCAGCGATAGATTGGCGCCCTGTCCTGGGTCTATCTGCCCAGCGTCCGAGACGTTCTCCACTGGACGGGCATGGGGAACGAACCCCCCCCCCCCCCCCCCCCCCCCCCCCCCCCCCCCCCCCACCCCCCCCCCCCCCTCCCCCCCCCCCCCCCCCCCCCCCCCCCCCCCCCCCCCGCGACCCTAATAGAGGATAAAGCGGAGGATAATGGATGGATGAATGAATTTCGGAGGGCGGCACGTCCGCCTCTCAGCGCTGAGGATCATTTACAGTCATCTATTTTGCCAACACAGAGGAATATGTTCTCCACGTTTAACCCACCCATGCAGAACACACACACACACACATACACACACACATACACTCACACATACACTCACACACACTAAGTGAAGTGAGCACACATGTCCGGAGTGATGGGCAGCCCTGTACATGGCACCCTGGGAGCAATTAGTAACCTTACCCAAGGGCACTTCAGCCCGAGTACTTGGTGGGACCGGGCATGGAAACGGGGACCGTCAGTTTCCTCCGGGTTCTCCAGTTTCCTCCCACCGTCCAAAAAAATATGGATTAAAGGTAAATTGGCTGCTCTAAATTGCCCCTTTCTATATTGCTCCTACAAACTGTGTATGTGTGTGTGTGTGTGTGTGTGTGTGTGGAGTGATGAATTGGCGCCCTGTCCTGGGTGAATGCATCTTCCCAGCTCCCGAAACATTCTCCACTGAATGAGAACCCCCCCCCCCCCCCCCGCAACCCTAGTAAAACATTAAGCAGAAGCTAATAAGATCAGAAGAGGGGAAAAGTGGAATTAACGTGATCGACGCCAGATGTCGCTGTTGTTAATCAGTTTTACTTTGAGGCGATTGAACGCAGGCTGGTTGAGAACTGATTTCTGGGTGTTTCCTGTTTTCCTGGACCAGAACTGATTTATTTATTCATTCATTCATTCATTCATTCATTATCTCCCGCTCCATCCTCTATTAGGGTCGCGGTGGGGTTCCCCATGCCCATTCAGGGGTGAACGTCTCGGGCGCTGGGCAGATACACCCAGGACAGGGCGCCAATCTATAGCTGGGCACACACTCACTCACACAGACACACTCTATATGGGGCAATTTTTGAGAATTCAATTGACTTGATCCATGTTTTTGGACTGTGGGAGGAAACCAGAGAACCCGGAGGAAACCCACGCAGACACAGGGAGAACATGGAAACTCCACCCAGATGGGGATTCGAACCGGGAATCCCTAGCGCTGAGAGGCGAACGTGCCAAACCACTAAGCCACCGTGCCGCCAGAACTGATTTAGAGTTTTGAAATCAACAGTGAGACATTATGACTGTTCTGTCTACAGTCCTCATTCTCAGAGATCAGAGTTATTGTGTTTGTACACACTTCAGTTTTAATGTAAATATCACTGAACTACATTTTGTGGACAGAAGTTTTTAGAACAAACCTCTTATGTGACACTCAGTGCGACAGCTGTGGAAAATCTAGTTCTAGAGGTTTTTTAACATTTTAGAAATTTCTTTGTATAATTTCATGTTATTCACTGGACTTCGACCGTAGCAATGTCAACAATAATTATAAACATTTTAAAACATATCAAAAATTACATGTCGTATTCATTAAAAAATTCTTAATAAATACATATTTGTCAAAACGACATTGTCTATAGTACTTTTACAAAAGAGCCTCGTATTAAACACTTCTATCTTGAGTGATAATGTAATGTGATATATTTTAAATGTCGGCAAAAACACCTTTAAAGTGTTTATGCATATGTTGAAAGTTTATCATGTCAATTAAAGCCACAAGCTGAATAAAAACTGAAAGTAAATTCTCTGCCCTACTTTTATAGCTTGCTGTTTGAGGCCCCTCCCACTTGTTTATCCTGTATCTGGTTTTCCCCTGCATTGTGTTTCTATATTAAAAACAATTATCAGGCCTATAATAACTTAATATAATTCATTTTAATTCCTTTAAATATTATATTTTTTTTATTCATTAGATTCCTTTAAATATATTAATATCTTAGTGTATGACTAGCTGTATACCTGTATAAGCAGCTTTATGTCTGTGTCTATATTTATTTCTATCTATCTATCTATCTATCTATCTATCTATCTATCTATCTATCTATCTGTCTATTTTACATACCTATCTATAACTCTGTCTGTGCATCTAGTTTTCTTTCTATGTTTCTGTTTAGTCATTGTTCGCTGAATGAACTCTTTGTGTAATCTTGTAGTTCTTTGTTCATCCAGTCATTTTTATTTCTTTAACAATTTGGGTTTTGCTTCTAGATTTGAGGAGAAAAATAATTCAATTCGTTGAAGATTAACTTCATTAATAATAATTATTATTTAATAATCATTAAAAGTACAGATATTTTTTTAATTATATGTATAATGTTCTTAACATCACTCAGTGAACTCACTCAGCGTTCATGTGATGAGAGGCCTGTATTAATGTATGCCGTTTTAGTATTTAACTTAAAACCGTATCGCAAAGTTTAATATGTGAAATAGTTTGAGTCTGGGGCGGCACGGTGGCTTAGGGGTTTAGCACGTTCTCCTCTCAGCGTTAGGGATTCCTGGTTCGAATCCCCATCTGGGTGGAGTTTCCACGTTCTCCCCGTGTCTGCGTGGGTTTCCTCCGGGTTCTCCGGTTTCCTCCCACAGTCCAAATACATGGATCAAGTTGATTGAATTCTCAAAATTGCCCCATATAGAGTGTATTTGTGTGAGTGAGTGAGTGAGTGTGTGCCCAGCGATGGATTGGCGCCCTGACCTGGGTGTATCTGCCCAGCGCCCGAGACGTTCTCTCCTGGATGGGCATGGGGAACCCCACCGTGACCCTAATAGAGGATAAAGCGGGAGATAATGAATGAATGAACGAGTTTGAGTCTGAAGATGTTACAGAAACACGTCGGTGGGTGTAATGTGTGTGTGTGTGTGTGTGTGTGTGTGTGTGTGGGGGGGGGGGGGGGGTCTGAAGAGACACGGATCGAGAACGAGTTCTTAAACCAAACGGAACATCTGTAAGCAAAACCTGCTGTAAAAAAGACACTGTGCATTAATGACTTCTTATAAAACTTCAGATGGCTCAATAGAAAATCTATAAAATCTATAAAATCTATAAAATTATAGAAATAATAGCTTAATTTATGTTCCAACAACTAAAAGTACACGCCTCACTGGCGATGTGCTGCTCTACCGTCATTTTCCATATTTTTTAAAGTACAATATTGTAGTCATTTTGTTTGATATTTTAAGTCGAACGCTGTCCCGTCGTTATTTAAAAGCTTAAAACTCGCTCAATACGTAAATAAATTAAATAAATAAGTCGTTTTCTTTCACGTGATTTCTTTCCATTTCGGTCAATTCCTCGCTGGAGAGAAACCTTCGGCGGCGAATTCTGCCCAACAACCGCGGCGCAAAAAAACACGATTGGCTGGAGGGAAGTGAATAGGGCGGAGTTATCGGGTGTCTATATAACGTGCGGCGCGCTGGTTTCGTTTCATTTTCCCGCAGACGGAGTCCGAGCAGCGTTCACCCGAGCGACTTCACCTTCAGCCCGATCACTAACTATTTTATTTTATTTTATTTACTATAAAACACGTCAATAAAGATGAACACCGTGCTCGGCTTCACGGTGCTCGCGGTTCTTTGCGCGAGCGCTTTGGCCAAAGTCTGTAAGTAAGCTTTAAATTTTATTTAAATTAATTTTTTTTTTAACAATCGTAGGCCTCGATCTGCACCGAGCTCCAGCTTACCGGATTCTATTGTTTATTTTGATATAAACCTCACATTGCCGATATATTCCAAGAGAACGTGTTTATTTATTTGTTTTGTGTTGTTTTTGTCATTTCGTAACTAGCCTATTGTTATTGTGACGTCATCGACATTTCTATAATACGTTAAAAAGTTTTTAAAAATCATACAGACAACAGAGAACATCGGTATTGATCGCTGGTAACTTGAATTGTTGGTTATGGAACAGAATTTCAGGATGAAGATGGAAAGCCCCGAACATTTTTTTACTTTCACTTTGGAAATGACGGAAGTTTGCAGCGCGTCATGGGTTTATTTTTTAATTATACAGCCGACAACACATCGATCTCTGAGTTGTTTTAGTTGATAATTTAGTTGATTAATTATTATTACAAAATAATGTGTGCAAATATGATCTGATTAAAATACGACCTAATGGCACGAATACTATTCTATAGTATGGTTATGGTAGCTATAGTAATAAATTTAATTTAACACAGTTCGTACCAAATGCTGCCTGCGTTTGTATATTAGAATTATGAGACCGTGTCCCGTTTCCATTCCCAGCTCTACCAAAGACGCAGGTCTACAGCCGGAACCCGGGTGAGTATGGCAAGCCAAACGTCCTGATCTGCCACGTGAGCGAGTTCCACCCTCCAGACATCGAAATCAAACTGCTGAAGAACGGAGAGGAGATTCCCGGCGCCAAGCAGACGGACCTGGCCTTTGAGCAGGGCTGGAAGTTCCATCTGACCAAGAGCGTGGAGTTCACCCCTCAGAAGGGCGAGACTTACACATGCCAAGTGCGGCACATGGATTCCACAAAGCCCATCACCTGGGGTAAGAGAGTGACGCCTCAAAGTTGGGTCTGTCCACCCTGACCGTGAACCAGCTGATGCCATTTCCTTTGTTTCGGTGGATTAATATGAATAAGACTGAAGTCTGGAGTCGCAAAATGCCACAGAGTAATGGCATGTAAACAGTTTGGGGAAGGCCCTTCGGCATGTTTATGCTGCGCGGCACAAAGCGAGGTCCATAAAGCCAACGGGGATCGAGCAGACGCTTTTATCCGAGGGATTAGAACACGAGATTGGCCATACAGCCCCCCACCGTAAGCGGGGGCCTTCCTCAATGACCCACTCTGGTAACTTCAGTGGACCTGGGTTCTAAAAGAGTTCTAACCCCAACCTCATAAGACACCTTGAGGATACACTGGAACTGAGATTGTGAGTCAGTGTCTGAGCCTGAACCGTGGAACGTCGTTAAAGTCCCGGTTCTTTTGTCCACATGGTGTGACGTCCAGACCTGGAGCTGAACAGATTCAGTGCAGCTTTGCTATTCTGTGTTGAGACACTTTTTTGTTGTTGTTTTTTTTAATTATTCATGAGGTCTAATTAGTCTCACCTTCTCTTTTTCAGAGGCAGACATGTAAACAACTCGGATCTGGTGAGTGAGAGGAATTATTTTGTCTCTCTTTTGAAATACGCAGGTTATAAAACGATAAGAACCATTGCCTTTTGATTCCTTCACAGATTCCCAGTTGGACGCTTTCCTCCACCGTACCACCCGTGGACACAATATTCTGACCGACAGTCCATCTCACTTCGGTTATTGACGCCATGTTGGCAACTCTTTCATAGTGCACCTTCAGAAGCTTCTGTTTTTTTAAAAATACATAATCGCTATTAATCTAGTAATCCGGGCTGGATATCGGCTCTAAACATGGTGTGTAATTTAACTTCATCTTTACTGTCCTTCTGTTTTATGTACCTTGCTGTGTAAATTACTTGGCAGTCGGTGTCTTTTGTCCTGAGCTTCTGATCAGGATTCGTGATGTAATTATACTTTTAAGACATGTTCATTGTAAGGTTTTCACACTAGGCCTTGTGCGTCTCCTGCAGGCCTGAACGACACTGTACTAAAAAGGAAGACTATTATGAATAAAAACAAAAACAGACCAAATCAGAGGAGCTGCGATGCCAAGGACTGAATGGCATCCAGAATTAATTAAACATAACAATCAGATCACAGAGAGACGCTCAGAAATTAAATATATTTTTTTAAAATGTCGTAGATTGAAAGTCCGGCTGCAGAACGGACGGCTGGGCGAGCCGTTTTACACAATCTGCCTAGTGTGAATCCCATAACGAAACCATTACCAGGTTCTCAAACATTCTGTTAAAACAAATATCGGGCAAAAATTGGCAATAAATTCCACTAAAACCCAAACTGATAGCGGACTCGTGTTTTATTCATGCACTCTGTAAACAGAACCACATACATGAACTTATACTTCAGATATAAACCAGATAAATCAACTGTATTAATAGGATCTTGTTGATTGTGTGTATGGGATGGGGGAGGGGGGGGCAGAATAGAAGGGTAACTGGTGGTAATTGAAGGTAAGGTGCCTGAGGTTCTGCCAACAGTCTGTTGTGCAGGTATTTAAGGAGAGGAGAGGTACACAGTGGTACCAAGAACAGAACGTTGGCAGTTCTGTCTCCAGTCTGAATTGTGGGACTATTTATATACACTATATGGACAAAAGCGTTGGGACTCCTACAAGAGACCTTGATATTACCCCAACTTAATGTTTGGGGTAAAAACACAGTATCAGCCAGGCATACAGCGCCCCCTGGATCCATGAGGGCTAAGGGGCTTGCTCAAAGACCCACACAAGGTAGCTTACCCCAGTCCTAACAGTTGTAGGTTTGTGGATGTGAGACCAGCCTTTCGATTCCTGGTCTGCCCAGGTACAGTGGCACGAGTGCTCGCTTCAATTACATGTTACCATGGAAACGTGCAACGCTCAGAATCAGCAAAATAAAGGGGAGAAACAGAGACTACCATTATGTAGAATTTCATAGTGCATCTTCATTTCTTTTATATATATATATATATATATATATATATATATATATATATATTCATTCATTATCTTCCGCTTTATCCTCTATTAGGGTCGCGGTGGGGTTCCCCATGCCCATCCAGGGGAGAAAGTTTCGGGCGCTGGGCAGATACACCCAGGACAGGACGCCAATCCATCGCTGGGCACACACTCACTCACACAGACACACTCTATATGGGGCAATTTGGAGAATTCAATTGACTCGATCCATGTTTTTGGACTGTGGGAGGAAACCGGAGAACCCGGAGGAAACCCATGTGGACACGGGGAGAACATGGAAACTCCAACCAGATTGGGATTCGAACCGGGAATCCCTAGTGCTGAGAGAAGAACATGCTAAGCCACCGTGCTGCCTATATACACAGTCCAAAAACATGGATTAAGGTCAACTGAATTCTCCAAATTGCCCCATATAGAGTGTGTCTGTGTGAGTGAGTGTGTATCCAGCGATGGATTGGCGCCCTGTCCTGGGTGTATCTGCCCAGCGCCCGAAACGTTCTCCCCTGCGACCCTATTAGAGGATAAAGCTGAAGATAATGGATGGATGGGGGTATATATATATATATATATATATATATATATATATATATATATATATATATAAAATAGTAATAAAAAATAACCAACAAAATTATCCTTTGATCAATTAGAAGTTAATTTTCGGGTATTATTTTCCTGATAATTATTTCTGCGTCACTCTGATGAATAGTTGGTTGGTTATCTGTGAGTAACCGGACAGGTGCGCTGTCCAAACCTCACTTGCTCCCTACAAAGTGCAAGTGTTCTAAACACCAACGACTTCAACGCCCTATCTAGTGCACTACACAACTCAGAGCACGTCATTACGGACACGCCCTCATCATCTCACACGCCTACGGGGGAATGACGTGCGGCGCTTTATAAAGTTGGTAATTGTGACACTTTTTGGTGAAAAGAAGCGAAAATAAAATAATAAATCAATAAAAAAAAAAATTTACCTTTAATCTCCATCTTCGGTCCGCGCGAACGCTTCAGAGTCGAACGGAGCAACGGCGGTTTAACGGGAGCCTCGCGCTCAACCCGCCTCCTCTTCTCCGATTGGCCGTGCGTCCTGTCCGTCGCAGCGCGCCATCCAATCGGCGCGCCGAGCCTTGGCCGCGTCCGAAAACGGGTGTGCGCTCGCGTGTCGAATGAGGGCGTCGTGTCCGCGGGAAGGAGCTCCGAGCCGCCAGCCGTCGAAAGCCGTCCGCGTTCGGGGTCAAAAATGATCGTAACCGTTAAGCCGCTGCAGGGCAAAGAGTGTAACGTCCAGGTATCGGCGGCCTTTCTCTTTGGTGTGCTCCGCGTTCTCGGGAGCTAGGCGGCTAGGCTACGTACGTCGTTCCGGAACGCACGCGCCGTAATCTCGGGGGGGGGGGTCTAATCCCGGTTCTAATCTGGGGGGTGGGGGGGGGGTGTCTGAGGTTCTACTGCGGGACTCACGGATCTCGATCAAACGACACGATGGGCTTTAATTCCACTCTCGTTCTCCACGTTCTCAGCTCCACCCAGCGTGCTGATGGACGTTGTAGTTCTTTGTTTACAGATTGTAGTCCTTCTGTCCTGAACGGAGGGGGATGGTGAGACACTGTGAGGTTCTGAGGTTCTGAAAACCTGACTAATAAAGTAGACAGTGAGCTGACAGTCGTGACTAATAAAGTGGACAGTGAGCGGAGAACGGGGCTTCAACCTTTCTGCTGTGTCCACTTTAATGGACACGTCCACCTCATTGCGCCACCTAGTGGGTGTTGCGTCTCAAATGAAACCTGGAGTAAAGGGACTAACGTATAGACCGAGACGTAGAACTACAATGTCCATTGAGCCTGTGCTTTAATACTCAGCGGCCTGCGTGTACCCCAGCTCAGAACATGTAATACAGCGCCCCCCGGAGGCATTAGGGTTAAGGGTCTTTCTCAAAGGCCCACTCACGGATCTCGATCAAACGACACGTTGGGCTTTAATTCCACTCTCGTTCTCCACGTTCTCAGCTCCACCCAGCGTGCAGATGGACGTTGTAGTTCTTTGTTTACAGATTGTAGTCCTTCTGGATGGAGGGGGATGGTCAGACACAGAGTGGTTCTGAAAACCCTGTGCCTAATAAAGTGGACAGTGAACGGAGAACGGGGCTTCAACCCTTCTGCTGTGTCCACTTTAATGGACACGTCCACCTCATTGCGCCACCTAGTGGGTGTTGCGTCTCAAATGAAACCTGGAGTAACGGGACTAACGTATAGACCGAGACGTAGAACTACAATGTCCATTGAGCCTGTGATTTAGTACTCAGCGGCCTGCGTGTACCCCAGCTCAGAACATGTCGTAATACAGCGCCCCCCGGAGGCATGAGGGTTAAGGGTCTTTCTCAAAGGCCCACCTTGGTAAGGTCACTGGAGCTGGGAATTGGAACCACCAACCTTCGGATCGATAGACGAACACCGACGTACACGCTCCACCCATGTTACCGTTCTGAAGGTCTGGCTCACGGTTCTAATCTCCGCCGCAGGTTACGGAACACGAGAAAGTGTCGACGGTGAAGGAACTGGTGTTCGAGCGTTTGAAGATCCCACCCCACCAGCAGAGGCTGCTCTACAAAGGAAAAGCTCTGGCAGGTACTCCGTGTTCCCTCAGGCATGGTCATAAATGCCCGACCGTAGTCCATCGGTGTTCTCTGTTCTAATGGTCAGGACCCCGATAGTACCACCACAGAGCAGGGATTATCTGGTGCCTATCCCGGCAGTGTCACTGAGGTGGAGAAATGAAACCCCCGTCACCACATCAGTGTCACTGCAGAACTGACAATAAACAATCCACCAACCAAAATTAAACCTGCTCTGTGATGTTCTGACCAATAGAGAACAGAGAACACAGATGGACTACAGTCTGTAATTGTAGAATCTACATGGTCAGTGGAGGACAAAAAGGGTTGGTCCATACCTCAGACTGGTGCCGCAGACAGTAGGTGGCGCTGTACCAGTGGGCGGGTGTGTAAACCTAATGAAGTGGCAGTGTTGTGGTGATGGAGAACCGCAGTCACGTTCTGCTTCCTTGGCTTTCAGATGAATACAGACTGAGCGATTACTCCATCGGCCACGAGGCCAAGCTGAACCTGGTGGTGCGGCCCGCGGGAGAACGGGCCGGCGTCGCCACGGTGACCGGCAACCCCGGTTCGGGGGGTAGCAGTAGCGGGAGCGACAGCAGGGTTTGGCAGTTGCTCTCCACGGTTCTGGCCAAACACTTCAGTCCTGCGGATGCTGCGAAGGTCCAGGAACAGCTCATCAAGGTAGCGTGTGTTTAAACACCTCCACACGGAACGAGGATGTCATAGTCTGGCTAAAAGTATCGGGACACCCCCACATTCCACTCTCAGCTGGTCCTTCCACTCCGTCAAGGGACGTGGGATCGGAAGCCCTGCTGGCCCCCCATTTTCCGTAGATCGTTCCCACAATTTGGGAAGCGTGCGGTTCTCCCAACTCGCTCCTCACGCGAGGTCCAAGTGGTGTCCCAATACTTTCGGCTGTCCCCGCAGGTCCGTTAACCACATCCGTTTTTGCAGGATTACGAACGATCGCTGCGGCAAATCAGCCTGGACGACATCGAGCGGCTGGCGGGGCGGCTGCTGAACCCCGAGACCGAGGGAATGGACACGTCCTACATGGACTGAGCCACGACGCCAAAGCCCGACGAGCCAGCGCCTCTTCGTTAGCCAATGGGAGCGGGAGTTGGATTTGAGCGTGCAGGGCTGGCCAACTCTGTCGCCGTGACATCACTCATTAACAGGAGCAGGGACTCGGCCCTCGGCCCGGATCCTTCGTTTTCTTCTTCTGTGGAAATGCTTTGGACGGAACCTTCATCCGCCGCTCGCCCTCGGACGACCCGACACTTCGGAACCATCCTGACGAGTCCCGCACACATCCCTCAACAGGAGGCGGGTCGGCGGACCGGAGCGACGCGACGCATGAAGGCCGACCGCGCTTTTATTTATTCTGCCGCGCTGTCCGTCACATCGTCCGATTAAAGGCTGTATTCATAAAACACGCTCCGTCAGAACGTAACTCAGACTTCAACATGCATGAGCGCCACGGGGGTTAAAGGGACGGTCTGCGACTTACGCTGGACATTCGTTGCGATTTACAGCAGCTCTTATTGTCAATAAAGTGATTATTCATTCAGGGGGACAAGATTTCTCTGTGGTTTTATGGGATTAAAAAAAAAAAAAAAAAAAGGAGAATTAATTTTAGTCCTTTGTTTAAACAACTGTCCGAAACGGAGTGGGTGACAAATATGGGGAAGAAATGGGATTTAAAAGGTGTGGCTTAAGCAGGGCTGGATTACACACACATATATGTATATATATAATATATATACAAATTATATATATATATATATATATATAGTGGGTGGCAGGGTGTCTTAGTGGTTAGCACGTTCTCCTCTCAGCACTAGGGATTCCCGGTTCGAATCCCCATCTGGGTGGAGTTTCCATGTTCTCCCCGTGTCCGCGTGGGTTTCCTCCGGGTTCTCCGGTTTCCTCCCACAGTCCAAAAAACATGGATCAAGTCAATTGAGTTCTCCAAATTGCCCCATATAGAGTGTGTCTGTGTGAGTGAGTGTGTGCCCAGCGATGGATTGGCGCCCTGTCCTGGGTGTATCTGCCCAGCGCCCGAAACGTTCTCCCCTGGATGGGCATGGGGAACCCCACCATGACCCTAATATAGGATAAAGCAGAAGATAATGAATGAATATATATATATATATATATATATATATATATATACACACACACACACATCAGCTCCATTTACCATATAGATAGACGTTGTAGATCCATTACTACACACTAGTCTATCTGTTGCTCTACATACTCGGTTTTCTAACCCTGAGGACCAATACAACAGCTATTTGGGTGGTGTATGATTATTTGGAGCCTATCCCAGCAGTGTCACTGAGGTGTTTAAATGAAACTCCAGCAGCACTGCTGCACTAAACCCCCCCTCAGCACATCAGTGTCACTGCAGAACTGACCACAAACAATCCACCACCCAAATGATACCTGTTCTGTGATGCTCCTGACCAACAGAGAACACAGATGGTCTACAGTCTGTAACTGTAGAACTACAAAGTCCATCTATATGGTAAGTGGAGGACATGGATGAGGGAGCCAGAAGGGGGCGTTAGAACGGCAAAAAAATAAATCAATCAATCCATTCATTATCTTCTGCTTTATCCTCTATTAGGGTCACGGCGGGGTTCCCCATGCCCATCCAGGGGAAAACGTTTCGGGTGCTGGGCAGATACACCCAGGACAGGGGGGCAAATCTATCGCTGGGCAAACACTCACTCACACAGACACACTCTATATGGGGCAATTTGGAGAATTCAATTGACTTGATCCATGTTTTTGGACTGTGGGAGTAAACCGGAGAACCCGGAGGAAACCCACACGGACACGGGGAGAACGTGGAAACTCCACCCAGATGGGGATTCGAACCGGAAATCCCTAACGCTGAGAGGAGAACGTGTTAAAGCACTAAGCCACGGCGCCGCCCTTAAACAAATATATAAAATAAAAATAAAAAGTCATAAAAAATAAAAAGTAATAAATTGCGGAGCAGGTGGGGAAATTCAGAGATGATTATATTGATGACATGCAGATACAGGGAGGTTCATCACCCGTGTTCTTTATACAGTAAGGAATGCATGATCAGATTAAAGATACAGAACCGAGACACGAGGGACGACCAGAACGCAAAGGCACGATGATTTGGCAGAACGAAAGGCAAAACGAGGAGGAGGAGAAGGGGGGGGGGGGTTTGTAGTGACAGCCTTCCACAGTTAGAGTACTGACACGGGGAGCTGTAGTTTTAAAGGTGAAGTGTGATGCTGGAGGAAGACGTCTCCCGTTTCCCAACAGTTTGTGATGCCACGCGGTGGAAAGCCTGAGACGCCGACACGTGGAATGTCACGCCCACGGGGGGCTCCGCGGGAGGGGGGGGGGGGGGGGGGGGTAATTAGGACGACTGGGGGTGGGGGTCGGAGGGGGTGGCTTTTTTTTTTTTTCTTCGTTTGTTTCAGCCTCCATCGGAACATGGCCGTCGCCGTTTCCACCTGGAGGTCGGCGTCCTGCGGCTCAGCAGCTGCAGCTGTCGCTGGAGGAGGCGGGCCGGTCGTCCCGCAGCTTGATCTGATCGGGGAAGTCGTACGGCTCCACGTCGGCCTCCTGAAAGGTAAGACACGTCCTCAGAAAGACGGCCAGGGACAGGACAGGGACAGGCGCGAGGAGTAGGGACCAGTGCGACCAGTTCAAACCGGTCTGTCACGGACCGTGGCTCGGAATCGAGCGGGCCGGGCCGGGATGACCACCCGGACCCTGCGAGTGCACGACCCCCTAGAACCAGTGTGTAGCCTGCCTCACGCACGTCATACTGTGACCCCATGCAAGTCCAGGGAACTTCATATACGTCATACTGTGACCCCATGCAAGTCCTACTATACTACTTCATATACGTCATACTGTGACCCCATGCTCGTCATACTATGACCTCATATACGTCATACTGTGACCCCATGCTCATCATACTATGACCTCATATACGTCATACTGTGACCCCATGCTCGTCATACTGTGACCTCATATACGTCATACTGTGACCTCATATACGTCATACTGTGACCTCATATATGTCATTCTGTGACCCCATGCTCGTCATACTATGACCTCATATATGTCATACCATGACCCCATGCAAGTCCTACTATGACCTCATATACGTCATACTGTGACCCCATCTTTGTCATACTATGACCTCATATACGACATACTGTGACCCCATGCAAGTCCTACTATGACCTCATGTACGTCATACTGTGACCCCATGCTCGTCATACTGTGACCCCATGCGCTTCCCACTATACTACTTCATATACGTCATACTGTGAACCCATGCTCGTCATACTGTGACCTCATATACGTCATACTGTGACCTCATATCCGTCATACTGTGACCCCATGCGCTTCCCACTATACTACTTCATATACGTCATACTGTGAACCCATGCTCGTCATACTGTGACCTCATATACATCATACTGTGACCCCATGCAAGTCCTACTATGACCACATATATGTCATACTGTGGCCCCATGCTCGTCATACTGTGGCGCCATATATGTCATACTATGACCTCATATATATCATACTGTGACCCCATGCAAGTCCTACTATGACCTCAAATATGTCATACTGTGACCTCATATATGTCATACTGTGACCCCATGCAAGTCCTACTATGACCTCAAATATGTCATACTGTGACCCCATGCACATTCTACTATGGTTTCATATACGTCATACTGTGACCCTATGTACTAAATGCACCTGTTGTCCTTATGTATTTATGTCAGCACACATTTCGTGGAAAAGCGTTGGGGGGGTGGTGGTGTGTCCTTAAGCCTGAGTGTTTTCGGACTCCGTTATTGGGCGAGGTGGACCCTGCGTGTGCGTGGGTACCTGTTTAAGTGCGTTGCGAGCGATGGTCTGGAAGGCCTGGTCCACGTTGATGGCCTCTTTGGCGCTGGTCTCGAAGTACGGGATGTTGTTCTTGCTCTGACACCAGGCCTGAGCGCGCTTCGTCGTCACCTGCGCAGAACAGACCGAAAACGTCACCGCCAAGGCGACCGCGGGGCTCTCGGAGCCGGCCGGGAACCGAACGCGGAGCCGTCACTAACCTGCCGGTTCTCCAGGTCGATCTTGTTGCCGAGCACCACGAAGGGGAAGTTCTCGGGGTCGCGGGGACTGGCCTGGATCAGGAACTCGTCCCTCCAGCTGTCCAGGGTCTTGAAAGTGTTGGGGGCCGTGACATCGTACACGAGCACGCAGCAGTCGGCGCCTCGGTAGAACGCCACACCCAGCGACTGGAAGCGCTCCTGCCCAGCCGTGTCCCAAATCTAGAACACACGGGGAAGAACACTCATCATACACACTTTATTTAAATTCTACTTCAGTATTTAAGACTTTAAGGGAGGAGCCTCAATTCATTCATTCATTATCTTCCGCTTTATCCTCTATTAGGGTTACGGGGGGGGGTTCCACATGCCCATCCAGGGGAGAACATTTCGGGCGCTGGGCAGATACACCCAGGACAGGACGCCAACCTATCGCCGGGCACACACTCACTCACACAGACACACTCTATATGGGGCAATTTGGAGAACTCAAATGACCTTGATCCATGTTTTTGGACTGTGGGAGGAAACCGGAGAACCCGGAGGAAACCCACGCGGACACGGGGAGAACATGGAAACTCCACCCAGATGGGGATTCGAACCGGGAATCCCTAGCGCTGAGAGGAGAACGTGCTAAACCACTAAGCCACCTCAATTTAATAAATATAATAAAAGGGTCTCAATATAATAAATAAAAACTCTATATGGCCGAAAGTATGAGGACACCTCTTCAATCAGATTTATTTGTAGTTAAGCCCCCAGCCAAGCAACATAGACAACTGTACACCTCCAGCTTGGTGGGAACACTTTGGGGAAGGCCCTAGTTTGTTCCGGTATGAAGCAAGATCCATAAAAAGCAGGTTCCCTGATCTTTCAGAACATTGGGGGGGGGGGTATAAACACATCCTGCAAGCTATGCTTAATTTTAAAAAATCTTTTGGGGTCAGTCGTGATGCAGCACCTCTGGAGCAATGAGGGTCGAGAGCGGTGCTCAAGCAGCCATATGGTGCAACTTGGTGCAATTAGGGATTAATTAAGGTCAGGGGGGGCATTTAGACTGACGGTCCGACACCCCCCACCACTGATCTACCACACCTACTCAACTTCTAGTTAACCAGTTGCTGAACCAGGACTTCTATTAGATCCGCAGAGCTATTTTTGGTAATGTGGTTACATAAGGTGCAGGTGAATCACCCGGTTCCTGACCGACCGGGATTCCAAACCGAGAACCTGTTCTCACTAAACCAGTGCTTTCTGGGAAGTCAGCTGGTATCGGAGCGATGCACATTAAAAAAAAAAAACAAACAAACAAACAAACGTAAAAAATGGACTCAAATGACCCCGAAATATCAGAAAGCAAACGTTACAAACTGCGTGCCATACATGCCCATGAGGGGGGGGGGGTGGGGGGGGGTGATGTGGCCGCTGAGGCGTCGAGACTGACCTGCATGGTGACGAGACGATCATCGACCATCACCTCTTTGGTCAGGAAGTCGGCGCCGATGGTGGCCTTGTACTGGTTGCTGAACTTGTTGTTGACATACTGGTTCATGAGAGAAGTCTTTCCAACCCTGCAAACGAGACGCAGCTTTCAGGACCGGGGAACAAAAAGAGACGAGGAACTTTGACGCGAGGGCATTCAGCAGACGAGGGCGGGGGGGGGGACACACGCCACGAGTCATTTATGAAGCTGAATCATTTCGCTCATCTGATTCCGACGCATAGGGCCGCCTCTCAGTGTCGTATGGGGCCTTAAGACTTGGAGACGGAGGCCCTGACCCGAGGACGGGAGAGGAGCTGGCGGCGGCCGGGATGAAGAGCGAGGAGGATGGAGAAGACGAGGAATGAGGTACGAGGCGTGGTAGGCCTTGGAGACGATAAAGGGATCTATTTAACTCATCTGTGCAGTGACACACACACGTGAAGGGAGTGTGTGGGCAGCCCCGACCACCGTTTGCATGGGGCAATTGGAGTTAGGTGACTTGCCCAAGGGCACTTAACCATGGGAATTGGTGGGATGGGGAATTGAACCGGGGACCTTCAGGTCACAAGGCTGGGTCCTTAACCACAAGCCTCCCACTGCCCCACCAGGCAGAAGAAAAGGAGGGGCAGGTAGGAGGTTCATGGATGCACGACGGACATGCGAACAATAATAATGATCCACTGTGGTGACCAAAAGGTTTGGCGGCCTCTCTGGTAGACGTGCGCAACTGCAGCCTTGAGGTTCATTCATTCATTCACTCACTATCTCCCGTTTTATCCTCTATTAGGGTCGCGGTGGGGTTCCCCATGCCCATCCAGGGGAGAACGTCTCAGGCGCCGGGCAGATACACCCAGGACAGGGCGCCAACCCATCGCTGGGCACACACTCACACACTCTCTACATGGGGCAATTTGGAGAACTCAATTGACCTTGATCCATGTTTTTGGACTGTGGGAGGAAACCGGAGAACCCGGAGGAAACCCACGCGGACACGGGGAGAACATGGAAACTCCACCCAGATGGGGATTCGAACCGGGAATCCCTAACGCTGAGAGGAGAACATGTTAAACCACTAAGCCACCGTGCCGCCAGCCTTGAGGTTTAGGTATTAATACAGACACCGACGTGAACTTTCACCCCCGTAGAACGTGCTGCACTCGTCTCTGAGGCATGCCGAGCATCATGGGAGGTTGAGTGATTGAACAGTGATTAATTAAACGGCAGTGTAATCAGCGAGGATCAATAAAGACCTCAGATTACACGGAGGTTAGTTTGTTAGTTTATCACGATGTCACGCTCCGTGCCGTCTACAAACCTAAAACCGCAGGAACTGAAGGGTAAGCAGGTTCACGTTGATCGTGATCATTCATTCATTATCTCCCGCTTTATCCTCTATTAGGGTCGCGGTGGGGTTCCCCATGCCCATCCAGGGGAGAACGTCTCGGGCGCTGGGCAGATAGACCTAGGACAGGGCACCAATCCATCGCTGGGCACACACTCACTCACACAGACACACTCTATATGGGGCAATTTGGAGAATTCAATTGACTTGGTCCATGTTTTTGGACTGTGGGAGGAAACCGGAGAACCCGGAGGAAACCCACGCAGACACGGGGAGAACATGGAAACTCCACCCAGATGGGGATTCGAAACAGGAATCCCTAGCGCTGAGAGGAGAACATGCTAAACCACTAAGCCACCGTGCCACCCTGATCGTGATCAGTACGCCTAAATTGCCCCGATGTGTTATAACGAATACTAATTAATATTAAAGCAACAAGAGCACAAAACACCCACACAGGCGCAAAGGACTGAGCTCCAGCGCACTGCGCTGTCTGACGAGTGAGAGGCTGGACACGGAATCTTCACTTTTTCATGAAAACATCTACCACAAACGAACGTTTAAAGGTTTCCTCACGAGGGAATGGACAATAAAACGTTTTTGCGGTTCTAACTGGCACAATAAATACAGAATAAAAGTTCCACTGGCAGCACACTCATCTGTGTACGTTGCCTTTACAGGAAAAAAAATAGTTTTTGTTCAAATATTCATCTTGATTCTTTAACATTTTGTAATATAAACATAATTTGTGTTAATATTCAACAAGAGACTGGACTTTTATTTTGAAAAAAAAAAAAAAATTATATATATATATATATATATATATATATATATATATATATATATATATATATATATATATATATATATATATATATAATAAATAAAATCGTAAGAAGTCGTGCATTGCTCCTGTGATTTCCGCCACATTCATTATTGTACAATAATCGTAACATCAGGGCGGCACGGTGGTTTAGCACGTTCTCCTCTCAGCACTAGGGATTCCCGGTTCGAATCCCAATCTGGGTGGAGTTTCCATATTCTCCCTGTGTCCGCATGGGTTTCCTCCGGGTTCTCCGGTTTCCTCCCACAGTCCAAAAACATGGATCAAGGTCAATTGAGTTCTCCAAATTGCCCCATATAGAGTGTGTCTGTGTGAGTGAGTATGTGCCCAGTGATGGATTGGCGTCCTGTCCTGGGTGTATCTGCCCAGCACCCGAGACCTCCCGCCCGCGCGACCCTAATAGAGGATAAAGCGGCAGATAATGGATGTATGGAAGGAATCGTAACATCAAAATCTGTAGTCGTCTCATACTTATTTCTCATTACCTTCTCTGTATACGGTGTTGGGGGGGGGGGGGTACTTGTAGCTAAAACGCAGTCGTAAGGTCAGGGTACTGATGGTACATTAAAAAGCCCGTACTCTTACTTAACGTTAATTTAAGTTCAAAGGTTTTCGGCGAGACGCAGGACAAAGTGCAGAGCGGAGGACAGACTCCACGACAAAAGCGCGTCCTTATCTTTATATTCCTGCTGAGACAGGATCAGCGCTCACGGACCTCAGAACTCAGAAATTAGGAACTGTTGACTCCGACAGACAGCGGAGTTGCTTCATCCCTCTGCTTTTGATTAGACTTGGCGCAGAGCGCAGACACACCTAAGGCACGGCCGAGGCCGAGTTTGGGAAGCCAGGGGAATTCCAGAGGGTTAACATCCTCGGGGCAAAACCAAACCCTGACCCCGAGAACCAAACCCTGACCCGAAGACAGGCTTGCAAACTACTGACGTTCAAACCTGACATGATAACATAATGAAAACAACGTGTTTTTTTTGTGTACAGTCAACAATGTGGACTGTTAAAATAATTAAATAAATAAATAAAAGAAAAACAAGTCATGTGACCTACGAACAAGGTGATCAGGATGACAAGCCAACAAAGCTGAGATTATATTACATTGCATGTGTGATGTCATCAAAGAGTAACAATAACAGTCCACAATGAAGCGCGACGCCACTGGGTCACGTGACCTACAGAAAGTGGGCCGGCGTGTGCATGCCGGTTGCTTCAATACGGTCAACATCTGATAGCAAGACAATTCTGCGTCATTAAAATCCCATTTCCTCCTGGAAGTGAAAGTAGCTTAGGTTACACTCACCCAGAGTCGCCCAGGATGATCACTTTCAGCAGCACCTTTTTGCGGGAGGCCATGATGTTCCGAACAGAGCTGCGGGTCAGACACGGAGCGTTCCGTTATTAGTTTACAATCTTTTTTTTTAATGTATTTCAACATGTCATCACATCGTTGGTTCATTCTTACATTTACATTACGTTTGGTCATTTATCGGACGCTTTTATCCAAAACGACTTACAAGGTGAGCACAGGGTTCATCACAACATCCCTGGAGCAATGAGGGTTAAGGTTCTTGCTCAAGGACCCACACTGGTAACTTAGGTGGACCTGGGATTTGAACCCACAACCTTCAGATTGATAGCCAAACACCCTGACCACTGAGCTACCACACCCACAAGTATGATTCTTACTTTAGATGTTAATCTACACCCAACTGCCTCGTCGAAATGGCAATTCTCCAAAGTCAGAGTGCACCGGGGTGGTAAAGGGAACGGACAATGACGTGCTGACTGGTTTACTCCACGCGACGCCCAAAACAAACCAAAAACATACACTGTGAACGTGCCCGGAGCGGTGCGCAGCCCTGTACACGCCGCCTGGGAATCAGTTTAGGTTAGGTGCCCTCCCCAAGGGCACTTCAGACATAGTACTTGGTGGAACCGGAAATCGAATCGGGACTTTCAGGTCGCAAGGCTGGTTTCTTAAACATGAATCACGTCATCATGACGGCAAAGACCCTCGAGACGCTTCATGGTGTAAAGAACATACACAGGACCCATCCATCCATCATCTCCCACTTTATCCTCTATTAGGGTCGCGGTGGGGTTCCCCATGCCCATCCAGGGGAGAACATTTTGGGAGCTGGGCAGATACATCCAGGACAGGACGCCAATCTATCGCTGGGCACACACTCACTCACACTCTATATGGGGCAATTCAATTGACCTTGATCCATGTTTGTTTTTGGACTGTGGGAGGAAACCGGAGAACCCGGAGGAAACCCACGCGGACACGGGGAGAACATGGAAACACCACCCAGACTGGGATTCGAACCGGGAATCCCTAGTGCTGAGAGGAGAACGTCTCCACAGGACCCAAAGACATATATATAAATAAAGAGGGAGAGATCATAACATCATGGAGGGGCGGAGTTATGAGGTTCAGTGGCATCATGGTGGCACAGTGACAGACCATCGTTCCTCATTAGGCCTCGGAACTTCAGGGAACGGGCGGCACGGCGGCTTAGTGGTTTAGCACGTTCTCCTCTCAGCGCTGGGGATCCAGGTGTAAAATCCCGATCCGGCTGGAGATCCCATGTTCTCCCCATGTCCACGTGGGTTTCCTCCGGGTTCTCCGGCTCCCTCCCACAGTCCAAAAAAACATGGACTCAAGGTGAAATGAAAGCTCTAAATTGCCCCACTGATAGACTGGCGTAATGTCCTGGACGTGTCTGCGACCAAGATTGCTAGAACGCCTCCTGTGTGACGTCACAAGGCGAATACCGAGTGCGCGTTCGTTCGTTCCGCTGTATTTTTTTTTTTTTTGTTTTATGTGAAAGCGAAAGGCATGGACAGCGGGGCCGACTCCGTCCTAAAATTTCACCTTTAATCCGGCCGCCGTGCGACTGAACAGCCCGGTCCCCATTGTTACAGACTCGCTCTTTTTTATTTTATTATTTTATTTGTTAGCACACAGAACGCGCAGCACTCCTCAGCACTTTCGAACCTCGGATTCGAACCTCGGGCCCGAAAGGCAGCGGCTTCGCGTGTCACCCAGCGAACGCTCGCGCAGCTAACGGGGCAACCGAGTCAAATCCGACAGCGGGTTCGGTTCCCCCTCGCGCAGCGGCGGCGGCGGCGGCGGCGACAACAACGACAACAAAACACGGAGATCGAAGGGAAGAGCGAACCTCGTTCTGCCGCGTGGGTCGTGAAAGCAGCGTCCCGAGACTCGAACCGCGTCCCGACGGCAGGTCCTCACACGGCGCGCTGAGCTCGAGCTCTACAGGCGCGTCTGCTCCGCTGTGAGCCGCTGCGCCGCGCCGCCTCCCTAAAGCTGAACATGGCTGCGCAGTCACAAGTTACTGACGCATCCCTCTGACCCGTCCCGTAAACCGGAAACACCCCCCCCCCACCACCCCACACACACCGGCCCGAACCCGAGTCACCGTCAGCGCCTTGGGGCCCGCATTCCGCGCGCGCGCGCACACACATCGACGCAGTTCAAACACGCGAGCGCAAATCTGTCACCTTTAAATCTGCGGCGGCACTTCAAAGCGCAAACACGGGGCCATATGCAAATGAGGGAGGCGGTCCCGGATGGGAGGCCAATGCGCATGCGCGCGTAGACCCGTTTTTTTATTTATTTTATTTTTTTATTTTCGTTCCGTGTGAAAATGGACATCGACGCAAAAGTTGGTTCTGTGAAGCATCGCGGAGCAGCCGGTCCCCCAAAAACACACCACCACCACCATGTCGTGAAAGAAGTGTATAATATATAAACACACCAAAAGAAATCATTTACAAAGAATATATTCATTCATTCATTCATTATCTCCCGCTTTATCCTCTATTAGGGTCGCGGTGGGGTTCCCCATGCCCATCCAGGAGAGAACGTCTCGGGCGCTGGGCAGATACACCCAGGACAGGACGCCAATCCATCGCTGGGCACACACTCACTCACACAGACACACTCTATATGGGGCAATTTGGAGAATTCACTTGACTTCATACATGTTTTTGGACTGTGGGAGGAAACCGGAGAACCCGGCGGAAACCCACGTGGACATGGGAAGAATGTGGAAACTCCATCCAGATGGGGATTTGAACCGGGAATCCCTAGCGCTGAGAGGAGAACGTGCTAAACCACTAAGCCACCATGTCGCCCCAAAGAATACAAAAAAATAAATAAATATTAAGAAAGGGGGGGGGGCAGAATCAAATAACAATCAGGTTTGATGAATTTACAGTGTAGTTGGTTTTCTCCATAACTTCTGACTCGTGGTGTTCTCATTTGTAAGTCGCTTTGGATAAAAGCGTCTGCTGAATGTAAATGTACATGTATTTGCCTTGCGTGTGTGTGTGTAGTTAGGTGTGTATAACTGTGGGGGGTGTAATGGGGCGTGTGTTGTGAAGTCTGCGTGACTGTGGGGTGGATGTAGTGAGGTGTGTGTAACTGGGGTGTGTGCAGGAAGGTCTTTGGAACTGTGAGGTGGATGTAGTCAGGTGTGTGTAATGCGGTGTGTTGTGTAACTGCTACAGTTCTGGATCAAAAAACATGGATCAAGTCAATTGAATTCTCCAAATAGTGTGTGTATGCGTGCAAGTCTGTGTGAGTGTGTGTGTTCCCAGCAATGGATTGGCGCCCTGTCCTGGGTGTATCTGCCCAGCACCCGAAACGTTCTCCCCTGGATGGGCATGTGAACCCCATCATGACCCTAATAGAGGATAAAGTGGAAAATAATGAATGAATGAATGAATCCCAATCTGGGTGGAGTTTCCATGTTCTCCCCTGTTTCCGCATGGGTTTCCTCCGGGTTCTACGGTTTCCTCCCACAGTCCAAAAACATGGATCAAGTCAATTGAATTCTCCAAATTGCCCCATATAGAGTGTGTCTGTGTGTGTGAGTGAGTGTGTGTCCAGCGATAGATTGGCGCCCTGTCCTGGGTGTATCTGCCCAGCGCCCGAGACGTTCTCCCCTGGATGGGCATGGGGAACCATATATATATATATATATATATATATATATATATATATATATATATATATATATATATATATATATATATATAATCTTTTTGTTTTTAAACATTAAACCACAACACAAAATACTTATATACATGAACAATTAATGATTAGAGGCACTATACAAAACATATAGAAAAAATATATAATTAAATAATATACCATTTTATAAAAAAAAATATACAAATTTATTAAAAAAAAAAAAAAATGAAAGAAATAAATAGAAGATAGTAGACCGGTGAGCCTTAGAGGTTCCCCATGTCCATCCAGGGGAGAACGTCTCGAGTGCTGGGCAGACACACCCAGGACAGGACGCCAATCTATCACTGGGCACACACACACTCACTCACACAGACACACTCTATATGGGGCAATTTGGAGAACTCAATTCACTTGATCCATGTTTTTGGACTGTGGGAGGAAACCGGAGAAACCAGAGGAAACCCACGAGGACACGGGGAGAACATGGAAACTCCACCCAGATGGGGATTCGAAGCGGGAATCCCTAGTGCTGAGAGGAGAACATGCTAAACCACTAAGCCACCGTTAATCTGATGTAAAACATATAACTGTATTAAAGCACACACAAACACACGTATTTATATAGTTTTATTTATTGGTATGATATAGAACATATAACTGTACACACACACACACACACACACACACACACACACACACAACAAACAAACACACACACACACACACCGGGGTCCTGATGCTGGTCCGGACCGGGGTTCGGTAACTATGACAATCCCGTTCCTGATGGCACCGCCAGCCAATGGAACGACACAATCACTTCACGACAATCGCGCTTCGACCAATCACAGCGCTGGAACGTGCAGCTGTGCACGCCCCTCTTTTTTGACAGCCGCTCCGGGAAGGGCAACGGGGCAATAAGCAGCGGCGGTCCGAATCGTTTCGGGGCAGAACTGCACCGCGGGGGGAGGGCGCGCGGGTCTGAGGGTCACCCCGGGGCGGACGAACGGCTCGGACTGCGGTGAGTCCTCCGGCTTTCAGCAGCTAATCAGTCCACGATTAGCTCCGCGGCTAACGTCATTTAGGGCCGAATCTCAATCCGCTCGCAGACTCCTCTGTAGTGCACTACAAAAAGGGCGCGAAATGCAGCGCCGGCCCGCGCGCTAGGGCACTCGAGTGTCTGCGGTTACGCGAATTGGTATTCGGCCTACCTTCACTTAAAGCGACCACTCCTTACGTTTAATTAACGGTCTTTTTTTTAGTAATAAGAACCGAAAAGCGATCATTAGCTTTATGTTCGTCTTAATTACTACGTTTTAAATACAGGTTTCAACAAAATACCTGCAGGTTCTCGTTAATTAAGTATTAGAGTTTGATGGGATTACTGCTCACGCGCTCCGATAGCCAACATCACCTGACCAGCATTTATTATTATTATTATTATTATTCATTCATTCATTCATTATCCTCTATTAGGGTCGCATTGGGGTTCCCCATGCCCATCCGGGGGAGAACGTTTCGGGCGCTGGGCAGATACACCCAGGACAGGGCACCAATCCATCGCTGGGCACACACTCACTCACACAGACACACTCTATATGGGGCAATTTGGAGAATTCACTTGACTTGATCCATGTTTTTGGACTGTGGGAGGAAACCGGAGAACCCGGAGGAGACCCACGCGGACACAGGGAGAACATGGAAACTCCACCCAGATGGGGATTCGAACCGGGAATCCCTAGCGCTGAGAGGAGAACATGCTAACCACTAAGCCACCGTGCCGCCTATTATTCATTCATTCATTCATTATCTCCCGCTTTATCCTCTATTAGAGTCGCGGTGGGGTTCCCCATGCCCATCCAGGGGAGAACATCTCGGGCGCTGGGCAGACACACCCAGGACAGGGCGCCAATCCATCGCTGGGCACACACTCACTCACACAGACACACTCTATATGGGGCAATTTAGAGAACTCAATTAACTTGATCCATGTTTTTGGACTGTGGGAGGAAACCGGAGAACCCGGAGGAAACCCACGCGGACACGGGAAGAACATGGAAACTCCACCCAGATGGGGATTCGAACCGGGAATCCCTAGCGCTGAGAGGCGAACGTGCTAACCACTAAGCCACCGTGCCGCCCTATTATTATTATTATTATTAATTTCTATTATTGCACAGCATATTAATAAAGAGTCCATAATTAACCCCTGACTCACGTCATCCAGAAACATTCCCTTAAGGATGCCCAGAAGTACACCATTAAGGTGGTACACATCTGTTGCACCACACCTTGTTGCACCACGTGGATTTCTCACCTTCTTTACGATACAAGATTGTTAGAAAATAGAACCCGATCCACCACCACCTTAGTGTCACTGCAGTGCTGATAGAAGCGATCCACCACCCACCCACCCATCCATCCATTATATTCCGCTTTATCCTCTACAAGGGGGGGGGGGAATCCCTATGCCCATCCAGGGGAGAAGGTTTCGGGTGCTGGGCAGATACACCCAGGACAGGACGCCAAGCCATCGCTGACACACACACACTCTATATGGGGCAATTTGGAGAATTCAATTGACCTTGATCCATGTTTTTGGACTGTGGGAGGAAACCGGAGAACCCGGAGGAAACCCACGCGGACATGGGGACAACATGGAAACTCCACCCAGATTGGGATTCGAATCGGGAATCCCCAGCGTTTAGAGGAGAACATGTTGAACCACCATGCCACCCAGGGACCATGATCATCAGAGTAAATTGGATTAACAGACGGACTACGGAACGTAAATGTAGAACTACAAAGTCCATCTGTGCGGAAGCTGGATTTAAACGGTAAATAATGACGAGGTCTCTGGGTGAAGATGGAGTGTGGGGGGTGGGGAGGGAGGAGGGGGTGCGGTGTGGACATTCAAGAGAAGGACATTGAACTGTTTCTTTAGAACGTTCTGTTTAACTGACACACAGAGTCTTATCTGAACGAGTCAGCGTTGAATCCCATCAGCGCATTCCTCCGTCAGCCCCGAGGTATTTACACAAAGCTCTGAAACTGCGCGGGCCCCAAACCCACGAGAACTCACCGCGTTCCTCTCACTCTGTTCCCGTCCGGCAGATAGAACGATGGAGACTCTGATTCCCGTCGTGAACCGGCTGCAGGAGGTGTTCCTGACGGTCGGCGCAGAGATCATTCAGCTGCCACAGATCGTGGTGGTGGGCTCGCAGGTCAGTGGACGTGCTCGAGAACGTTCCTCACACACACACACACAGCGCAGACACCTCACAGACAGGAGGGCGGCGTGGAAAACGTTCCGCGACGATGGTCGTATTGTTGCATTGCAAGATCCTCTGCGATCAGATCCAGTGCACACAGTCCAATACTACACAAGGAGAACATACCAAATCAAAATTAAGGATGCCGACGCCTTTCATTGGGTGCAAAGCAGAGAAACACCCTTAACATCCATTCATTATCTTCCGCTTTATCCTCTGGGGGGGGTTCCCCATGCCCATCAAGGGGAGAACGTCTCGGGCGCTGGGCAGATACACCCAGGACAGGGCGCCACACTCACTCACTCACACAGACACACTCTATATGGGGCAATTTGGAGAATTCAATTGACCTTGACCCATGTTTTTGGAACTGTGGGAGGAAACCGGAGAACCCGGAGGAAACCCACGCGGACACGGGGAGAACATGGAACCTCCACCCAGATTGGGATTCGAACCGGGAATCCCCAGCGCTGAGAGGAGAACATGCTAAACCACTAAGCCACCATGCCGCCCCACCCTGAACATCAGAACACACCGTTTGGTTTCTCCAAGTCGTTCACTTCTGACTGAATTCACAGAGCAGCGGCAAGAGTTCCGTGCTGGAAAGTCTCGTGGGACGGGACTTTTTGCCCCGCGGCTCTGGCATAGTCACGCGGCGCCCCCTGGTGCTCCAGCTAGTCAACGTCCCACCGCTGCAGGAGCGACGCAAGCAGGAGAACGGTGAGTGGCGACCCTCTGCCGGAGGGCGTGCTCTACCTTCAGGCTTCTTTAATTAGAGCTGAATGACGATCCAGTAATGAAGCGGGTTCTCACCAGCGGAACGTGTCTTTTCTGTCCCGTGTTGCCCTCGTTTCGGACCGTCCTCTTGTCTTTCTCTCTCTCTCTTCTCCGTTTCACAGAAAACGGGACGAAGGCCGGCTCTCAGTGCAGCTACCCAGGTCTCATGCGCATGCTTATTTCCAACCTTCTTGCATGCTGTAACGTTCTAAAACTCGAGTTTCGACTGCGGGGTCATCTCTAAAGCGCCGCTTCCTTTATTTCCAAAACTTTAGAGACAGTTTTAAACGTTGAGGCATCAGCTGCGCACCCCGCGGCTTGATCGACGACGAGAAACGTGCAACACAAAAGCCCCCAAACTAACTCTCTCAATTCCTCATGGGTGTGTTTCGGGGCGTGACGTGCAATAAACCAATCACTTGGTGTCCCCTGGATCAGCCGGGTGGCGCTCTGACTTTGGTGGGTTGCTATTTGAATGGTGCAGCTATCTGGAATTCAATGCACTGCGCCATGAGGTTCTCCATTTGAGTGTGATTGGAGAACCCACAGTACGGTGTATCCAATAGACAAATGCAGTCAGATTTCATAGCGTTCAGGTGGTTGCAGCAACACACCAAAAAATGTACAGAACACGCCTCAGTATGTAAATGAGGCCACGCCCATCGGGGAGATAGCTTCACACGCAGCGTTGCTATTTAAACGAGGCGTGAGAGTCGTCCGTTGGCGGGGTGTGAGATAGCCTAAGATTCCTCACTCTGTATTATTCGAGTTGATTTTGTCGTACAGGACTCGCCGTGTGATGTAATGATGATGTAATAACGGTGTAATAATTAACGATGCAGAGTTAATTGCTCTTCTCTCTTTTGTTCCATGTCGCCGACCTTCTCGTTTTCGAATCCTACAGGAATCAAAGCAGAAGAATGGGGAACCTTCCTGCACTGTAAACATCAGGTTGGTATGTTCTCCCCGTTCTGTCGGTCACCTCGGCGACGTGCCGCTGAACCGCAGCTCCGTTTCCTCCGCAGCTTTTCACGGATTTTGCCGAAATCCGCACGGAGATCGAGGCGGAGACGGAACGCACCACCAGCAACAAGGTACCGACGGACGCCGCCTCGGTGTGCCATTTTAAAGATCCGCCGCCTGTCCTCGTCCAGAGGTCCATTACGGTGTGACGTGTGTTGGTCCACAGGGCATCGGCGCGGAACCCATTCACCTGAAGATCTACTCCCCCAACGTCCTCAACCTCACGCTGGTCGACCTGCCAGGAATCACCAAGGTACCTCACCGTCACCGACGTCCACGGCGGGATTGGGGAGATCAGGGGCTCCTCCTAGTGTCTTAGCACGGTCGGCGCAGCTCCTCTAGAACCGAGCTCAAGTTGGTCTTGAAGACCTTGAGTCGTTCAGTTTTTTTTGGGGCTGGTTTTCCTCCATGCTGGCTCCTATGGTTCTTCGCTGTGATTGGACGCTCCTCTGCAGCTCCACGGTATGGAGAGTCCTAAAGAGCACTGTAGGTTGCTGAGCTTCATCTTCTGGAGGACAGGAGCTCCCTCTAGTGTCTCAGCACTGTTGGTACGGTCTTCTGAGGTATTGAGGTTTCAGTTGTAGGGATCAATATTTGTCTCTCGGTGTGGTGGGAGGTGTCCGTGTGGGACGTACGGGTTCCACGGCCGTACCACGGTTCCCGTTTCTCCCTCAGGTTCCAGTAGGCGACCAGCCGGAGGACATCGAGTCTCAGGTCCAGGAGATGATTCTGTCCTTCATCTCCAATCCCAACTCTCTGATTCTCTGCGTGTCTCCGGCGAACTCCGACCTGGCGACGTCAGACGCGCTCAAACTGGCGCGAGAGGTCGACCCCGACGGTAAGACATCAAAGAACCTGCATCGGAATCGTGTCCTTAAATTATACAGGGGACAAACTTATTCAGACATTCAGTTATAACACCACAAGAAATCGCACGGTTCTACGCTTCCAACAGTTTGGGGAAGGCCCTTTTCATTAAACACGAGTGACCTCAGCACTAAGTCTAAGTGGAGGAACCGAAGCGACTCACGTAGAGTCCCGACTTCAGCCCTATGCAGCATCTTGGGGATGAATTAGAATGTTGAATGTGAGACATGTCCTCGGTGTCTAACTCACAGACGCACAGGAACTCCCCCAGTGGTGGTGGCTGTTATAACTGAAATGGGGAACCAACCAATGGGACGTCAAAAACACTTCCGGTAGCGTTTCAATACGTTTTAGTGTATATTTATAAGTGTGTGTGTGTGTGTGTGTGTGTGTGTGTGTGTGTGTGGACGGGCAGGTCGCAGGACTCTGCTGGTGGTTAGTAAGTTGGATCTGATGGACGCGGGGACCGACGCTCTGGAGGTTCTGCTCGGTCGCGTGATTCCCGTGAGGCTGGGCATCATCGGCGTGGTGAACAGGTCAGGCGTTCTCTGTGCTTTCCTCCCACAGTTTACAAACAGACATGGTTTTAAGGTGAATTGGCTGCTCTAAATTGCCCCTATGCTGTGTGTGGGTCCAGCACATTGTTCTGTATGTGTAGGTTTTTGCCGGGAGAGGCTCCTCATCCAGTAGAGGGCAGCATTTACTCATTTTGCTTTCTAATATCTTGTGTTTTTTTTTTTGTATCTCGTTACATTTGTTTGTTAGATTAATATAATTCATCAATAATATTTCACTTTAACGACCATCACTATTATTTATGATAATTAAAATAATACTTTTTAAAAATTAATCACGGTGGCTTAGTGGTTTAGCATGTTCTCCTCTCAGCTCTACGGATTCCCGGTTCGAATCCCCATCTGGGTGGAGTTTCCATGTTCTCCCCGTGTCCGCGTGGGTTTCCTCTGGGTTCTCCGGTTTCATCCTACGGTCCAAAACCATGGATCAAGGTGAAATGAATTCTGCAAATTGCCCCATATAGAGTGTGTCTGTGTGAGTGAGTGTGTGCCCAGTGATGGATTGGCGTCCTGTCCTGGGTCTATCTGCCCAGCGCCCGAGATGTTCTCCCCTGGATGGGCATGGGGAACCCCACCGCGACCCTAATAGAGGATAAAGCGGGAGATGATGAATGAATGAATGAATTACAGCGGCACGGTGGCTTAATGGTTTAGCATGTTCTCCTCTCAGCTCTATGGATTCCCGGTTCGAATCCCCATCTGGGTGGAGTTTCCATGTTCTCCCTGTGTCCGCGTGGGTTTCCTCCGGGTTCTCCGGTTTCCTCCCACGGTACAAAAACATGGATCAAGGTGAAATGAATTCTCCAAATTGCCCCATATAGAGTGTCTGTGTGAGTGAGTGTGTGCCCAGCGATAGATTGGCGACCTCCCCCCCTCCGCTAATAGATGATAAAGCTGAAGATAATGGATGTACATCATTTTAACGATCATCAGTATTAATTATAGCAATTAAAATAATATTAAAACCATTAATTACAACCACAAGCAACAAAGGACCTGCACCAGCCTGTGTGTGTGGTGGATGATTAACAGCACTGCAGTGACACCGACATGGTGGTGCACACTGTTTTCTCCGAGTCTGATCCATTTGTAACGGCGCCACACTTGCACACCACCACATCAGTGTCACCGCAGTACCGAGATTGCCCCATCGCCCACACACTGCCCGAGCATCAAGAAATAAAGACCTAATAAAGTGGCCGAGTGACGGGACGTGACGTGACGTGTTCTTTCAGGAGCCAGCACGACCTGAACACTCAGAAGAGCGTCGCGGACGCCTGGCGGGACGAGCAGGCCTTCCTGCAGCGCCACTACCCCTCGCTGGCGTCCCGCTGCGGCTCCCGCCACCTGGGGCGCACCCTGAGCCGCCTGCTCATGCACCACATCCGCGACTGCCTGCCCGAGCTGAAGGCCCGCGTGACGGCGCTCAGCGCCCAGTTCCAGGCGCGGCTCAGCAGCTACGGTCAGCCGGTGGAGGACCACAGCGCCACCCTGCTGCAGATCGTCACCAAGTTCGCCACCGACTACTGCAACACCATCGAGGGCACGGCGCGCCAGATCCAGACCTCCGAGCTGTGAGTGCGGCGGCGAGAACGTTCCCGAAAACACAAATAACTGGAATGTCCGAGGGCAAAGGCCGCTCATATCGGATGGCGAGGGCCGGGGTTTCCGGGGGTGACCGGCGCGCACTGATCCGTGTTTTTTTTTGTTTTTTTGGGTGTGGCGTGCAGGTGCGGCGGAGCTCGGATCTGCTACATATTCCACGAGACCTTCGGACGCACCCTGCAGTCCATCGACCCTCTGAGCGGACTCACCGAGCTGGACATCCTCACCGCCATTCGCAACGCCACGGTACGTTCGCCATCGGCTCGTCCAGAGAACACCGCGGCGGCGAGCGTTAGGGGGCCACGTCCGAGGGCCGTTCGTACGAGCGGCCTGCTGATATCCATTCTAGGGGTGTCTTCAACTAAGGATTTTCATAGTCGAATCTGATTGGTCAGATTTTCCCTATAGTCGACCGATAGTCGAATCAGTTCAAATTTCACCACAAGATGGCGCTATAAGCGTGGTTTTTAAAAAAGATATTTTTTTTATATTTTACTTGTTTTTCTAGAGCACCGTAAATGGGATCCCCGTTCTGGACTTTTTTTCAAAAAAAAATATTAACAGAAATTAGGAGGATTTTATTTGACAAAAGGCTATATATATAACGAAAACAAAGACATTTCATGTAAAAACTAATGCTTAGCAGCAGCCATGGGCGCCCCCATGTGGTCAAAATGGTACATTCGACTATGAGGTTCATAGTCGACTACGGTTCTCCGAATCGAGTTGGCGAATCAGCGAGTATTGCAGCTCACCCCTACTGTTATCCATTCATTCCCTCGCCATTAGATGGCACCCCATCCTGCGAACCCGCTCCCGTAACGTCGCCGCCCCTCGACGTAAGCGCGTCCGGTGATCCGTGCCGAGTGCAGTGCATGCTGGGTAACGTGAGTGGCCGTCCCCGCAGGGTCCGCGGCCGGCGCTGTTCGTGCCGGAGGTGAGCTTCGAGCTGCTGGTCAAGAGGCAAATCAAGAGGCTGGAGGAGCCGAGCCTGCGGTGCGTGGAGCTCGTACACGAGGAGCTGCAGAGGATCATCCAGCACTGCTCAGCCTACAGCACGCAGGTAAAGAGGATCGCCCTTCCAATTCATCCCAAAACCAGCCGCGCTCCGGTGCTCGGCGCCGAACGTTGAGACACCGTTAACACCCGGCTGCGGGCCGACAACCGATCGGGTTCTGAGGGTCGTTCGGAGTTGCGTCAGTCGGGGTCGCGGCTGGAACATGAAGTTGTGACCCTCGGAACGAGGAACCGTACATCAGGCTGAAGCTACAGCAGGGAGAGACGGAGCTCGTTCTCGTCCTCCTTTAGTCCAGATCGCGTGGACGTTTCAGTACGTGGTTTTTTAAGAAGCCCGTAGCGTCTGATCTCACGAAGCATTCAGAGAACGTCGGACCGCCGGACAGGTTCTGATCTCAGAACAATTACGCTGGGGAACTGAGTCAAGCCTGTAATGTGCTCATTCTGCCACCGGGGGGATGAAATAACACCTCGTACTGTTCGCACTTTGTTCCCCTCACTGAAAAAAGATATATCTGAGCGCGCGCGCACACACACACACACACATAATCACATACACACACTCTCTCACACACACTCTCTCTCTCACACACACACTCTCTCTCACACACACACATACACCCTCACACACACACAATCACATACACACACACTCTCTCTCACACACACACTCTCTCTCACACACACAATCACATACACACACACTCTCTCTCACACACACACTCTCTCTCACACACAATCACATACACACACACACACACACTCTCTCTCTCACACACACACACAATCACATACACACACACTCACACACACACACACTCTCTCACACACACAATCACACACACACTCTTTCTTTCACACACACACAATCACACACACACACACACACACTCACATAATCACATACACACACACACTCTCTCTCACACACACACAATCACACTCACACACACACACTCTCTCTTTCACACACACACAATCACACACACTCACTCTCACACACACACACACACACACACACACACTCTCTCTCTCTCACACACACAATCACACTCACACACACACACTCTCAATCACACACACACACACACTCTCTCTCACACACACACAATTACACACACACACACACACACACACACACACACTCTCTCTCTCTCACCCACACACACTGACACACACAATTACACACACACACACTCTCTCTCTCTCTCACCCACACACACACACTTTGGGTTGCATAACCACGAAGCCGACATTTAATTCTCACCTGAAGGCGTTCAGGGATAAACGTGACCGCGGCGACGCTGCAGATCTGATTGGCCGATGCTGGACGTGGACATTTTGCTCTGTTTTTTTTAACGTAGTGGCCCTGAGGGATCAGAGGTTTGGATCTGAAAACGTTCGTCCGAGCTCTCCGCTTAAAACCCCATTCATTCCAAGAACAAGAGCTGTGAAGGGGGGGGGGGGTGTGTGTGACATCCCGTGTCCAGAAGGAGGCAGCACTGTGCACATCCTCACAGTGAGAACATGCCACTTCAGTTCAGCATGACCGTGAGGTCATCGGATCCGAACCTGCAGGACCAGCTGGTTCTTCCATCGGTGGATCCGAAGACGCCGGCTTCCAAGATGAGAACATCACGAGACCTCGGGTGGTCCAGACCCCGAGTGCAGTGGTCCACGTCTCTATCGACGCAAGGTCCTCGGAGAAGAACGTGTGATGTCATCGAGGCTAGACGAAGCTTGTGAGACCTTCGTTATGAAAAGGATTTCAGACGTTCAGACGTTGCACCCCCCCCCCCACGTTCATTAAAGCCGGAGCTCCATTGTTAATTTGGATAAGCTCCTCGTTATCATTCCCGTTCTCTATCGGCGTTCCGTCCCCCGGCTCTGTTTACCGCCGTCGCGCATTATCGCCGGCGTGTTTCCTGTTTTCATTTTCAATCCAAAGTCAATATTTAAGGCCGAAGCAGCTCGGGTTACAGACGCGCGGGCCGTGCCGACGGCGGCTGAATGATAACAGGGCGGATGTTTGGAACGCGGCCTTCGGAGTCGAGCAGACGGATCGCAGCGATAAGGTTATTAATGCGGCGGAACGTGCAGGAGGACGTGCTGCGGGTCAGAGTGATGAGCTCCACTCGCCGTCCCCTTAATCAGTTCCAAAGTTCCGCTTTAGTACTGTGATTATCAAGAATTTACATATCGTTCCCATATTATTATTTATTAATGAAATAAAACATCATAAAGTATAACGATTAAAAAATATTATTATTGCAATAAAGGGCGGCACGCTGGCTTAGTGGTTTAGCATGTTCTCCTCTCAGCGCTAGGGATTCGGTTCGAATCCCCATCTGGGTGGAGTTTCCATGTCCTCCCCATTTACGCATGGGTTTCCTCCGGGTTCTCCGCTTTCCTCCCACAGTCCAAAAATATGGATCAAGGTTCAGTTGAGTTCTCCAAATTGCCCCATATAGAGTGTGTCTGTGTGAGTGAGTGTGTGTCCAGTGATGGATTGGTGCCCTGTCCTGGGTGTATCTGCCCAGCGCCCGAGACGTTCTCCCCTGGATGGGCATGGGGAACCCCTGCTACCCCCCCCCCCCCCGCGACCCTAATAGAGGATAAAGCGGAAGATAATGGATGGATGGATGGATTATTTCAATAAAGATAGGAGCCACTAGAGGGCGTGAGTTATTGTATGTTTCATTACTGATAACGCCACTTTACGTCATGCCTCAGAACACCATTCATTATTCATTATAAGATCATGGCTACGAACTCAGGAGGGGTTTAGTATGTGGGTGTGGCATGGTTGTTGGTGCCAGATGGGGTACAAAGTGTTCTTTTATGAGATCCTGTTGTGATTTAGGAGTGAATGGGTTTTAAGACTGCCCAGCGATAGATTGGCGTCCTGTCCTGGGTGTATCTGCCCAGCGCCTGAGACGTTCTCCCCTGGATGGGCATGGAGAACCCCACCCCCCGCGACCCTAATAGAGGATAAAACCGGGTGTTCTGATGTTCAGGGTGGGGCGGCACGGTGGCTTAGTGGTTTAGCATGTTCTCCTCTCATTTGAACCGGGAATCTCCAAATTGCCCCATATAGAGTGTGTGTGAGTGAGTGTGGCAGCCTGTCCTGGGTGTATCTGCCCAGCGCCCGAGACGTTCTACCCTTGATTGGGCATGGGGAACCCCCCACGTGACCCTAATAGAGGATAAAGCGGAAGATAATGAATGGATGGATGGATGGGTTTTAAGACGTAATACAATTAAAGCAACACATGCCCTCTAGTGGTTCTTTTTGCTATTTGATATGAGGTTTGGGGTCAGAGTACAGGGTCGGTCAGGCTACAGCGCCCACACGTTGGTAACTTCAGTGGGATTTGAACCCGCAGCCTTCAGATCGACTGACCATCTGACCTGTGTGTCCGCAGGAGCTCTTGAGGTTTCCCAAACTGCACGACTCGATCGTGGAGGTGGTGACCGGGTTACTCAGGAAACGTCTACCCATCACCAATGACATGGTACAGCCTCCGGTCCACGGAACGCACGCAGAAGAACCGTCCTGAGATCAGAACCCGCGCACTGACACGGCCCTCGTGTGCTTCCTTTCTCTCCAGGTTCATAACCTGGTGGCTATAGAACTCGCGTACGTCAACACCAAGCACCCGGACTTCACGGACGCCGCTCAAGTCTCGGCGTCGGTCAACAGCCAGCAGGTGGTCGCCCCATTCAACCCCCCCCATCCCCCCGCGAAACCAAACGTCCCGTTACCCGTCTTTAATAACCCTGTCTCTCTTCCACCGGGGACTCGGACCCCTGTTCTCAGGCCGAGCCGCTGGATGGAGGGAAGCGCTGGAAGAACGATAAGATGCCCTCGGAGGAGAGAGGCGCCGTCCCCGGGTTCGGAAGCCCCACCAAGACGGTCAATCTGCTGGACACGGTGGGGCAATTTACTTCACTATGTACTTCCATCCATCATCTTCCACTTTATCCTCTATTAGGGTCGCGGGGGGGGGGGGGGGGGGGGGGGGGGGGGGGAGGGGGTGGTGGGGAGTGGGGTGTGGGGTGGGAGGTTGGGTGGGAGGTTGATGGTTCCCCATGCCCATCCAGGGGAGAACGTCTCAGGCGCTGGGCAGATAGACCCAGGACAGGACACCAATCTATCACTGGGCACACACTCACATACAAACACACTCTATATGGGGCAATTTGCAGAATTCGATTCACCTTGATCCATGTTTTTGGACTGTGGGAGGAAACCGGAGAACCCGGAGGAAACCCACGCGGACACGGGGAGAACATGGAAACCGAGAGGCGAACGTGCTAACCACTAAGCCACCGTGGCGCCCTCACTGCGTACTCAATACCTTAAATTTCCTGCGACACTGTAATGATTATAAATCGCCGGTTCTCCGTTCCGGACCCCCCAGGCCGTGCCCGTCTCCAGGAGACTGAGCGCTCGCGAGCAGCGGGACTGCGAGGTCATCCAGCGCCTCATCAAATCCTACTTCCTCATCGTCCGCAAGAACATCCAGGACAGGTCAGGACACACGTCCTCTAAAGATTTTAAAGTCTCCACCAGGTGGCGACTCATAAACGGCATTCAAAGACTTGAATTTGACTCGGCACGTCCGTCCGTCCGTCTGTCCTGTCCTGTTCTGTTCTCAGCGTTCCCAAAGCAGTGATGCACTTCTTGGTGAACTTTGTGAAGGAGCGGCTGCAGAGCGAGCTGGTGGGGCAACTGTACAAACAGCCCCTGCTGCAGGAGCTCCTGATCGAGTCTCAGGAAACGGCGCAGCAGAGGACCGAGGTGGCGCACATGCTGGAGGTGAGCGCCACCGTGTGGTGTTGGGGGGGAGAAGTTTGCATGTTCTCCTGATCTCTGTGCCTATTAACATTAACTATCGAAGTATATCCCGTTCAAAGTTCTCTCTTCGGGTGCTGGGATAGGCCCCGACTTTATGCACCACCTACTCATCCTGCCGTCTCTTTTCTCAGGCTCTTCAAAAAGCCAACGGCATCATCTCAGAGATCCGCGAGACGCATCTGTGGTAGCCCAACACCCTCAAGTGCAGACACAATGAGCAGTGTGTGTTTACATGTCTGTATGAGTGTGTGTGTGTGTGTGTTTACATGTCCGTATGAGTGTGTGTGTGTGTGTGTGTGTGTGTGTGTGTGTGTGTGTGTGTGTTTACATGTCCGTATGAATGTGTGTGTTTACATGTCCGTATGAGTGTATGTGTGTGTGTGTGTTCACATGTCTGTATGAGTGTGTGTGTGTGTGTGTGTGTGTGTGTTCACATGTCTGTATGAGTGTGTGTGTGTGTTTACATGTCTGTATGAGTGTGTGTGTGTTTACATGTCTGTATGAGTGTGTGTGTGTGTGTGTTTACATGTCTGTATGAGTGTGTGTGTGTGTGTGTGTGTGTGTGTGTGTGTTTACATGTCTGTATGAGTGTGAGTGTGTGTGTTTACATGTCTATATGAGTGTGTGTGTGTGTGTTTACATGTCTGTATGAGTGTGAGTGTGTGTGTGTGTGTGTGTTTACATGTCTGTATGAGTGTGTGTGTGTGTGTGTTTACATGTCTGTATGAGTGTGAGTGTGTGTGTGTGTGTGTTTACATGTCTGTATGAGTGTGTGTGTGTGTGTGTTTACATGTCTGTATGAGTGTGAGTGTGTGTGTGTGTGTGTGTTTACATGTCTGTATGAGTGTGTGTGTGTGTGTGTGTTCACATGTCTGTATGAGTGTGAGTGTGTGTGTGTGTGTGTTTACATGTCTGTATGAGTGTGTGTGTGTGTGTGTTTACATGTCTGTATGAGTGTGTGTGTGTGTGTGTGTTTACATGTCTGTATGAGTGTGTGTGTGTTTACATGTCTGTATGAATGTGTGTGTGTGTGTGTGTTTACATGTCCGTATGAGTGTGTGTGTGTGTGTGTGTTTACATGTCCGTATGAGTGTGTGTGTGTGTGTGTTTACATGTCTGTATGAGTGTGTGTGTGTTTACATGTCTGTATGAATGTGTGTGTGTGTGTGTGTGTGTGTGTGTGTTTACATGTCTGTATGAATGTGTGTGTGTGTGTGTGTGTTTACATGTCTGTATGTATGTGTGTGTGTGTGTGTGTGTGTGTGTGTACGTGATGAGGCTCGTGCTCTGCGGCGCCTCCATCAGGAACATAAAAGCAGCCCCAGGTTTTTCAGGTGCTTGAGGTTTCCATGGAAACGTCTGTGTTTATAATGTCTGTTGCATGGAATGTTTATTATCCTATCAGAATCTAGAATCGTGATGATGTCACTGGTATTCCTCTATTTAAATCATTCCCTTCTATACAGTACGAGTCAGACGTTTGGCCACGCCCCCTTTCTGGTCCACTCGCTGTAAAGATGGACTTTGTAGTTCTACAATTCCAGACTGTAGTCCATCTGTTTGTGTTCTACCCCAATAGTACCACCACAGAGCAGGGGTAATTTGGATCCTATCCCAGCAGTGTCACTGAGGTGTTTAAATGGACCTACAGCAGCACTGCTGCACTAAACCCCCCCCCCACATCAGTGTCACTGCAGAACCGACAACAAACAATCCACCATCCAAATGATACCTGTTCTGTTCTGTGATGCTCCTGAGAACCAACAGGGGGCGAACAAACACAGATGGACTACAGTCTGTAATTGTAGAACTACAAAGTCCATCTGTATGGACAGTGGAGGACATACAGGACGCAGCCACAAGGGGGCGTGTCCAAACTTTTGACGGGGTCTGTATGGGATCCTGTCACATGATGATAACTGCCATCGGGACTAGTGTTTAAAAAGATGACCTCATTGTAAACTAAAGACAGAAGTATTGAGACGCATCGTGATCATTAACGGAGGGAGCGGCGTTTGGACGTTCTTAAGGAACCCACGGCGAGCCCCGACCTCCAGAACCTTTGAAGTGGGTTCTCAGACCAAACATCAAAGCTCTTTTGGATGAATGGGCGAAAACTTCCATCCATCATCTTCCGCTTTATCCTCTATTAGGGTCGCGGGGGGTTCCCCATTCCCATCCAGGGGAGAACGTCTCGGGCGCTGGGCAGATACACCCAGGACAGGGCGCCAATCCATCACTGGGCACACACTCACTCACACAGACACACTCTATATGGGGCAATTTGGAGAACTCGATTGACTTGATCCATGTTTTTGGACTGTGGGAGGAAACCGGAGAACCCGGAGGAAACCCACGCGGACACGGGGAGAACATGGAAACTCCACCCAGATGGGGATTTTGAACCGAATCCCTAGTGCTGAGAGGAGAACATGCTAAACCACTAAGCCACCGTGCCTCCCTGCATTTATATTCATTCATTCATCCATCCATTATCTTCTGCTTTATCCTCTATTGGGGGGAGGGGTTCCCCATGACCATCCAGGGGAGAACGTTTCAGCGCTGGGCAGATACAGCCAGGACAGGACACCAATCCATCGCTGGGCACACACTCACTCACACAGACACACACACACACACACACTCTATATGGGACAATTTGGAGAACTCAATTGACCTTGATACATGTGGGAGGAAATCCGGAGAACCCGGAGGAAACCCACGCAGAAACAGAAAACCCACAAAAAACAGACAGAGGACGACGAGTGGACGTCGTTAAGGCCGCGGAAATAAACGAGCGGCTGGAACCCGAACGCCATCGAAGCTTCAGGAATAAGGAACGCCGAGGCGTCCCAATACTTCTGTTCACATTCTGTATCATAAGATTTACATCAGAGTTGTTTTGCCCGTGTAGGACGGGCTGAGGTTCGAACCGTGAGCCTGCTCGTCTATATACCAATAACCAAGTTGGTATGTTCTCCCCATGGACGCTGGGGTTTTTCTGCCACTTTCCACGAACACGCTACGAGATGCGGATTTCAAAATGTACTTCCCTGCACTTCACCCTTTCAGGTGGGTGCCGGGATAGGCTCCAGCATCCCCTCCAGAACCCGAAAATCATGAAAGAGAAGCAGCTCCTTATGGTTCAGTTTCCTTTCATACTGATATGTTATGATTTGGTATAAACACTCACTGCCGTGAAATCCGAGTCTCTAGCGCCACCGCTGGCCTGACTGAACCCACCACAGACGCGGCTGAAATGTGTGACAGGTGGGAGGCCGGAATGGGGATTCTGCCAGTGGCCCACAGGTGGCAGCACTGGCACCATGGAGAGCAGCGACCGTCTACTAGTCTGGACCTTACATTCCCGCATACCATAATACAAGTCCCACCAGAGAACCAGATCCCTGAGGACGTTCCGATTACGGACGGGACGTGTTGAATATGGACGCCGTTGTTCATGTTAAAGGAGAATCTTTAAGGAAACGGACCCTTCGTGTTTGTTTTCGTCTGTGTGTGTTGCATCATCGGGACTGATCTGCAGATGGCGCTCCGTTCCGTGTCCTTGGCGTGAATGACGTTCCAGGCGGTCGACGTGTTGATGTTGTGTGTGTGTGTACCGTGGTTCCGTGTGTGACGGTTCCGTTGCTTACAATCTGTCCTCGAGTGCTTGCATGATTACCGCACACCCTTTAAAGCGAGATAACCGGACGGACACGATGCAACACACACACACTCACACACTCACACACACACACACACACACACTCACACACACACACACACACACACACACACACACACACACACACACACACACACACACACACACAACAAAGACGGCTGATTTAGAACAAAAGCAAATCACAGTCAGGTAATTAGGACCGAGTGTTAGGGGGACGGGGGGGGGACGGGGGGACGGGGGTTTGGGGGGAGCCGGTCTCTAATCTGTAGCTGTTCCAGCTTCCGTGAGGTCAGACGACCTAAAAAGGGGGCCTTCCCCAAACTGTTCTCGTGAAGGTGGAAGCACGCCGTCGTCCCGGTTGTTTTTATTTCCCTGTGGCGACCGCGTCAATAAAATAAATTAAAGACTAAAGAAATGGACGTGTCTCGGTTTGTCGCGCGCGCCGGACGATGCGCGGCTGTTGCCACGACGACGGGATGCCGTTTTAAAATGAAGTTCCTGAGAGGCGCCTTTAGAGTTAAAGCTCAAGAGAAATTACAAATGCCCCATCGAAGAACAGTCTGAGGTCTGACGTGTGTCTTATGAACAGCACGGCTGCAGTGCGCCCCCTTCTGGACAAACTACGTAAAGACGAGCACTCGATCTTCCATCTAACGGTCTATCGCTGGGCTCAGACACTCACTCTATATAGGTGCAATTTAGCGCATCCAATTCACCTTGAATGCATGTTCTCGGACTGTGAGAGGAAACCGGAGAACCCAGAGGAAACCCACCCAGCGCCGAGAGGTGGACGGGCTCGGCACTAAGCCAGCGTGCCGCATCACAACATCTGTCTTATGAACAGCACGGCTGCAGTGCGCCCCCTTCTGGACAAACTACGTAAAGACGAGCACGCGATCTTCCATCTAACGGTCTATCGCTGGGCTCAGACACTCACTCTATATAGGTGCAATTTAGAGCATCCAATTCACCTTGAATGCATGTTCTCGGACTGTGAGAGGAAACCCGGAGAAGCCAGAGGAAACCCACGCGGACACGGGGAGGACATGCAAACCATCCCGATCGGGATTCAAACCTAGATCCCCAGCGCCGAGAGGTGGACGGGCTCGGCACTAAGCCAGCGTGCCGCATCACAACATCTGTCTTATGAGCAGCACTGCTGCAGTCCGCCCCCTTCTGGACAAACTACATAAAGACGAGCACTCCATCTTCCATGGTAACTGTTTTGCTGAGGTTTTTTTCGGGTCCTGACCCGCCCGCGTACACTGTCCCGGGACTGGTGGATGGGGGGGGGGGTGTAGCGTGGTGGGCGTGGCCTGTAGCCTCACAGGATTTTGGGTAGAACGTGTCGTAAAAAAAAACGTTTCTATAACGAAACGCAGAGCTGACGAGCCGTTCGTCTCCGTTCCCTCGGTTCGCTTCTGCCTCTGAGGCCTGTCCCTGCAGCTCAGACTCCGCCCTATCCCGGTACAGTATCGTTTGGATGTAGGGTGGTGGTATGGAGAGAACGAGGCGACCCCGTCAGGGTGAAGTGTAATGAATTTTAATGGCCTCTGCTGCAACCTCGGTGCTAATGAGATTATCGTTAACGGGACCGGCGGCGGCGGGTTCTCGCCAGATGTTCCCCGTTCCCTTCAGATCTAATGTGCGCAGATGTTTCAGACTAATGGAGAACAGATCCTCCTCTTCTTCATCGTGGTGAGGTGGTGGGCGATAAGAGGTGTGCACGGGTTAGAGCCGACGACCCGGGGGGGGGCGTTTCATTAACATTTTAAGTTGTGTCGTTCGTTTGGAAGAGTCGTTAAAATGTAATGCCAACCGTAATGCAAAAGAATGGGGGCAAGTGTGTGGCTGTTATAACCTGCTGCCCGAAACGTAAATGAAGAAGCCACAAAATACACAACAGCCATCCATTCATCCTTTATCTTGGGGGGGGGGGGGGGGGGTGGGGTGCAGGGGAGAACATTTCGGGCGCTGGGCAGATACACTCAGGACAGGGTGCCAATCTATCGTAGGGAAAAAAAACACTCTATATAGGTGTGCATCCTATTCACCTTGAATCCATGTTTTCGGACTGTGAGAGGAAACCCACGCGGACACGGGGAGGACATGCAAACCATCCCGATCGGGATTCGAACCTGGATCCCCAGCACTGAGAGATGGACGGGCTCGGCACTAGGCCGGCGTGCCGCATCACAACATCTGTCTTATGAACAGCGCGGCTGCAGTGCGCCCCCTTCTGGACAAACTACGTAAAGACGAGCACGCGATCTTCCATCTAACGGTCTATCGCTGGGCTCAGACACTCACTCTATATAGGTGCAATTTAGAGCATCCAATTTACCTTGAATGCATGTTCTCGGACTGTGAGAGGAAACCCGGAGAAGCCAGAGGAAACCCACGTGGACACGGGGAGGACATGCAAACCATCCCTGGATCCCCATCGAACCAGCGCCGAGAGGTGGACGGGCTCGGCACTAAGCCAGCATGCCGCATCACAACATTCAGACCAATCAAATTTAAGACGTTTATACGGTAGTGATCAGGATTGGGGGGGGTGGGGCGATTGGGAGGACCATCACATTCACATCAAAGGGCAATTTAACATCAGCGTTTATCGTGATAAATCAACAGACACAAGGAGAACATGCCAACTTTTTTGGGCCCCCTGCTGGTTAGGACACCGGGGTTCCCGTGTCTCCTTTCCGATTGGCCGTGTGGGTTTTAGGGGATCACCTCTTTCACGTTTGGTTTATATCTCGCGTCCATGGAGTATTAAAGTGACGCCACTTTGCCTTTAATGAAATGGGAACCCAACTTCCGTCGCCATGGTAACCATGTGGCGACGACTCGTGGCCCCTGAAGGCCGGAGTTAATTAACGCGGCGCTCGTTTCCACGCTCGGTTAAGATCAGCGACTCGGCGCGCCGCACCGTCTCCGAGCGGCGCCACGTTCAGGAGGCGAACCTCGCGGGGAGGCCTCGGGAAAAGGTCGCGCGATCCGTCCACCACCGAAACCCGGCGCTCCCGAGCGGCGGCGCCGACCTCGCCGATTAATCACGGCTGAATTACGCGCCATCGGCAAGTGCGGGTCGCACGGAACTCATCCGCTTCAGCGTGCAGAACCGCGTCCATGCTGAGAACGCCGGCGCGGAACGTTATCGGGTCATTTCCCCACACGCCCAGCGATCCCACCGTCGGCACGTGGAGCGCGGCTACAGAACACCTGCGCAGACCGGCGCCCCCCTGAGGACGCTCAGCGGAGACGGAGTGGGTGCGGTGGGCACGGCGGGTGATGGACGTGCAGACATGAAAGGGTCGATCCATGAGAGTTCGCTCGGCTGAGAACCCAGCGGAACCCCCGGGGACGGCCGCAGAGCCGGGGTCGGCGCACGCGTCGAGGTTATTCGGGTTCCTCGCCGTCGCGTTCTCCCTCGGTGAGCGACACTTTTATCTCACGGCGGGAAGTGAGGATTACGGCAATCAGCCGCTTTCAGCAGGACCGCGGTTAAGCTCTCGGGTTCCGTCCGCGGCGCTGAAGCCATTCGGGGGAACCTTCGCCGTGGATTTACATTCGCACCGGTTTTCCCGGTTTCAGAGCGGAGAGAACAGATAGAACCAAAAGGCCAGGCGGCCGAGCAGACAGGATTTCATTTATGAAGCGCAGACGGGGTGGAGGTGCCAGTTTACATCCATCCATTAACTTCTGCTTTATACTCTACTAGGGTCGCGGGGGGGGGGGGGTCCCCATGCCCATCCAGGGGAGAACGTTTCGGGCGCTGGGCAGATACACCCAGGACAGGGTGCCAATCTATCACTGGGCACACACTCACTCACACACACACACTCTATATGGGGCAATTTGGAGAAGTTGATTCACCTTGGGGCGGCACGCTGGCTTAGTGGTTTAGCACGTTCTCCTCTCAGCACTAGGGATTCCCGGTTCAAATCCCCATCTGGGTGGAGTTTCCATGTTCTCCCCGTGTCCGCGTGGGTTTCCTCCGGGTTCTCCGGTTTCCTCCCACAGTCCAAAAACATGGATCAAGTCAATGGAGTTCTCCAAATTGCCCCATATAGAGTGTGTTTGTGTGAGCGAGTGTGTGCCCAGTGATAGATTGGTACCCTGTCCCGGGTCTATCTGCCCAGCGCCTGAAACGTTCTCCCCTGGCTTGGAAGAACAAGGGGAACCCCCCCCCCCACAACCCTAATATAGGATAAAGCGGAAGATAATGAATTAATGATTGACCTGGACTGTGGGAGGAAACCCGGAGAACCCGGAGGAAACCCACGCGGACACGGGGAGAACATGGAAACTCCACCCAGATTGGGGTTCGAACCGGGAAATCCCCAGCGCTGAGAGGAGAACATGCTAAACCACTAAGCCGCCAACACGATAATAATAATAATAATCATAATAAACGAATGTGTTGCTGTTACTTCTTACAGAGCGATCGTCGTGAGTCGCTCTGGAAACGATTCCTCTGAATCGCGTGATGGCGTGTAAACGGCGCTGTAGCTAGCTAAGCTCCTCCCCCTCCGCGCTGCCAGACCGCCAAACCGCCACAGCGCCGACCTCAGGAGAACTTTCAAACTTCAAAGGGACTTTGATGATTGAACTCATTCATGTGACTCCACAACAGTGTTGATGCTGCCCCTCCCCCCCGCGCTCAAGGAGGACGAGCCTCGGTCCTCACAAGATTTCTTCCTTAAAATAACAACATAACAGGGAGTTTTGTCTTGCCACTGTCTCTTCGTCTTGCTCTTTAGGGGTTTAAAGGCTTATAAGACTGTAAAGCTGCATTGTGATGATGTACGATTGTAAAACACGCTGTATAAATAAATTACTTGACACGCAGGCAGAACCTGGCATCCCCCCCCCCCTCCCCCCCACAGCCTCGGTCCTCACAAGGATCCTTTAGTTTGAAAAACCAATACCAGCAACTTCCTGCCACCGTCCCAGTCTCCCGAGAGTCGATGCACGACGTGAAACAAGGCTTTATGAATAAATTAAATTTAGTTGGTTACGTTTTGGCCGTCGTCTCATTACGAGCGCCTGTGGGGCAATTAGGCGAAAAATGTGCGATTACATAAAGCCCGGATCTTGGGGCAGATAGCCGCAGACGCACGGACGGACGGACGGACGGACGGGACCAAAGCCTCGCCGACGGCTCTGAAGCGCCGGACAAGAGAGGCGTCACATCAAAGGCCTCAGCGATCCGGGGCCGCCGGCACTCCAGGACCTTTAATAAAATTTTGATGGGGCGTAATTCCGACGCAAAACGGGTTCCGATTACACGCTCGCTGAGATGAAGCGAGGCAGAGCTTATCACGGCTGAGGAAACGAGGGCAGCGCCGCGGACCACGGATTCAATTAAAGAGGACGAGTGGAGCTGTCCTTCAGCACCGCCGCCGTCTCACAACCGAACGTACGATTTAATTACAGCGAAACAGTCGGAGGAACGCGGACGGGCCTTCGGTTTTCTGACCTCGGTCCGAGTTCCTCAGCGTCATGCTGGGTTTGTGTTGATTTTCAACAAAACCTGGCAACAAGGTGGCGCTTCTGATTTATTTTTAATACGAATGTGACGCGATCAGAGGTGCGCATTATTTGCAATAATGTCACGGCTGGATGAGCGGCTCAGCCAATCAGATCTTAGAAGAGGAACTACCTAACTTCTGACCACACATGGGGTTAACAACCCAACTATGTTTATTCATTAATCCATTATCTTCTGCTTTATCCTCTATTAGGGTCGGGGGGGGGGGTGTGGGGGGTTCCCCATGCCCATCCAGGGGAGAACGTTTCAGGAGCTGGGCAGATACACCCAGGACAGGACGCCAATCTATCGCTGGGCACACACTCACTCACACAGACACACTCTATATGGGGCAATTTAGAGAACTTGATCCATGTTTTTGGACTGTGGGAGGAAACCGAAGAACCCGGAGAAAACCCATGCGGACACGGGGAGAACATGGAAACTCCACCCAGATGGGGATTCGAACCGGGAATCCCTGGCGCTGAGAACCACTAAGCCACCATAAATTAATTTATTAAAAATTAAATCGTTAATACTCTGCTCTTCCAAGTCAGGTTTTTAAAGTGAACGCTGATTGTTGAGTAACAGGATTCCAGTTTCTCTAACAATCAAACACTGCCGTCTAGTGGCCAAATCACAGATCGCACTTTATAAAAACAGTGTAACATCTTTGGTGCTGATCGGTTTATATTAATCTGTATTTTATGATTTAAAATAACGTATTGTATATCACGCATTGACACGAGCGTAAAGCGCTCAGAGGGGTGTGTTATCGTCAGTGATGTCACGGCTGGACAAACGGCTCAGCCAATCAGATTTAAGGAGCAGAAGCACCCTGTTGTTTATAACCCTCGGCCTCTGTGTGGTGAATTAATAATGAAGAGTCTTGTTGTTGAGTTTGGACAGCACAGTCCCATACGGGTTAAACGGCGCCCCCTCTGACAGGCCCTCAATGATCGTTTGCTGATGAGCTGAATTAGTCTCATTAGGGTGGAGAACGTTCTGCAGGCGAAAGTCAATATTTGGTCTTTCTGAGGGAAGGAGAGGTAAAAGAAGGCAGACACGTCCAGATAACGTCCAGAGAACATCCAGAGAACATCCAGAGAACGTAATGAAGCCATTTTTAAAGTCGTTATGGAACATTAAGGTCTCACAAAGAGGCATGAAGGTACCGTCATGTAAACAAGCCGAGTGTTGGTCACCATGGTGATGGCTCTCAGACACTCTACAGTGATGGTGGAGTACTGCGCACACACTTCAGCCAATTTTAGAATAATTAGATTAATTATAATAATAAGGGTGGATTAGTGGTGAGCATGTTCTGCTCTCAGCACTAGGGATTCTCAGTTCGAATCCCAATCTGGGTGGAGTTTCCATGTTCTCCCCGTGTCCGCGTGGGTTTCCTCCGGGTTCTCCGGTTTCCTCCCACAGTCCAAAATCATGGATCAAGGTCAACTGAATTCTCCAAATTGCCCCATATAGAGTGTGTCTGTGTGAGTGAGTGTGTGCCCAGCGATAGATTGGTGTCCTGACCTGGGTCTATCTGCCCAGCGCCCGAAACGTTCTGGGCATGGGGAACCTCAGCGCGACCCTAATAGAGGATAAAGCAGAAGATAATGGCTGGATGGATTTCTCTGGTCTGTGGTCACTCTTGTAGTGTTGTATATATTAAGGTGGCTCGTTCCACCGTTATTTCGTCCCTGAAGCTTTCGGAACGTATATGGATTGCCCCCCTGTCCTGGGTGTATCTGCCCAGCGCCCGAAACGTTCTCCCCTGGATGGGCATGGGGAACCCCCCCCCCTCCCCGACCCTAGTAGAGGATAAAGCAGAAGATGATGGATGGATAATAATTCAGGGTTTTAATAATTAGGGTCGCGGTTGGGTTCCCCATGCCCATCATCCAGGGGAGAACGTCTCGGGCGCTGGGCAGAGACACCCAGGACAGGATGCCAGTCTATCACTGGGCACACACTCACTCACACAGACACACTCTATATGGGGCAATTTTGAGAATAAAATTTTGTTTTTGGACTGTGGGAGGAAAGCGGAGAACCCGGAGGAAACCCACGCAGGCACGGGGAGAACATGGAAACTCCACCCAGATGGGGATTTGAACCGATGGATAAAAATAATAATAATAATAATGAGAATGTTGATCTTCATCACGTCAGTTGTGTGTTTCTGAACTGATGGAGGTCGCCGAGCACTTCTCTTTTGCTTCATTATGTAGTTTCTGGATGTTCAGAGTTGGGAGGATCTCCGTGTGTTTCTGCGCCTCGCAGACGTTCTTTATACATCCATCAATACGGACGGCTCTCGGGTCGGCGGATTAACATCGATCCAAGCCGCTTCTTCCAGCTCCATCGAGTCATTACGCCCCTCCGCCAAACGGGGCATCATTTCATCCGACGGCCAACGCCGAATCACAACAATGCCTCGGTTCTACGTCGACGGCGAGGAGAAGGACTGCGGCGCGTCGGGAACCGGACACCGCGAGCTCCCGCGTCCGCACGTCTTTTATTCACAGCGCCCCTCTGATCTCACGGCCGACGCCTCGACCTCACCAAGAGTCAGCGCGCCTTTCATGTGCATTCCTCAAAAGCACGATAAAGGGCGGCCGGCGCGTTCCGAGATCTGACGCTGCAGACCGAGCCGGCCAAAAAAAAAAAAAAAAAGCCCAATGCTCAAGATTCAAACCCTGATATTATACAGAACACGACTGTCTCCCAACTCTGAGTTACAGACCTGGAGGTGGGTCTGAGGTTTAGTACCTCAACCTCTGAACTGCGTGCAGGGAGAATCTGAAAGAGCTCAACTACTCGACAAGCAGGGTCCGAATCTGAAGAGTGAGAAACTCTGCAGTGTTATTGTTTTATTGAATACTTTATGAGAGTCGAGGCAGAAAGGTGTGGGGGGGGTGCGAGGGTGTGTGTGTGTGTGTGTGTGTGTGTGTGTGTGTGGGAGTGTGTGTTGTGGTGGGATCCATGCAGTCTGCATAATGTTAGTCAATGCTATTGAAGAAGCCAGCAGGAATCAAAAAGTCAGTGTTGACTCATGAATCGATTATGACTGAATCATCTGAATTGAATGCAACTGCAGGAGAAATGGTAACGGTGAGTGTTTGGGGGGGGGGGGCGGTGTGGTCGCTCAGTGGTGAGGGTGTTGGACCTCTAAATGTGGGTCCTTCAGCAAGACGAAACCCTAACCCTCATCGCTCCAGGGGCTGTGTCATGGCCGACCCCGTATTCTCACCCCATCAGGTTGGTCGGGGGGTATAAAGCTGAGGCTGGGTATATGGGGCAATTCGTAGGCTGGTGGTTAAGGAAACAGCCCAGAAAACTAAAGCTCTCCTGTTCAATTCCCAGGTCCACTAATTACTAAGGCTGAAGTGTCCTTGAGGAAGGCACCTAACTCCATAACATAAAGGTGTGTGTGTGTGTGTGTGTGTGTGTGTGGGGGGGGGGGTGTTGTGGTTGGATCTGTTCCCTGGCTTTAATGTGGAGGAAAAATACGTTTGTGTAGTACAGTAGGCAAAATTCCATCAGTAAACTGTATACAGTATATAGTGTAGGTTATACAGTATACAGTACACAGCACAGAGTATACAGTACAGAGTACACAGCACAGAGTATACAGTACAGAGTACACAGTATACAGTACACAGTATAGAGTATACAGTACAGAGTATACAGTACACAGTATACAGTACACAGTACAGAGTATACAGTACACAGTACAGAGTATACAGTACACAGTATAGAGTACAGAGTATACAGTACAGAGTATAGAGTACAGAGTATACAGTACACAGTATAGAGTACAGAGTATACAGTACACAGTATAGAGTACAGAGTATACAGTATACAGTATAGAGTACAGAGTATACAGTACACAGTACAGAGTATACAGTACACAGTACAGAGTATACAGTACACAGTATAGAGTACAGAGTATACAGTACAGAGTAGAGTACAGAGTATACAGTATACAGTATAGAGTACACAGTATACAGTACAGAGTATACAGTACACAGTATAGAGTACACAGTATACAGTACAGAGTATAGAGTACAGAGTATACAGTATATAGTACAGAGTACAGAGTATACAGTATATAGTACAGAGTACAGAGTATACAGTATATAGTACAGAGTACAGAGTATACTGTATATAGTACAGAGTACAGAGGACAGAGGGAGTAAAAGGACTTCCTCCAGCAGCTCAGTCAGTAAATCTGCTCCCGCAGACCGAGGCGTGCGATCGGCTGATAAACTAACATTTGATGAAGAGGTTAAACGTCCTCGGCGGCGCTGAGCGTTCCAGCTGCGATCTCAGAACGTCTGAACACGCCGCGCTCGCCGAAAAGCCGTGTCAGCAAGTTGCGCGAGCGCCGCGTCTCATTAATGCATGTTTGCGCGGGTAACGGTCGCCCTCGCGGTAATTACAGTGAACCATATGCTCACATATGCTCATTATATCGATTTCCGGGGATGTGGGGTGTGGGGGGTGGGGGGTGTTTGTAAGTCTTCCAGAGAGAAAGTAGAGAGGCGGTTCATATCGGACTGACGACACGCTTTAAAAACAACAGCCGTGAGGATCAACACGCCGGGTTCTGCAGGGCCCGCAGACGACTGCGCCGTGTTTAATTAAATCAGCACTCATAAATATTACAACAGAGACGATAACCAAGCTAACAATGAGGGGGGGCAGCGAGTGCACAGGGATTTATTGGAGAAGGATTATAGTAGATGTGGCAACTCGTTTGTGGGATTATAGTAGATGTGGCAACTGTTGTTTGTGGGATTATAGTGAATGTGGCAACTGTTGTTTGTGGGATTATAGTAGTTAGGGCAACTGTTGTATGTGGTATTATATTAGGTGTGGCAACTGTTGTCTGTGGGATTATAGTAGTTGTGGCAACTGTTGTTTGTGGGATTATTGTAGGTGTGGCAACTGTTGTTTATGGAATTATAGTAGGTGTGGCAACTGTTGTCTGTGGGATTATAGTAGTTGTGGCAATTTTTGTTTGTGGGATTATAGTAGATGCGGTAACTGTTGTTTGTGGGATTACAGTAGTTGTGGCAACTGTTTGAGGGATTATAGTACTGTAGTTGTGGAAGCCACTGTTTATCAGGGATTACACCAGTTGTGGCAACTGTTCATTTAGGATTATAATAATTATGGCAACCTTTGTTTATGAAGGATTATAATAGTTGTGGCAACCGTTGTTCAACCGTTGTTCAAGACATCCATCCATCCATTATCACCCTTTATCCTCTATTAGGGTCGCGGTGGGGTTCCCCATGCCCATCCAGGGGAGAACGTCTCAGGCGCTGGGCAGATAGACCCAGGACAGGACGCCAATCCATTGCTGGGAACACACTCACACAGACACACTCTATATGGGGTAATTTGGAGAACTCAGAAAAAAAAAACGGAGAACCCGGAGGAAACCCACGCGGACATGGGGAGAACATGGAAACTCCACCCAGATGGGGATTCGAACCGGGAATCCCTAGCACTGAGAGGAGAACATGCTGACCACTAAGCCACCGTGCCGCCCTGTTCAAGATATAGAAAACGAAATGTATCCTGGGGGAGGCGTGTCTGTGGTCGAACCTTGAGGTGGATGTGCTACAACGAAGTTGCCCCCGGTGTTATATACACTATATAAGCCACCCTCTGACACCACACGGGGTTAACGACCCCGTTTACATACACAAATCGTTACCGCGTCACATGGTCTGATCTACGAGCGCGGCGTATCGGTCCTCGTTTCCAAAGACCGGCGCGACGTCCACGGGCCGGTCGGCCTGGACGTTCTCCGGATCGATCCGGTCGCTCCGGCGCCGTTGGTCCGTGTTGACAAAAGATAAATCCTGGGGAAATTAGCTGTAAACACAGCGACTGCGGGAGGGACGCGGAACCCGGGGGACCGGGGCTGCCCGGCGCTGCCCGGCGCTCGATACGCTGAATCATTTATTAGGACACGGAGTAAACAGAACCGAATCGAATCTTAAGGAGCTGAATGATTGCCGCGGTCGAACAGCGAGCGCCGCCGCCGTCCCGATGAGAGGCGTCACGAGGGGGTCCTCCGGCACTCCGCAGAACCCGAGCGCTCGGGTTCTGCCGCTCCGGGTCGGAACGTGCTCGTGAACCGCTGTAGCACTTTAGGACTTCTAAGCGTCCCAACATGACGTTTGGGGTCAGAACGTCGGGTCAGTCACGACACAACCTCCCGGGAGAAACGAGGGTTAGGGGCCCCGCTCGAGGGCCCGTGATGGTAATTAAAGTGGACCTGGGATAAGACAACCCCCCCCCCCCCAACACTGAGGTTCCACACCCATCACATACATTATTTCTTCGTTCCATGGCATCGGTTTCCATGACGAGACGCCACAGCACATCATTATTGTCCTGAACCCCCCCCCCCACCCCACCCCCCCACATTCTCTGTATGTTCTCCCTCACCCCGTCCATAACACTATGTTCTCACTCTATGTTCTCTGTGGGTTCAGGTTTAGAACACTGTAAAGCTGCTTTGAGACATTTGTCCGTTCATTATCGTCTGCTTAATCTCACAGTATGGATTGGCGTCCTGTCCTGAGTGTATCTGCCCAGCGCCCGAAACGTTCTCCCCTGGATGGGCATGGGGAACCCCTCCTGCGACCCTAGTACAGGATAAAGCGGAAGATAACGGATGGAGGAATGGATGGGTTCCACCACATGGTGGCGTAGTGGCGAGCGCGTGCCCTCTTTTTGAAGCTGGGGATTCCCGGTTTGAATCCCAATCTGAGTGGAGTTTGCATGTCCTCCCCGTGTCCGCGTGGGTTTCCATCGGGTTCTCCAGTTTCCTCCCACGGTCCAAAAACATGGATTCAAGGTGAAGTAGCTGCTCTAAATTGCCCCTATAGAGGGTGTGTGTCCTGGGTGGCGCCCTGTCCTGAGTGTATCCCCGCACCCAAAACGTTCTCCCCTGGATGAGCATGGGAACCCCCACCCTAGTAGAGGATTAAGCAGAATATAATGGATGGATGGGTTCCACCACTTGGTGGCGCTGGATCAGGCGCGTTCTTTAATTCCGTGTTTGTTCTGTTGTGTCATCGTGTTGAGGAGCAGATCTCTATTCCGGGTCTGGCGTCTCATTTCGGGAGTTCTGCCGCCCGGGAGACCCCGGAGACCCGGCTCAGTTTCTGGCGTTCTCTCTTTACGAGACACAAAGTGCCGGCTCCGCGTTCTAGCGACAGAATTAACGAGCGTCCTCGTTCCCAGAGCAGCCGTTGATGAAGCAGACGGTGTGAATCGGCGTCGGCGGTTCTAACGGATGAGCGGGGCGGGTCGGCCGTGATTTAGCGCTCGCTTTTCTCTCTGGTCCCGCGAGGCTCTGATGGATGCTTATGTTACCTCGGGTTCCGTCGGAGACAGACGGGGGACGGGGTGATTATGAGCAGGTGCATGAGTGGAACGCCATCTCAGGTTCTCAAGGACACTGCGCAGGAGTAACATTAATGACTCACACAGAACGCGGGGCACCGGGTCCTTTCTGTGTGGAGTTGGAAGGTTCTGGCTGGGTGGAGGTTCTGGCTGGGCGGAGGTTCTGGCTGGGCGGAGGTTCTGTCTGGGCGGAGGTTCTGGTTGGGCGGAGGTTCTGGCTGGGTGGAGGTTCTGATTGGGTGGAGGTACTGGCTGGGCAAAGGTTCTGGCTGGGCGGAGGTTCTGGCTGGGCGGAGGTTCTGGCGGGGCGGAGGTTCTGGCGGGGCGGAGGTTCTCGCGGGGCGGAGGTTCTCGCGGGGCGGAGGTTCTCGCGGGGCGATTTGGTAAGAACTGCAGTAAACAGGTATGAATGTTGTTCGTCTGTAAGCAATAAAAAGAACAGCAGCCACAACTACTATAATCGTAAACGACGGTTGCCACAACCACTATAATCCTTCATAAACAGCAGTTGCCATGACAACTATAATCACTTATAAACAACAACTACTATAGCAATAGTTATAACCACAACCATTATAATTCCTCAAACAACTGTCGCTTTGACTATCATGAGCCTTAAACTAACGGTTGCCACAACTACTGTAAACTCTAATAAACAGCGGTTGCCACGAACACTAAAATCCCCTACGAGCAATGTTTGCCACAACCACTGTAATTGCTTATAGGCATCTATACAGAAGGTTCTCGTCTCGCTGGGTGGAGGTCCACAGACCACGGGATAACAAGCGACATCGTCCACGCCGACGACATCCTGAATGGATGCATTTAAGAGAACATGTGGTGCAGAACCCGGGTGCAGAGGGAGCGCGTGTCAGAACAGTGCTGCTGTGATACTAATTACTTTTAATTATAATGTTCCGACGCTGCGAAGCCTTAGAAACCATGAGCAGACGAGAGTGCGAGGACCGGAACCAAGATCAGCCAATCAGATCGGTTTGTACCGTACTGGACGTGATGCAGGGGGGGGGGGGGGTCGAGCAGAACCTCGCGAGAGCCGCAGATTTGAATAGTTTTGGTTGGACAGAGGCGGCACGGTGGCTTAGTGGTTTAGCATGTTCTCCTCTCAGCACTAGGGATTCCCGGTTCGAATCCCCATCTGGGTGGAGTCTCCATGTCCTCCCCGTGTCTGCGTGGGTTTCCTCCGGGTTCTCCGGTTTCCTCCCACAGTCCAAAAACATGGATCAAGTCAATTGAGTTCTCCAAATTGCCCCATATAGAGTGTGTCTGTGTGAGTGAGTGTGTGCCCAGCGATGGCTTGGCGCCCTGTCCTGGGTCTATCTGCCCAGCGCCCGAGACGTTCTCCCCTGGATAGGCATGGGGAACCCCCCCCCTAATAGAGGATAAAGTGGAAGATAATGAATGAATGAATGAATGGTTGGACAGAGGCGTCGGGCGTGATGCCGTGTAATAAACCGGGGAACATTCAGGTTCCATCGTTGGAAAGGTGCTCCACATCCGGACCGGTGAGCCATCGCCTCGGCCCGAATATTTGTTTCCCTGCTTCTTTAATTATTAACGTCGGCGCCGCGGGCGCCGGCAGCAGAGTGCAGTCTGATCTCAGCTCATAACCGCGAGGTCAGGTGACACACCGGGTCCCGGGTCGGAGAACAACCGCGGACTCGAAAGGTTAGAACCAAACGGCACCGGACCTCCATCCAAAGGATATGAAGTGTAAACATCACCTGATCTCGTTATCTTCTGCTTAATCCTATAATAAGGTCACGTGGGGGTTAGGGGGGTGGGGTTCCCCCCCGTGCCCCTCCAGGGGAGAACGTTTGGATCGTTGGGCAGATACACCCGGGAACACCCCATCCATCACTGCGGACACACTCACTCACACAGACACGCAATTTATGGGGCAATGTAGAGCAGCTAATTCACCTTGAATCCATGTTCTTGGACTGTGGGTGGAAACCGGAGAACCCACGCGGACACGGGGAGGACATGGAATCTCCAACCAGATTGGGATTCGAACCTGGAATCCCCAGCACTAAGAGGCAGACATGTCGCCTCGGGAGAACGTTTTGGGCATCACTCACTCACACAGACACACACACAATATATATAGGGGCAATTTATAGCCTCCAATTCACCTTAAAATCATGTTCTTGGACTGTGGGAGGAAAGCGGAGAACCCGGAGGAAACCCTAGCGGACACGGGGAGAACATGGAAAACTCCACCCAGATCGGGTGGATTCCAACCTGGATCCCCAGCACTGAGAGGAGAACATGCTAAACTCTACGCCGCCGTGCCGATGCCGGTGCACTCTTCCCTACAGAGCGATGCAATGTCAAGACAGGTCACCCTTCTGCCCCAATACCCCGGCCCCTCAACCACCACAGGCTCTTATAGGTGTGATGCTCTGGAACGTGTACTGTACCGCCGGAACGGACGGGATAGGCCACGCAGACCAGCGAGCGCGATGACGGGCAGCGCCGTTTGGCGCCGATTCCATAATTGCTCGTCTGCGACGGGTGCAGATTTAATTTTGCGTTCCGTCTTCAGCGGCGGTTCGTCCTCATCGCGTCTCCGCACGTCGTCTCCGCACGTCGTCTCCTCCCTGCCGTTCGTGTTCACAGCGTTTCCCACGAAACATTCACACAACATTCCACACGCTCGACCACCTAACACCTGCAGCTGCACGCGGTTCTCCGGCAGAACCGATGGAACCCGTCTGTTCCACTTCTAAAGCTTTTAGAAGATCGGACGCCGAGGTTACGAGAATCGACTCGGGGTCGCCATCACACCGGAACCTTGAGGACCGCCGATGATGTCACGGGTTCTTGGGTCGGGTGTGATGTCCATAGCTATTTATTCTCGTCCTCAGCGCTCGCTCATCCAACCGGTTCCCTCGCTAAGTTCCCCTCGTCCGGCGGAACAGGGACAGTAACGGACGGACGGACGGACGGACGGCGTTCCGGCGTCGCGGCGACCGGGTGCAGGCGCACAACTGATGAAATCCAAGAGCAACGTGGAAGCGAAGCGCGGCGGAGACGAAGCGGCGGAGACGAAGCGGCGGCTCATGTTTATTCAGAGCCTCCGTAACGAGGCCATCGCTTGTCTTCAGAATAATAAAGGTGATAACGCGCTGCATCATCCGTGACGTGGTTAACCTTTCGCTCAGCGGACCTTCGGCGTCTGAACGCATCACGAGCTTCAGGATCCGCGCTGCGTTTCACGATAAAGAATTGTACGTAAGTAAATTAAAGCTGCATCCAAATTAATTACCACATTAGTTTTGATTTGGTAAGAACTGCAGTAAACGGCATGATGCACCTCATTACCGTTAAATCATTCCACAAAAAAAAAAAAAAACAGTTGCCACAACTACTATAATCCCTCATAGACAATGTTGCCATGACTAATAAAATCCCTTAAGAAATGGAAGCAGCAACTATTACGGTAAAATCGTAAACAATGGTTTACTATACTACTATAATCATTCATAGACAGCAGTTGCCATGACAACTAGAATCACAATTGTAACTACTATAGTATAACGTATACAATAGTTGCCCCAACAACTACAATCCCTTAAATCCCTTAAACAACATCAAACTAAACTGACTATTATGAGCCATTAAACAAAGGTTGCCACAACCACTATAATCCCTAATAAACATCGGTTGCCATGACCACTAAAATCCCCCCATACGGACAATGTTTGCACAACTACTATAATTGCTCATAGGCAACAGTTGCCACAACCACTATAATCCTTCATAGATAGCAGTTGCCATGACAACTATAATCACTTATACACCACAACAGTACCATACACCACAACAGTACAAACTACAATAGTATGACATACACAATAGTTGCCACAACCATTATAATCCCTCAAACAACTGTTGCTTTGACTATTATGAGCCTTAAACCAATGGTTGCCACGACCACTAAAATCCCTTGCGAACAATGTTTGCCACAACTACTACAATCCTTCATAGACAGCGGTTACCATGACCGGCATGATGACTAAAATCCGTCACAAACAGCGGTTGCAACAACTGCTGTAATAACAATGGTTGCCAGAACTACTATAATCCCCCACACATGATGCTGGTCACAAACGGATGCAGCCTGCCTGCTGATTGGCCGTGAACGACATCTATTATTTAAATTGGGATAAGCGTGAATAAATTATAAACACCGCGGGCCGCTGGTTAAATCTCCCTGCGGCAGCGGCGACGTGCTCCACCTTTCCCCAAACGTGTAGGTACATCCATCACGAATCTAAAACGGCCCTGCCCCCCCTCGACCCCTGCTGGTGGAACGCAGCACACCAGGTTCTGTGTCCAGGCGGAAGCGGAACACATTAAGCCCCACGCCTCGGGTCACCTCGGTGACTCCACTTTCACACAGGATTGATTTCCTAATTAACACCAGGGCGTCCCTGGGCCCCCGCGGTTGCCCCATGCCATGCACCGTGCTGTTGCCAGGGTTTCCATGCGTTTTCGGAGACTTCCGGTGTTCCCCATGTTCCCCCGTGGGCAGCACACTCGCGCCGGCAGCCGCACCAGACCGGAACCCAAACGTCCGCAGAGGCCGAGCGACACCTCCGTTTTATTTCTTGGGGGGGGGCGTTCTCACTTCCACCCGGCGCCTGGTTGGTTCTGCTCCCTCATTGTCTCATCACCGCGGTGGAACAGCAGAGTGAAGCGTTCTTACAGGTACCGCAGAACAAACAGCCTGAATAATTCATGAGGATTAGCAAACTGGCTCCGAACCCGAACCCGGCGCCGGCTCTGACCCCCGCGCCGCCCGCGAACTCATGAAAGTTTAATTCCATTATGGCCGTGTTTTTTCGGTGTTTAATGGCTCTGAATGGAGAGGCGGCGCATTCGGCTTTCATCGATTCCTCTCTCTCTCTGGACTTTTTAAGGAAAACACTTACGCTTTCTGCCCCGGCTTTTTGCATCACGAGCCCCAAGAAATCCACTGCCCCCGTTGTTGCCACCGTAACCACAGCGACGGACAAAGATACCCCTGATGCCCATCACTGCACCAAGGGTACACATCATTATCATTGAGTATTGAGTGCTCAGTGTTGGGTCATTACATCACTAAAGGCGAGGTGTCCATCCTGAGGCCAGTAGACGGAACACGGCAGGGAACCGAAAGTCAATAGTCCATAAGATGGACTGCCGCAACGGTTCCAAGATCTACACACATGCTGAGGCTCCTATCAGTACCGACATCATAGAGAGTGAGAACGTCAGACCTGAGGCTCCTGTCAGTACCGACATCATAAAGAGTGAGAACTCCTGTCAGGACTGACACTGCAGAGAGTGAGAACGTCAGCCCTGAGCCTCCTGTCAGTACTGACATCATAAAGAGTGAGAACGTCAGACCTGAGGCTCCTGTCAGTACTGACATCATAAAGAGTGAGAACGTCAGACCTGAGGCTCCTGTCAGTACTGACATCATAGAGAGTGAGAACGTCAGACCTGAGGCTCCTGTCAGTACTGACATCATAGAGAGTGAGAACCTCAGCCCTGAGGCTCCTGTCAGGACTGACATCATAGAGAGTGAGAACGTCAGACCTGAGGCTCCTGTCAGGACTGACACTGCAGAGAGTGAGAACGTCAGCCCTGAGGCTCCTGTCAGGACTGACATCATAGAGAGTGAGAACGTCAGACCTGAGGCTCCTGTCAGTACTGACATCATAAAGAGTGAGAACGTCAGCCCTGAGGCTCCTGTCAATACCGACATCATAAAGAATGAGAACGTCAGACCTGAGGCTTCTGTCAGTACTGACATCATAGAGAGTGAGAACGTCGGACCTGAGGCTCCTGTCAGTACCGACATCATAAAGAGTGAGAACGTCAGACCTGAGGCTCCTGTCAGTACTGACATCATAGAGAGTGAGAACTCCTGTCAGTACTGACACCACAGAGAGTAAGAACTCCTGTCAGTACTGACATCATAAAGAGTGAGAACGTCAGACCTGAGGCTCCTGTCAGTACTGACAACATAGAGAGTGAGAACGTCAGCCCTGAGGCTCCTGTCAGGACTGACACCGCAGAGAGTGAGAAAATCAGTAGTG
>JAFMOC010000074.1:15000-60000 GCA_019802505.1 Corydoras sp. C115 | reverse complement strand
CCCTCGTTAAGATAAACATCGTGCATTATTTCCCCGTTTAATATTTAATCAGCCTCTCTTAATTCAGCAATCAACCTCTCTCTCTCTCCCTCACTCTCTCTCCCTCTCTCTCTCTCTCTCGCTCTCTCTCCCTCTCTCGCTCTCTCCCTCTCCCTCTCCCTCACTCTCATGCTGTAGAACAAACCATTGTCTTCTGTAAGGGGGGACACACCCCCACCATATCGCATTATAAAGGCTTCACCCCGGCGACAGCCGCGCACTCAGACGTCGGCGGCGAGCGACGCGCCTCTCCTCGCTCGTCCCCCCCCGACCCTCGCCCCGACTCGGCCGCGCGGTCCGATCCCGCGGGACGGCGCGGCGTCCGGACCCCCTCCTCCCCCGAGCCGCGATCGGTCCGTCCGCACGGGCGCTCGAACAAAGCTGCGAGGGGGGAAAGCCAGGCGCCGAGACACGGAGCGCGCACCCTGAGCCGCCGGGCGACGCTCTCTCCGACTCCGGACGCCGACGGGGAGACGAAGAGCGCGGCCGCCCGTCCTCACGCCCGTCCTCACGCCCGTCCTCACGCCCGTCCTCGTCACCCGAAAGTCCAGCCGAAGTGAACGAAGGTCCGGAGGAAGCGTCCGGCTCGGGGCAGCAGGTAAGAAGTTTCGCCAGAAAGTCTTTCGTGCGGACGACAGATGTTCCGCTGCCGGGACACACATCTGCACAAGGACAGCGCAACACGGGGGACGGGGGGACGGGGGAACGGGGGGGACGGGGGGACAGCCAACGTCAATTCATATTATTAATTTATAAGAACAGATCGGACCGCGGAGCTCAGTCTGATTCATTTAATTAAATACGGGGGGTGGCACGGTGGCTTAGTGGTTTGGCATGTTCTCCTCTCAGTTCTAGGGATTCCCGGTTCGAATCCCCATCTGGGTGGAGTTTGCATGTCCTCCCCTTGTCCGCGTGGGTTTCCACTGGGTTCTCCGGTTTCCTCCCACAGTCCAAAAACATGGATCGAGGTGAATTGAATTCTCCAAATTGCCCCATATAGAGTGTGTCTGTCTGTGTGAGTGAGTGTGTGCCCAGCGATGGATTAGCGTCCTGTCCTGGGTGTGTCTGCCCAGCGCCCGAAACGTTCCCCCCTGGATGGGCATGGGGAACCCCCCCGCGACCCTAATAGAGGATAAAGCGGAAGATAATTAATGAATGAATAATTAAATCTGTAATCATTGATTACATCAACAAAAAAAAAAAAAAAAAAGATGAGGGAGAACAGTTCCCATCCCGGGAAAAACCCACACAGACATACCACACACTATATAGGGGCAATTTAGAGCACCCAATTCTCCTTGAATACACCTTTTTGCCCCGTGGAAACCGGAGAACCCGGAGAACCCGGAGGAAACCCGAGCGGAGACGGGGAGAACATGCAAACTCCACTTAAATCACGATTCGAACCCGGACCCCCAGAGGCGAGAACCCGACGGTTCTACTTACATTCCCGCTCATTGTCTTGCGTTGCTTCGTATTTTATTGATCGATGTATTTTAGTCGTCCATGTTTTGTCGTTCAGCTTAATTAACCTTAATGATTTCTCTGGTGGAGCGGCACGGTGGCTTCGTGCTTTAGCATGTTCTCCTCTCAGCACTGGGGATTCCCGGGTTCAAATCCCAATCTGGGTGGAGTTTGCATGTCCTCCCCGTGTCCACGTGGGTTTCCTCCGGGTTCTCCGGTTTCCTCCCACAGTCCAAAAACATGGATCAAGGTCAATTGAGTTCTCCAAATTGCCCCATATAGAGTGTGTCTGTGTGAGTGGGTGCGTGTCCAGCGATAGATTGGCGTCCTGTCCTGGGTGTATCTGCCCAGCGCCCGAGACGTTCTCCCCTGGATGGACATGGGGAACATTCCAGCGTTATTTCGTCTCTGAAGCTTTCGGAACGTATTTGGATTCTGTGGTTTGAATGCCGTGGTTCTAAACGTCTGGATTATTGTCCCGAAAGACGACCGGGGGTGTAGATGGTGTACTACCGGTCGCAGAGGAAGGTCGTTCTAATGTTCTAAAAACCCGTGGACGTTAAAACTGTCCTTCTAACTGTCCCGCACGGTACCATCGCATCACATTACGTACCCCATGGTAACGGGAAGCTGGACAGCATCAATCAGTGGTTGTTGTGATGTCATAATACGTCTCCAGAGCAAGAAGCACAGGTCATTACAGAGAGGAGGACATCAGTCCCGTTTCCCACGGTTCCCTAAAGTGTCCCGCGGACCAAAACATCAACAATACAGTTTCTATAGAACAAGTAGAGTAATGTAGCCCATAATATTCCTGCCTGATGTAGACTGCGGCGCAAAAGCTATGCGAGCTCATCCCACCATGTGAGTACAGAGGTGGAAACCTGACGTGACGTCTCCACCCTATTGCGCCACCTGGTGGATGTGGAATCAGAGACAGCAGGTCGACGGTTCACACACCAACCCATCTCCTATCCTTATCTCCTGCTCAGTCCTGTACTAGAGAGTGTGTGTGTGTGTGTGTGTGTGTGTGTGTGTGTGTGTGTGTGTGTTTCCATGTTTTGGGACTGTGGGAGGAAACCGGAGAACCCCGGGGGACACGGGGACGACACGCAAACTCCACCAGATATGAACCTGGACTCCCAGAGCGGAGAGGCGCATCATAGATTTAATAACAGGTCGCAGAGTTTTGCATGTTCTCCCTGGCTTCCTCCTGGCTGCATCGTGTGACGAATCGGTAAACAGCCACCGATGTTTATTAAGAGGTTTTAACCGGGTCTCTGAAGATCAGAGCGTGTGTGTGTGTGTGTGTGTGTGTGTGTGTTTCCATGTTTTGGGACTGTGGGAGGAAACCGGAGAACCCAGAGGAAACCCTGGGAACATGGGGGTGACAAACTCCACCCAGATTTGAACCCGGACTCCCAGTGCTGAGAGGTGGACATGATGTACCCCGTTCCCACTGTTTACCCATCATAGATTTGATAACAGGTCCCAGAGTTTTGCATGTTCTCCCTGGCTTCCTCCTGGCCGCGTCGTGTGACGAATCGGTAAACAGCCACCGATGTTTATTAAGAGGTTTTAACCGGGTCTCTGAAGATCAGAGCATCGACCTGTGTGTGTGTGTGTGTGTGTGTGTGTGTGTGTGTGTGTGTGTGTTTCCATGTTTTGGGACTGTGGGAGGAAACCGGAGAACCCAGTGGAAACCCCGGGGGACACGGAGGTGACAGGCAAACTCCACCCAGATTTGAACCTGGACTAACAATGCTGAAAGGTGGACATGATGTACCCCGGTCCCACTGTTTACCCATCATAGATTTGATAACAGGTCCCAGAGTTTTGCATGTTCTCCCTGGCTTCCTCCAGGCTGCGTCGTGTGACGAATCGGTAAACAGCCGCCGATGTTTATTAAGAGGTTTTAACCGGGTCTCTGAAGATCAGAGCATCGACCTGTGTGTGTGTGTGTGTATATGTGTGTGTGTGTATGTGTGTGTGTGTATGTGTGTGTGTATATGTGTGTGTGTATATGTGTGTGTGTGTGTGTGTGTGTGAGGCAGAGAGAGAGAGAGTTATAAGAAACGAAACTCCAGGGCCACTCGCCCTTCCTTCCTGCGTCTAATTACACACCTTCATTACACACCGTCCTCGCGCATGTCAATAATTCGAGGTTCCACTGCGTTCCCCGCCGGACCGTTAAGAACCGATCACGGCGTTCGGCGGCGCCGCAGTAAGAAATCCCCCCGATCCGTCGCCCGTACGTGAGGAGGGAAACAACACCGTACGGCGGATCTCTTCCGGAGGGTCGTTAACGCTGATTATGGCATCGCTCTGTAAACGACGTGCGCCTGAGCAGTTCATTACCGTTTATGTTCTCCGCCGTATCGATCTGCTGCCGAACCTGCGCACTGACACCCCCCCCCCCCCCCCCCCCCCCCGCTTCGCCGGGACGACTTCTGACCTCCCATAAAGTCGGCGTGATGTCCCGCCGGCCCGCGGCGGAGGTCCTCATAACTCAGGTTTATTAAGCGTGGGACGCTCGAGCGCTGAGTAAGCGCCGGTCCCTCTCGCGAGGCCGGGGGGACGTGGGGGGACATTGGGGGGGGGTGGGGTGAACCGGAGGCCCTTGAGGAGCTCTTCACTTTCCTTCCTCTTTAATCAAAGGATAATGGATTTCACCGCCACGTGGTCGAGCGCTCCTCTGGGGGAGACGGGCCGCCGCCGCCCGATCCGGAACGTCCACGACGGCTTAACGGCCTCGAGACGCTGTAAACGAGGGGCGGACAAACCTCCGTGGACGCCTGACCTTTACACGCCGTGTGGACGTGCCGGGACGCGTTTGTTCTGTTCTGATGTTGGGGACAGTTCGGTTTGGACGAACTGGATTGGTTCGTCTTAAGAATGAAGACCAGGCCGTTGGGGGTTGTCGTGCACTTTGGGGAACTGGGAACAAGAACGGGCCTTCCCTAAACCGATCGGATCTTCAGCTTCGTCCACGTACCCATCCAGAGGCGAACGTTTCGGCCGCTGGGCAGACACACCCAGGACAGGGCGTCCGTCCATCGCTGGACGCACACTCACTCACACAGACACACAAAACACACCATATAGGGGCAATTTGCGGTAGCCAATTCACCTTGAATCCATGGAATTTCATGGCTTTGAGACCGGGATTCAAACCTTTGGATCCGCAGCACTGAGAGGTCCCCCACGCCACGCCCCCCCTCCCAAAATCATTCCTATTAAACAGTCCCAAGGGCGGGGCTATTTGCTTGATGGGGCAGTAGGGTCCACATGAAGGTCCATACGGTGTACATCAGTGTTCTGCTGGTGTATGCCAGTGGAACACCCCAAACACCACCCCCCCCCACCCCGCTCACCCCTCCAGCCCTGTCGGAGGAGAAGCGAAAGCTGGACGTGAGGGAGCCGAGGGGTGATGCATCATCCGGGCCGACGCGCCGCTACAGGAGTCGAAGTGCTGCATGCAGAGACCAAAGACACACAGCCGGGGCGGAGGTTCACGCCGTAGCGGGGGGTGTGGAGGGGGGGGGGTGTGGGGGGGTGTTAAATCGATCCCCAAAATAAGCTCAACGGATCAACAGCGAGTCTGAGCGCGCCGTTTGTTTTCGATTTTCTTTACCAAACACATCATCACATCAACAAGAATCCACAAAGAACAAACCGGGACACGGACGGCGCCACCTCTGTTCCTTCACTGAAGCGCAGACCGACAGGTTCCGATGGTGTTCCGACGGACAGGCCACGTTTAGAACCCACCACCATCCAGGTAACCAGCCACACTGTGATGTCAGCAAAGCAAACATCAGCTCAGCGGCCGTGATTAAAGACACGGCACATTCAGCTTAATCCTCTACTGGGGTATCGGGGGGGTGGGGGGGTTCCATCTAGGGGAGAACGTTTCGGGTACCGGGCAGGACACCCAGGACAGAATGCCAAACCATCACTGGGCACACACTCACAGGATATATATATATATATATATATATATATATATATATAGATATAGATATATATATATATATAGATATAGATATAGATATATAGATATATAGATATATATATATAGGGGCAATTTAGACATTTAAATTCTCCTTGAATCCATGTTTTTGGAATGTGGGAGGACCACACGGGAAACCAACGCAGGAGAACCGGGCCGCCCATCAAGCAAATAGCCCTGCACTTGGGACTGTTTAATGGGAACGGGGGGGGGGGCGTGGTGGCATTGTGGTCAGCACGTCCGCCTCCAAGTGCTGCACAGTCCTAAAACATGGATTCAAGGTGAATTGGCTGCTCTGAATTGCCCCTACACGGGGTGTTTTGTGCATCCAGTGATGGATGGATGTCCTGACCTGGGTGTGTCTGCCCAGCGGCCGAGACGTTCTCCCCTGGTCCTCCAGCGCTGACCACCGGTGCGCAGACAGACGGATGTTTAATCCGAACGGGGTTCCGGGGTTCCGTCAGCGTTCTGGGTCCGGTTCTGGTTCTGGTGCGCGTCTTGGTTTGAGCTCCCCGCAGAACATGGTTCCTCTCCGGCAGATGGAGGAGGCGCGATTTCACGGCCGATTGTTCTCGCAAAAGAAAGCAGAGAGAAAAAGAGGCGGGACGTCCTCGGTGCGAGTTCAAACGAAAGACAAAGGATGAAATGAGAACAGAGACGGAGAACGGAGACGGCTATTTTTAGCAGCAAGCGACGGGAAGGCTGAGGATCCGACGTCCGTTTCAGGGAACGAGCCGGGCCTGGACCTGATGGAACCCTGACGGAACCCTGACGGAACCCTGACGGAACCCTGACGTTCTAGCAAAGAGGAGGGGTTTTTTTTTTTGATATTGATGATGGTTGCTTTGTGGTGACGCTGACGTGGTGGTGAACCCGCCCACCCAAACTGCAGAGCTCCAGATGATCCACTGGCTTTGATTCTACAGCCACAAGGTGGCGCACTCAGGTGGACGTGTGTAATATGTCCACAGTGGGTGGACACAGCGTCTTAAAGAACCCCCCTTGTACCGACACGCCACCACCGCCATCTCAGTGTCACTGGGAACCATCCACCACCCTAATCACCAAAACGTTCTCCCCTGGATGGGCATGGGGAACCCCCCCCGCGACTGCGAATCCCCATCTGGGTGGAGTTTCAATGTTCTCCCTGTGTCCACGTGGGTCTCCTCCGTGTTCTCCGGTTTCCTCCCACAGACCAAAAACATGGATCAAGGTCAATTGAGTTCTCCAAATTGCCCCATATAGAGTGTGTCTGTGTGAGTGAGTGTGTGTCCAGCGATGGATTGGCGCCCTGTCCTGGGTGTATCTGCCCAGCGCCCGAAACGTTCTCCCCTGAATGGGCATGGGGAACCCCCCCTTCCCCCCATGACTGCGAATCCCCATCTGGGTGGAGTTTCCATGTTCTCCCCGCGTCCGCGTGGGTTTCCTCCGGGTTCTCCGGTTTCCTCCCACAGTCCAAAAACATGGATCAAGGTCAACTGAATTCTCCAAATTGCCCCATATAGAGTGTGTCTGTGTGAGTGAGTGTGTGTCCAGCGATGGATTGGCGTCCTGTCTTGGGTGTATCTGCCCAGCGCCCGAGACGTTCTCCCCTGGATGGGCATGGGGAACCCCCCCCGCGACCCTAATAGAGGATAAAGCAGAAGATAGTGGATGATGGTTCCATTAGAACCCTGGCAGAAAGCTCGATGTCAGAATGAGACGTTAAGCCTGTGGATGTTTATTCTGTTGTTTTAACAATTAAACAATTAACCCCCAAAAGAACACGCCGCTCGGTTCTGTCCTCCGAACCGGAGCGCCGTTCCAAAATGAATAATCTCAGAACACCGGAGCGCCGCTCCTCTGCGTCAGCCGCTGTTTTCTTCATAACGCGGCGCCGCCGCTGATGGCAAATCCTGTGCAAACAAGCGACGCGCCTCGAGTCGTTCGGCTGAGCGACGGCTGCTTTCATTACAGACACGCAGAACCGAAGCGCCGCGGCGGCGGGGGCGGGGGGTGGGGGGGGGCGTCCAAGCTCGCGTTCAACAATTTAACATAGATTTAGACTTTTATACAAATACACACGTCCTCCAAAACAATACCACACCTTGTTTTTCTTACGTCACACCAAAAGGGCGGCACGGTGGCTTAGTGCTTTAGCATGTTCTCCTCTCGGCGGAAGGGATTCCCGGTTCGATTCCATGTTCCATGTTCCATGTTCTCCTCGTGTCCGCGTGGGTTTCCTCCGGGTTCTCCGGTTTCCTCCCACAGTCCAAAAACATGGATCAAGTCAATTGAATTCTCCAAATTGCCCCATAGAGAGTGTGTATGTGTGAGTGAGTGTGTGCCCAGTGATGGATTGGCGTCCTGTCCTGGGTGTATCTGCCCAGCGCGCGAGACGTTCTCCCCTGGATGGGGATATTATATATATGCTTATATATGCTGGCCATGTATTTTGGACAATGGGACAAACCCCAGAACAATTTGGGGAAGGCCCATTTCTCCTCCAGCAGGACAGTGCACGATGCAAAACATACCACACCTTTTCTTTCTTACTTCATACCAAAAGGGCGGCACGGTGGCTTAGTGGTTTAGCATGTTCTCCTCTTTGGGTATTTCCTCCGGGTTTTCCGGTTTCCTCCCACAGTCCAAAAACATGGATTTAAGGTGAAGTGAATTCTCCAAATTGCCCCATATAGAGTGTGTGTGTGTGTGAGTGTGTGCCTAGTGATGGATTGGCGCCCTGTCCTGGGTGTATCTGCCCAGCGCCCGAAACGTTCTCCCCTGGATGGGGATATATATATACATACATGGTATATAGATATATGTGCTTATATATGCTGGCCATGTATTCTGGATAATGGGACAAACCTCTGAACAATTTGGGGAAGGCCCGTTTCTCCTCCAGCATGACCGTGCACGATGCCAAAAATCATGACTTGTGACAGAACTTGCCTGAACCCTGCCCGCAACCCCGCCCAACACCTTTGGGATGAATTAGAATGGAGACTGTGAGCCAGGTTCCCTCATCCCACACGGCTGTGTGACCTTCTGAACGATCTCCTGGACGAACGACACGCCAGCATCTCACAGGAGAGTGCCCCAGCGCCCCTGAAGGGGTCATCTGTAAACGACCCGGTGCGCCGTGACGACGCGTCTTAAGGATCGAAGCTGATTTTAAAGTGAACTACCCCGAAGCGGAACTCCAACCTCAGCGCGTACGCGTGTCCACGCCCACACCACGCCCACGCGCCGAATTCCCACCTCATGCATTCGGAAACGATACGACGTTTTTTTTATTAACCCGCGAGCGTCGCAGCCTCCCGGGCCGCTTTTCACTTCCTTATCGTCGCGCCGCCAAACGACTGAAGTGTGCGATCCCCCCCTCCCACCCCCGCCTCTGTCAGTCAGGCATGCAAATGGAGTCGTGCGGAGCTCCCAGTGACGCGCCGCCAGCCTTCGCCCGGGCCAAACAATATGCCACGGGAGGCCGTATCTCACCGGCAGAACAAAGCCCGCCATCCGACCCGATAACCGCTCCGTTATCCTGCCCCCCCCCCCCCCCCACCGCCACCCCCCCACCCCGTCAGTCAAAAGCCCGGATCTCTTTGAATATCTCGGGAACGGCGGCCGCCGAACGTTCTCCGCCGATGTCTCACAACAGTGTGGTGCGTGCGATAACGACGACGGAAAGGCGCTTCTCCGAATCGTAACGACGCCGTCCGTCAGAGTGGAGCGCGCCGTCGCTCGCTCGTCTACGGGTTCGTGTATCCGTTCAGCCGTTGTTCAGTTTGCGAAAGAAGAAACGTCGCCCAAATCGCCACGGAATCGATTTAAAGGTGAACCGAACCCTAGTGCCCCATCCAGCGCCATCCCACTGCGGGGTGAGGGCATTACATCAGGAGATGGAAGGACGAGGAGGAGGAGGAGTCGGGTACCAAAGCACAGGACATGGGGGTTCTCAGATTAAGAGTCTGGACACCAAGCTACCACGCCCCCGTGTGGCAAAGTCATACTGCAACAGCTGTATATACCGTTGTGATCAAATTTATTCAACCCCCAATGCTGCGAAGGGTTTTATGGAATTCAGTGCACATTTGTAATTGTGTTCATAATGAAATCTTACAAGGACTTGTTAAAGAACTAAATGCAACTAAGATAGCATCAATTGTTTTTGTCATAAAGTATTAAATGGCCTTTTTGTGATTTCTTCATTGACACAATTATTCAACCCCTTTACAACTACCACTCATAAGAACAGAGGTTCATTCCAGTGTTTTCAATCAGTTATTGAAAATACCTGTGGATGTCAACGAGCAGCAATCAAGCATGATAAGCACCAATTAGGCAGATTTAAAAGGACTGTGATACTCAGCTCCTTCTAGACATCTACTGGTGTGTTTACAAGCATGGTGAAGGCAAGAGAATGGTCCCAGAAGACAAGAGAAGAGGTTATTGCTCTTCACAAGAATGGCAATGGATATAAAAAGATTGCAAAGTTGTTAAATATTCCAAGAGACACTATCGGAAGTATCATTCGCAAGTTCAAGTTAAAGGGCACAGTGGAAACGTTACCTGGTCGTGGCAGAAAGAAGATCCTGACCGCGACTGCTGTGCGCTACCTGAAGCGTAATGTGGAGAAAAATCCCCGCGTGACTGCTAAGGAACTGAAAAAAAGACCTGTCAGATGTGGGCACTGAAGTTTCAGCTCAGACAATAAGGCGCGCACTGCATAACGAAGCCCTCCATGCCAGAACTCCCAGGCGCACCCCCTTGCTGACTCCAAAGAACAAGAAAAGTCGACTGCAGTATGCCAAAAGTCATGTGGACAAGCCACAAAGGTTTTGGGACAGTGTACTGTGGTCAGATGAAACTAAATTAGAACTGTTTGGGACAATGGACCAGCGCTATGTTTGGAGGAGGAAGAACCAGGCTTATGAACAAAAGAACACCTTGCCTACTGTGAAGCATGGCGGGGGGTCAATTATGCTTTGGGGCTGTTTTGCTTCTAATGGTACAGGAAAGCTTCAACGTGTGCAGGGTACCATGAATTCCCTTCAGTACCAGGAGATCTTGGAGGAAAATGTGATGGAGTCAGTCACAAACCTGCGGCTTGGGAGACGTTGGACCTTCCAACAGGACAATGATCCGAAGCACACATCCAAGTCCACTAGAGCATGGTTGAACATGAAAGGCTGGAACATTCTAGAGTGGCCATCGCAATCACCAGACTTAAATCCAATTGAGAACCTCTGGTGGGACCTAAAGAAGGCAGTTGCAGTGCGCAAGCCTAAGAATGTGACTGAACTGGAGGCTTTTGCCCATGAAGAATGGGCTAAGATACCCATAGGTCGCTGCAAGACACTTGTGTCAAGCTATGCTTCACGCTTGAAAGCTGTCATAACTGGAAAAGGATGTTGTACTAAGTACTGAAAAATAATGTCACTAGGGGGTTGAATAAAACTGATAATGATGTGAGCACAGTAAAGACATTTGTGGTTATTCCATCATAAATATTATGTTATATTTGTCTAATTTATAAGTGCCTCTTTGATATAATTGTAAATAAGATGACTGAAATGATCCAAATCAATGTCAAACTGGCCAAAACACTTTATTTCAGTGGGGGTTGAATAAATTTGATCACAACTGTATAAGCAGGCACCTGGACATGTATTTTGGACAATGCGACCAATATGGGGGAAGGTCATCTACGGGTTCGTGTATCCGTTCAGCCGTTGTTTGGGCGCCGCGGACGGTTTGCGAAAGATGAAACGTCGCCCAAATCAACACGGAACCGATTTAAAGGTGAACCGAACCCTGGTGCCCCATCCAGCGCCGTTCCACCATGGGGTAAGGGCATTACATCAGTCGGGTACCAAAGCACAGGATATGGGGGTTCTCAGATTAAGAGCCTGGACACCAAGCTACCACGCCCCCGTCTGGCAAAGTCATACTGCAACAGCTGTATATATAAGCAGGCACCTGGACAATGGGACCAATTTGGGGGAAGGTCATCTACGGGTTCGTGTATCCGTTCAGCCGTTGTTCGGCGCCGTCGCCCAAAGAAGAAACGTCGCCCAAATCGACAGGGAATCTATTTAAAGGTGAACCGAACCCTGGTGCCCCATCCAGCGCCGATCCACTCCGGGGTAAGGGCATTACATCAGGAGATGGAAGGACTAGGAGGAGGAGGAGGAGTCGGGTACCAAAGCACAGGACATGGGGGTTCTCAGATTAAGAGCCTGGACACCAAGCTACCACGCCCCCGTGTGGCAAAGTCATACTGCAACAGCTGTATATATAAGCAGGCACCTGGATGTATTTTGGACAATGGGACCAATTTGGGGGAAGGTCATCTACGGGTTCGTGTATCCGTTTAGCCGTTGTTTGGCGCCGCGGACGGTTTGCAAAAGAAGAAACGTCGCCCAAATCGACACGGAATCAATTTAAAGGTGAACCAAATCCTGGTGCCCCATCCAGCGCCGATCCACTGCGGGGTGAGGGCATTACATCAGGAGATGGAAGGACGAGGAGGAGGAGTCGGAGTCGGGTACCAAAGCACAGGACATGGTGGTCCTCAGGTTAAGAGCCTGGGCACCAAGCTACCACGCCCCCGTGTGGCAAAGTCATACTGCAACAGCTGTATATATAAGCAGGCACCTGGACATGTATTTTGGACAATGGGACCAATGTGGGGGAAGGTCATGACTGTGCACGATGCCAAAAATCATCGCGCCATGCTCGGAAGACTCTCGTTTGGAAGACCTGAGACCGCAAACCCGTCCAACACCTTTGGGATGAATTAGAATGTAGACTGTGAGCCAGGTTCCCTCATCCCACACGGCTGTGTGACCTTCTGAACGATCTCCTGGACGAACGACACGCCAACATCTCACAGGAGAGCGCCCCAGCACCCCTGAAGGGGTCATCTGTAAACAACCCGGTGCTCCTGACCGTACCGCGCAAGTTCCGTCAACGGGATCAACTAGTTCAACAAAATCAAGAATTTAAGGCGGCGCCATCGCTTGCGATTTCGCCGGTTCCTCTGTTCTTCCTCCTTTGATGCGGCCCGATGCGAGACGGCGTTCGGCTAAACAGCCGCCGCCGTTTCTCGCCGCCGCCGAGCACTTTGATCCCCGACTTTGATCCGCGACCCCGAAGGAGCGGCGGCGGAAAATCGATTGTTCCGCTCTCGGCCGCGATCTGCGCCCGCCATGACCTCGGCGATGTCAGAAAACGTTCCCGTGATGCCGAGCCTGACGGGCCGCCCGTCACTTCGAACCGTTTCCCCCCCTCGCCTCCACGACTTCGCCAGTTAAGCGTCCGTCGCGATTCCACTCGATATACGCAGAAGGAGCGCGTAAGTACTCCGGGGTGTAGCCGGGGGCAATAAACTCAACGCTGCTCTTAGGACCCTTATCGGCTCTTCGTTGGGTGTAGTGTGTAATAACCACGTATGGAATTCAGGAGAACATCATCCAACCTGCGCTCAGAGGCGGGGCAATTTAGAGTTCACCTTAAATCCATGTTTTTGTTTTTTTTTTATGAGAACACGGTGGACATGGGGAGAACGTGGAAAGTCCAGCCAAATTCACGAGCGCAACAGAACCGCCTTTCATGTCCTTGAATCTCCATCCCAAAACAGCGCTGCCATGGTGACCGGGGTCCAACATTTCAGTGGAACCTGTGGAACCGGGCCTGCACGTCCAGCTGGTGCCTACCGTGTGGTGGGAGCCCACAGCCCTCCGGCCCCCGCTGGATAATTCAGTGATGGATTCGAACAGAGCTCCAGGACTTGTTTAGACGGATGATTCGAAACAGCGATATAACATAACACGCAACGTTTCCGTATTTAATTGTGAGACTGAGCGCTGTCCATGGTGCTGCAATAATCGAGGCGCTCACATATTTTTAGCTGAATGTGTTTGTACAGCTACTTCGTCACGACGTCTCGGAACGTTAAAGCTTGAAGCATCGACGCTGAACACGCCATTCGGAATAAACGCTCTTCAGAAGCTCAAGGCCAAAATGAGAATGCGTCTCGTTTTGAAGCCATGTAGTTTTTTTTTTTTTTTTTTTTTTTGAGAACGCCGCTCATCCGTCTGTCGATCTGCGACGGTTCCCGTCCGTCGTCCGTCCTCTGGAGCGCAAAAAATACATTTTCCAGATGTTAGGCTGGATGCCCGGGGAGCCAGGCAGATGTTGCAGAACACCTGCAGCATTGTGTTCTTTTATTCATTTATCCAGTATCTTACGCTTAATCCTCCACTAGTGTTGGGGGGGGGGGGGGGGGTGAGGGGGTTCTCCATGCTCGTTTGGAGGGCGCTGGACAGATACACCCAGGACGGGGCTCACACACACAGACGCACACTGTATGGGGCAATTAAAAGCACTCCAATAACCTTGAAATCCGGGATATAACCTTGAATTCAGGATAACATCATCCAACCTGCGCTCGGAGGCGGACGTGCTGACCACTAATTTAGAGGGGCAATTTAGAGTTCACCTTAAATCAATGTTTTTTTTTTTATGAGAACACGGTGGACATGGGGAGAACGTGGAAAGTCCAGCCAAATTCACGAGCGCAACAGAACCGCCTTTCATGTCCTTGGATCTCCATCCCAAAACAGCGCTGCCATGGCGACTGGGGTCCAACATCTCAGTGGAACCGGTGGAACCGGGCCTGCACGTCCAGCTGGTGCCTACCGTGTGGCGGGAGCCCACAGCCCTCCGGCCCCCGCTGGATAATTCAGTGATGGATTCATATTTCAGCAGCAGAGACGCACACAGTACCCTCCACCTTCCACGTGTACACAGAACCATTTCTTTTATATGGAGAACGGGGGGGGGGGGGGGGGGCAGCAAGGAACCCTGCAACCCCACCGAATTCTGAGGGAAGGATCGCGGCTCGTTTATTCATTTATTTACCGTACCACACGGCGGCATCCGCACTGTGGACAGATCACAGGCGTTCCAGAGCGTGCACCCCCCACGTCCTCGGCCTTCGACGTCAGTCTGAACGTTCCGCTCGGGCGTCCTTGACGGCGGTGACGATGACATCAATCGACCACAGGGGAGACGTTTTCAGAGGGGAGATCAGACAGAACTCTTTATTAAGATAATGTGCTCTTGAAAGCTGCTCTGTTCCGTACGGTGGAGCAGAACGTCAGCAGAGCTCCACATGTAACGGGTCCCTTGGTTGTTTTAATAGACGATGATGGCTTACCCAGAAGGCTTTGCTCGGGTGATGCTGCTCCCGTTTTTGCGAGTGCAGGACATAAAAACCTCCTTACTGATTTTTATAAATGAACGCGGACGGTCTGTTCCGCCTGCACCGTTTAAATAGCAGCGCTGCGTGTGAAGATATCTCTCATGGAAATGAGGCGTGTTCTGTACATGTGTGGCGTGTTGCTATAAATCCAGGAGCACCGCCGACTGAGAACGACCTCTCCAGATGTGGACGGTCGGACGTCGGTCACGTTCTCGGCGGCAAATCGTCAACACATCGCGAGTCCCAACGCCACGGAACGCTGCAACCACCTGAACGCTATGAAATTGGACTGCATTAACATATCTACTTCTTAACCAGTGCACTGTTGTATTTCACTTGGGGTACATGCTTGTCTAAATACGTTTTTTTTTACCTCGGAGGCTGTAAATGTTAAACCCATTCTTCTTAATATTGATCATTCTATGTGAACGCATATGTATATTTTTCCTTTCTGTATAGCAGCGCAGCAGACTTTCATTCATTCGTTCATTCATTATCTTCCACTTTATCCTCTATTAGGGTCGTGGTGGGGTTCCCCATGCCCATCCAGAGGAGAACGTTTCGGGCGCTGGGCAGATACACCCAGGACAGGGCGCCAATCCATCGCTGGGCACACACTCACTCACACTGACACACTCTATATTAATTACTCTATAATTTTGAGAAATCAATTGACTTGATCCATGTTTTTGGACTGTGGGAGGAAACCGGAGAACCCGGAGGAAACCCACGCTGACATGGGGAGAACATGGAAACTCCGCCCAGATGGGGATTCGAACATTGAATCCCTAGTGCTGAGAGGCGAACGTGCCAAACCACTAAGCCACCGTGCCCTGGCTTATTTTATTTTATTTTACTTTTTTTTTTTTATTTGATCTACTTATGTTTTTTTTTTTTTTTTTTTTTTACTATTATATTTTTTTGTTTTCATTGTAAGTCTTTGAATTTGTCCTTATTGTAACAATGTACCTTACTTACTAATAAAACCAAAAAAAAAAAAAAAAAAAAAAAAAAAAAGAAATCTGACTGCATTTGTCTATAGGCTACACCATACTGTGGGTTCTCCATTTAGAGTCGGATAGAGAACCTTGTGGAACGGCGCATTAAGTACAGGTAGCTGCACCGCTCAAATAGCAACCCACCAGAGTCAGAGCGCCATTTGGCTTAAAGGGGAATGATGAGTGACAGGTGGATTGGTTTATTGCCACGCAGTGTACGTATGATAGCAGACACACTGATACGCCTTTTTGCAGAACCGAACAGAACCCGTGTTTCCACATTGCCGGTTCCTTTGTTGCTGATAATAGAAAGAAACATACGCAAAACCTACGCGGCGTGTCCCGTTGTCACGAAAGCCAAACCAAACGCCTGACTTTCCACTCGGATCCTGGTCCGCCATCGTTCGCAGAATCACGGTGACGGAATGCGCGCCTCCAAAAGGGGTTAATTAATTAACTAATTAATTAATTAACACTTATCCTCCGCCCGCCCGCCCGTGTGTCGAGAGAACGCCGCGAAACTTTTTCACGCCTCCGAAATCCGTCCCCGAATACTAATCAGCATGCGAGGGGAGTGCATTTAACTCCCGAATGATCCATCGATCCTCCAGCAAGCCTGCGAGCTCCCGGGGGGGTGGGGGTTGAGGGGTGGGGGGGGGCTAAAGATGCTCCGTGGTGAAGAGATGCAGGAATTCCGTATCTACTCATCTACCTCTCTTTAGCTCCACTCCGGCTGTGTTCCGTCAGAACCCCTGGGAGTCTGCAGAACGAACGGAGATCGTCAGCTGGATTACCGCAGCTGCTATTTTCGGAGCCCCTTCTCCATCCGAGAGGCTCAAACCCGGGAAGTGAGGGGAGTGAGGACGAAGAACCCGACGCCTACTTAAATTTGGCTGCCGACATTTTTCTAACCTCCCTCCCTGATCGGCATCCACTTCAAATCACTCGAGACGTCTTCCTTTTTAAGACCGTTTGAACCTGATGCCACCGTTAATAGTTGTGTATTAAATGTATTGCATCATCGCTGTGAGGGCTGAGGGTTCGAGACCTTGAGCACAGTCCCGAAACTCTTGCTGGGTGATTTAGGGGTCGTGGGCTTAATGCAGATCATGATTAATGAGTCATGATGCCATCCTTTAGACCACGAAAGAGTTCGGTCATACCCATCCATCCATCATCCCCGCTTTATCCTCTATTAGGGTCACGGAGGGGGGGTTCTCCTTGCCCATCCAGGGGAGAACGTTTCGGGCGCTGGGCAGATACACCCAGGACAGGGCGCCAATCTATCACTGGGCTCACACTCACTCAATCACACATACATACTCCATATGGGGCAATTTGGAGAACTCAATTGACTTGACATGTTTTTGGACTGTTTTTGGACTTGCGCCCCCAAGAGTTTACGACGGACATAGCGACACCCCGGCGCAATTAGTGCCTACGTCTGCACAATCGGACGGAACGGAGGCTCCGCTACACATTGGGCGGTTTTGGTGCTGGATGGACCCTGGATATTAAATGGACTGGCGGTCCTGCAGGACGCCCCCTAATGGACTCACATATAGTTTTCCAGTTGTTAGAGTTTTTCCATTTGTTAAATATCTGGACATGGCTGTCCTACACTGTTCATGCTGCCCCCCCGCTCAAGGAGGACAGGTTCCCCACTGAGCCTCGGTCCTCACAAGGTTTCTTCCTTAAAATGACAACACAACAGGGAGTTTTTTCTTGCCACTGTCGCCTCGGCTTGCTCTTTGGGGGTTTAAAGGCTTTTCATTCTGTAAAGCTGCTTTGTGACGATGTACTGTTGTAAAAAAAAAAACGCTATATAAATAAATTTCTTGAACTTGAAGAACTGGAACCAGTTTCTCCCGCCGACGTTGGCGTCTGAAACCGACACACGGCACCGTGTCCCGAAGCCTCCGACTGGGCCATCGGATGGGAGGGATTCCGCCGGACAGGACAGATGCCGAGAGTAAGATGATGTAATTGTTTGATCCACCGTCAAGCCCGAGTACAGAGGAAGTGCGTTTGGTACACACACACACACACACACACACACAGACACAGACACACAGATGGGGCTAAGTAATTTAATTTGCAGAGGGAAATTTTTGATGGACGACCCAAAATTGGCGGTACTGCCTGTTGCTCGCCGCCCTCAGATATGAACAAAACAGCGACTGTTCGCCGCCTGGGTGAAGGCTTGCAGAGCACTCCTGATGAGAGTGAGAGAGGCTTGCACACAGCAAGGGAGACAAGTGAGAGGAATTTATCATTACCCACCCACATGCCCCCGCACACACACACACACACACACACACACACACACACACACACACACACACACACACACACACACACACACACACACACACGCACTGTGTTTGGCATCTTAAGCTAGGGGCTCAACAGTCTGGTTGCTTGTTGCCCCTGGAGACTCAGTTCACAGTTTTCTTTCGCACTCTTCTCCTCTTTACCCTGAACATACCTCTCTCTCTCTCTCTCTCTCTTTTTCCTTCCCAGGAAACAAAGACCAGAACAATAACAGAATTGCCGAAACGTTGTCCTTGTCTCACGCAGTACCCGTTTTAAGAATGAGCCGGCAACCTGGTGCGTAAATCCGTGAACCCGCGCCTTCCCTCGGTGGCGATAACGGACTCGTCGAGCGCGATTCGTCTCCGGCTCCCGGTCTGTGATGGACTCTGAGGACGAGCCCCTGTTGCTGCAGGCGATGTGGGACTTCGGCGGGGACGAGGGACCGGACGACGGTCAGAAGGAAGCGTGCGACGAGGCCGGGGCCGGAGCCGCGGGGGAGGAGGGGAGCTCGAGGGGTGTGTGGTGGGCGGTGGGTTGGCTCTACACCCGCCCGTGGGCCAGCGCGGTGGTCCTGCTCGTGGGCTTCCTGCTCCCGTTACTTCTTTCCGGTTACATGTTCATCTACTGCGAGCCGCTGGACATCGACCTCTCCTACAGTGCCTTCGAAGTGCGGAGCCACGCGTCCGCAGAGCGCTTCGACGCCCTGACGGTGGCGCTGAAGAGTCAGCTGGGGTCCTGGGACAGGCACCGGCGCGACGCGGAGGGCTTCGATTTCGACTCCAACGCCCTGCGCGACCTTCTGTTGCTCGAACTGAACAGACAGTCCGGAGACCCGAGGGGCGCTGACGGGACCGAGAAGGACGTGGAAAGTCCAAAAGGGCAGAGGACTAGTGAAAAGACAATCGGGCCAATCGCAGAAGCTTTGCCCGGAAAGCGAACGGAGACGGGACGCGGCGAATCCAACCGGACGAGGGACGAGGGCTCGCGCCCGATCCGCGAGAGGAAGCCGAGATTCGCGGGTTACTCGTACCTCCAGACCCAGGCTCTCTGGAGGATGGAGCTGGTGTTCGTGGCTCAGGGAGACGACGAGAACATCTTCACGCCCGAGCGCCTGCACACCATCCACAGCGTGGAACGGCTCCTCATGAAGCACCCGCAGTTCCAGCAGTTCTGCTGGAAGCCGATAGAGGTGCTGCGCGACCTGCCGCTGGCGCCCTCATACTGCTCGCCCCCCAGCTCCCTGCTGTCCTACCTCTTCCCCAGCGAACGCGGGGGGAAGATCTACTTTGACGGCATGGGGCCCGATCTGGCAGATATACACGGTGAGTTATTGCCACCTTAGAGGGCAAAATTATCGGCTGTTTATTCCTGGGCTGCCTTTTTCCAATACTAGGTCCTGGGATCACGGTGGGAGGGGGGTGGCGATGCCTATTTAGAGCAGGCTATTCACCTTGAATCAATGTTTTTGGACTGTGGGTGCTGGGCAGATACACCCAGGACAGGGCACCAATACATCTCTGGGCACATACTCACACACAACATAGGGGAAATTTAGATTAAGATCAGATTAGAGCAGGCAGTTCACCTTGAATCCATTTCTGGAGTGTGGGATGAAAGCGGAGAACCCAGAGGAAACCCACGCAGACACAGGGAGGACATGAACACTCCACCGTGATTGGCATTCGATCCTGGATCCCCGGCACTGAGAGGAGAACATACTAACCACTCCTCCACAAATAAATTTTTTGGTAATTTCAGTGTTGATATTAATAAATACAGGAACTTAAACTCTGTTAGATAGTGAAGTTTTACAGAATGTGGGCTTCGTCCCAAATCATCCACCAAACTATAGGGGACTAGTTTTGTTCTAGTAAGTTCTGGTGAAGCCGTGTGCTTGTTGAGTGAGTGAGTAATTCATTCTGCTATTTTTTATTTATTTTTTTGCTGAGTGTCAGTGTGTGATTGACATAAATCCACTACCACCTGGCACCGCGCACCGCACACGATGACGCACTCGCGCAGTGAACGTTCCATCCAAACCCGTTTAACGCTGGGCAGCGGGTCATGCCCCGCTACGCCGCCGCCGCCGAGCTGTCAGCTGTTAAATTTGCAAGTCTAACAATCAGTGAAGCAAATCGTGAACCTGTCGCTTTCACCACGAAGTGAAGGCAGCAGTGCGGTAAACAGAGGGGGGTAATGGGTTCAGATGAGGTTTAACACACACCATCCTCAATGCAATAAAACCTACCATCGCAAGGCATGATGATCATAACGACTCCGTTATGGAACATTCAGACGAGGTATAGATAAGATACGCAACACACGCTGTGTTCATTTAGAACTCGTATAGTGATAATATACAGGCCAGTACAAGTAAACACAAAATATATATATATATATATATATATATATATATATATATATATATATATATTCATTCATTCATTATCTTCCGCTTTACCCTCTATTAGGGTCACGGTGGGGTTCCCCATGCCCATCAAGGGGAGAACATCTAGGGCGCTGGGCAGATTGACCCAGGACAGGGCGCCAATCTATCGCTGGGCACACAATCACTCACACAAACACACTCTATATGGGGCAATTTGGAGAACTCAATTGACATGATCCATGTTTTTAGACTGTGGGAGGAAACCGGAGAACCCGGAGGAAACCCACACGGACACGGGGAGGACATGGAAACTCCACCCAGATGGGGATTTGAACCGGGAATCCCTAGTGCTGAGAGGAGAACATGCTAAACCACTAAGCCACCGTGCCGCCTATATATATATATATATATATATATATATATATATATATATATATATATATATATATATATATACACACACACACACACATATGTATACACACATACATACACACAGTATAAAGGCACTTGCACATAAAGAACACAATATTTATATATAATATATATACAAATATATAATATATATATTAAATAAATAATAAAACATTAAAAAAAAACATGAGTGCTATGGCATGAGAGTCATTGTAATGCACTTACCTTCTCATCTTCAGATCAGCATCACAGACGTTTTAAAATTAAAACCCCTAACCCCAAACCTAGTGCAAACATTTAGGGAAAAACCCTAAGCTAACGTAGGCAACACAGACCCCTCCACTCACAATCAGCTCCACATAAAAAAAGCCCTTTTTCTGTAATGACAGTTGATGGACAGAAGAATTAGGACACGCCCACTGAATCCGGCTGTTCCATTCAGTCCCATTGCCATCGGGTGGGGTGCATTAGATCAGGCGTCTTGCCGTGTATTTTGAAAAAGTTGTATGCTATTAAGACTCTGGAAACAGTTTGGGGAAGGCCCAGGCTGACCGTGACCCAACGTGTGAGGGAACCTGACCGATCGGCGCAGAACTCTAATAAACATTTTCAGTATGAAATGGGATGTAGATTGCAAGTCGAGAGCGATCCCACCCAACATCAACGTCTGAGCTATACGCTCCAAAACCTTTTGGATGGGAGCTCCTACAGGCCCCCGTGGGTGTAACGAGGACGTGTCCTAATTCTTTTGTCCACACTGTGGAGGGACGTTGGTTTACGCTGAATAAACCTTAATCACTGACTTGCTCCGATGCCTCCGCGTTGCAGGCGCTCTGAGCCTGGCCATCACTCATCCGCAGTTCTACTGGTACGTGGACGAGACGCTGACTCCGGACAGGCTTCACTCCTCCCTCCTGCGCAGCGAGATCCATTTCGGCGCGCCCCTTCCCTCCTTCTACTCTCTGCAGGACCGGCCGCTGGAACAGAGGCAGAGATTCAGGAACTTCGTGGTGCAGTACGCTGACATTCTGGCTCAGCAGTCCACCAGGTGTGTGATGGGATCGTACCGAAAACAAACAGCAGGGTCCGCCATTAAGGGTTAGAGGTTTTTCTTAAGGTTTTTGGGGATTGAACCCCCAACCTGCAGAAGCACTGACCTCCTTTTACCCAATAGACTGCTGCCTTTCCCTCATAGCCATGTCTCTCTAGCTCCCCCTCACCTCTGTCCCACTCTCACAGCAAGGTGAAGGTCCTCTATGGCGGTACGGAGCTTTTTGACGACGAGGTCAGGCGGACCTTCCACAGCGACATGCTGCTGGCGTTATTCAGCGGAGCCTGCATCACCGTGCTGGTCTACATCCTCACCTCTTTCTCCCGTAAGGCGGGGCGAAGCCCCATATCGCGGCTCTTCCTAACACCCGCCCCGTCGCGTTCACCACAGTTGGGTTCCGCACGTCCCCTTCACCAGCGCACTAACGGAAGTCCACTTTGTGCAGTGTTTCTGACCTTCTTCGGCCTGGCGAGCATCGGCCTGAGCTGCCTGGTGGCGCTGTTCCTGTACCATGTGGTCTTCGGCGTGAAGTACCTCGGCATTCTGAACGGCGTGGCAGCGTTCATCATCATCGGGATTGGTGAGTCTCATTCTGGCGTCCGGCAAAAGTATACGACCACCGGTTCTGATTACTGAACAAACAACAACTGTCACATCTCATCGAAATCTAATCCGTCGGTCAGTTTAACCGTGAAACCTGGTCCGTACGTGCCAGCAACAAATGTTACAACAGCAAAACAGCCGTACAAAATGAGGTCACTGCAGAAAAGCTTGAGGAACCCACAAGTTATTCTTTATTTTAGTTAATGCGAACAAATAAATCATTTATTCATTCATTCATTATCTTCCGCTTTATTCTATATTAGGGTCAAGGGGAGAACTTTTCGGGCGCTGGGCAGATACACCCAGGACACCCATCACTGGGCACACACTCACACACGCATACACACTCTTTATGGGGCAATTTGGAGAACTCAATTGACTTGATCCATGTTTTTGGACTGTGGGAGGAAACCGGAGAACCCGGAGGAAACCCACGCGGACACGGTGAGAACATGGAAACTCCACCCAGATGGGGATTCGAACCGGGAATCTCTAGCGCTGAGAGGAGAACATGCTAAACCACTAAGCCACCGTGCCTCTTGCGGTCATGAGCATCTTCTGCTGCCATTTCGTCTCTATCGGTCGTCTAACCTGAATAGACAGACGGGGGATTTTGATGGAATATGATGATTGTCATTTGTTCTGTATTTATTCATTCATTCATTATCTTCCGCTTTATCCAATATTAGGGTCACAGGGGGGGTTCCCCATGCCCATCCATGGGAGAACGTTTCGGGCGCTGGGCAGATACACTCAGGACAGGGCGCCAATCTGTCACTGGGAACGCACTCACTCACACACACACACTCTACATGGGGCAATTTGGAGAACTCGATTGACCTGATCCATGTTTTTGTTCTGTGGGAGGAAACCGGAGAACCCGGAGGAAACCCACGCGGACACGGGGAGAACATGGAAACTCCACCCAGATGGGGATTCGAACCGGGAATCCCTAGTGCTGAGAGGAGAACGTGCCGACCAATAAGCCACTGTGCCGCCCATTGTTCTGTATTTAGTCATGATTTATTAAAAGTAATTTACAAACTAAACTTAACTTCGTTTGTGAGGAAAACAGCATTCGATATGCGAAAATCTGCTGAATGTGGAATATCAAACATTGCCGACCTACACACGTGTCAAAGAGGTCGGTGAGTTGTACCTAATAAAGTGGCCAGTGGTTCTACCACCTCCTCCAGACCTCAGAACAGCATCCATACATCAGGGTGTAGTAAAAGATACTCATGCGTCATCCTCATGTGATGGACGCCCCTCTTCGGCTCATTAACCGCGAATCACATGGCTGTGTCTTACACCAGCTGAAGGTCGTACACCTCCTCCAGCGCCTCCTCCAGCGCCTCCTCCAGCGCCTCCTCCAGCGCCGTCTCATCGTCTGACTACTACACCCGCTTTCTAAAACAAATGCAGATGATTGCAGCTCCTCTTAAGGTTCCTTTGTGTTTTTGTTTTCCCCCGTCTCTCCGGCTCTAGGTGTGGACGACGTGTTTGTTTTCATCAGCACGTTCCGGCAGGCGGCTCACGTGGCCAGCGCCGAGCAGCGGGTGATCCACACGGTGCAGACGGCGGGTCGAGCCACCTTCCTCACCTCCTTCACCACTGCAGCCGCCTACGCGGCCAACGCCTTCTCTCAAGTAATGAAGCACTGCTCTCAGGTTCCCTCTTTAAAATCCCTGATACTAAAGCGTGAGAGAAAAAAAAACAGGCAGAACTAAAAATAATGAGGTTCAGCTGAGGTAGCTCGGCGGCGAGGGTGTCGGGCTGTCAATCTAAAGGTTGTGGGTTCAAATCCCACGCCCACTGACGCTACCAACGTGGGTTCTTAAGTAAGGCTCCTAACCCTCATTGCGTACAGGGTGCCAAACCGGTGTTCTGACCCCCACCATCCACCATCTGTTGGGTGCTCTTTTCAATACGGCAGGTGGAGGTGACGGTGTAATGGGCAGTGAGAGGAGGAATAAGGAGGTGGATCTAATAAAGTGGCAGGTTTACTTAACACAGCACTGTCTATACTGTTCTTTGATGGTGGTGCTGGTACGAGTCAACGTAGTGCTGCTGAAGTAAAACCCTATATACACTCACTGTACACTCTACTACACAAATCCACTTTATTGCGCCACCTTGTGGATGTTAAATCAGAGACAGTGGGTCATCTAACACACCATCACCTCGATGTCACAGTAGTGCTGGGAATCATCCACCACCCAAATACAACATGCCCCGTTTGGGTTCTGACGATTAAAGAACAGAGTAAAGGGGACTGACAACGTATGTGAGAGACGGGTGGACTACAGAATGCACCTGTAGAACTACAAACCCCATCTCTATGGCAGGAGGAGGTGATGATGTAATGGACCATAAGGACAGTGGACAGTAACACAGCACTGTCTATACTCTGTTGTCTGATGGTGGTGCTGGTACGAGTGGATCAGACACAGCAGTGCTGCTGACGTTAAACCCTATATACACTCACTGTACACTCTACTACACAAATCCACCTTATTGCGCCACCTTGTGGATCAGAGACAGTAGGTCATCTAACACACCATCGCCTCGAGGTCACTGTAGTGCTGGGAATCATCCACCACCCAAATACAACATGCCCCATAAAAGTTAGTTAACACAGCACTGTCTATACTCTGTTCTTTGATGGTGGTGCTGGTACGAGTGGATCAGACACAGCAGTGCTGCTGACGTTAAACCCTATATACACTCACTGTACACTCTACTCAAATCCACCTTATTGCGCCACCTTGTGGATCAGAGACAGTAGGTCATCTAACACACCATCGCCTCGAGGTCACTGTAGTGCTGGGAATCATCCACCACCCAAATACAACATGCCCCATAAAAGTTAGTTAACACAGCACTGTCTATACTCTGTTGTCTGATGGTGGTGCTGGTACGAGTGGATCAGACACAGCAGTGCTGCTGACGTTAAACCCTATATACACTCACTGTACACTCTACTCAAATCCACCTTATTGCGCCACCTTGTGGATGTTAAATCAGAGACAGTGGGTCATCTAACACACCATCACCTCGAGGTCACAGTAGTGTTGAGAATCATCCACCACCCAAATACAACATGCCCCGTTTGGGTTTTGACGATTAAAGAACAGAGTAAAGGGAACTGACAACGTATGTGAGAGACGGGTGGACTACAGAATGCACCTGTAGAACTACAAACTCCATCTCTATCTGACACGTTACAAAAAATCAATGGCGCCTACAATTTAAAACAGCTCACACAAGCCAACAACCGTTAACACCACGACATAAAATTTAATTCAGTTTGTTTTAAGTGTTTAACAGTTTTTTATATATATATATATAGTTTTGACTCATTTCTTGACACGTTCGAATCCCGCCACCTTTCATCCAACACACGCCTCTTTTAAACGTCTCCAAACTTTCCAGCCGAAATAAAAACATTTATCCGCCAATAAACGTCCTTATATAAAAGCGGTTATGAAAAGTGGTTTACGTTATAAATTTAACGAACACTCACCTGATACTGTATTTCGTAATAACGACATTAACAGTCAAAAAGAAAATCGCCTCAGAACAAGAAACGCCGTCATCTCGGCGGCTGGCGCCCAAATCTCACTTCACTCAGGAGAGGTCATTAGAAAAGCATCTTACGAAGTGTCCCTACGAAGTGTCCCTAGATTACAAAGAGTAGGCAATTTGGAACGTGCGCGGACGTCTGGCAAACGCAATGAATAAAATATTATATATGAAAGAAAATAAAACGTAAGACGTAAAGACGAATTAATAATAATAATAATAATTAATAATAGTTAATATGATTGATATAGCCAAAAAATGTGGGTTGTGATTAAAAATAAATATTTCAAAGTTTTAAAACATAGATTCAAGGTCAAGTGAATTATTCAAATTGCCCCATATAGAGTGTGTGTGTGTCTGTGTGCCCAGCGATGAATTGGCGCCCTGTCCTGGGTCTATCTAGTATCACCTGAAACTTTCTCCCCTGGATGGACATGGGGAACCCGCCACGACCCTAGTAGAGGATGAAGCGGAGGATGGTGGATGGATGAATGGATGGATAAAAAGTCTTGAATGCCTCCATACAGCATGAATACCCGGTCTGTTACACTGTTAGGACCCATTAATGTCTCCAAAATATCTTTAAAAATGAATTTAAAAATATAACTCGTTAGTGGAACAAAGCTCATCAGATAAAACCGATTAAAAAATTCCATTATCTTCCGCTTTATCATCTACCAGGGTTGCGGGTGGGTTCCCCATGCCCATCCAGGGAAGAACGTTTCGGGCGCTGGGCAGATACACCCAGGACAGGACCCCAATCTATTACTGGGCACACACTCACTCACACAGACACACTCTATATGGGGCAATTTGAAGAATTCAATTGACCTTGATCCATGTTTTTGGACTGTGGGTGGAAACCTGAGAACCCGGAGGAAACCCACACCGACACGGTGAGTACATGGAAATTCCACCCAGATTGGGATTCGAGCTGCGAAGAAATGAGGTCGGCTGGCTCTACCTCACTGGAATAAAACCAGCCCTCACAAATCACAGAAATCCCCTCCCTAAACTGTTTAAGCAACCCATTAAAGTGTTTAAAATAACACAATTAAAGAGGAAACTTTCATAATGGGGTGGCACGGTGGCTTAGTGGTTTAGCATGTTCTCCTCTCAGCACTAGGGATTCCCGGTTCGAATCCCAATGTGGGTGGACTTTCCATGTTCTCCCCACGTCCTCGTGGGTTTCCTTCGGGTTGTCCGGTTTCCTCCCACAGTCCAAAAACATGGATCAAGTCAATTGAGTTCTCCAAATTGCCCCATATAGAGTGTGTTTGTGTGAGTGAGTGTGTGCCCAGCGATAGATTGGCGTCCTGTCCTGGGTGTATCTGCCCAGCGCCCGAAACGTTCTCCCCTGGATGGACATGGGGAACCCCCCCACCCCGCGACCCTAATATAGGATAAAGCAGAAGATAATGGATGGATGGACGTTCATAATGTTGTCGCTGATCTGGGGGCCTTTGCGAGATGAAAAACCATCAGGATTTACGACACACCAGCTTTAAAAACGATGATGTGACAAATAAGAAATAAATATTAGTCCGTGGTACTCCAACTGTAATTTGTCCCAAGCTGGTAATAATCTTTCAGGCTGCAGTATTTTTCAAGCCTGTCAGCGTTCCACGTGTTGAAATGACTAACAGGCTGGGCTTCTGCCAGGCGCTTAGTATCGCTGCCCAACGAAGACGACGCGGTGCAAGTGATGAAACGAGGCGCAACATCCGAGTGGCGAGAAAAGAAATAACAAAAGGCCGAGAGTCTTCGCCGTCGGTCCTTTGTCCTCACCGCGTTTATTCAATCGGCTCTCGCATAATGAGTTTGTGCTGAATGTAATAAGAGATCGTGAGCTGTATTAAAAGCCACCTAATTGCGAATGCGCTTGCCCATCGGTTCCCAACGCCGGGTTCCTCTGTTGCCTTAATAGATCCCTGCGGTGCATGACTTCAGCCTCTTCATGTCGCTCATCGTGAGCTGCTGCTGGCTCTGGGTTTCCATTCTGATGCCCGCCGCCCTCTGCGTTTGGAACCGCTGTGCGTCCACCCACCTCAGCGGCTGTCCAAAATGGTATGGGATCTTCTTCTGTATAAAAACAAGAACATAAATACGTACAGGGGTTCTATGCATTTATCTCGCCATCCAGGTGGACTGCTCTGACCAAGCTGCCGGTCCACCTCAGCCCTCTGTCTGACGAGGACGACGACGTCGCGCTCTTGACTCTAGAGACGGAACCAGGTGGGTTCTCCACAGAGATGGTACTAAAGACTGCGCAGCCTATAGTATCGTTGTGGATACCTGCATCGTAATTCGGGGATGGTTGGTGTCATTGACACCATTCTCTCACATTAAAGCTGTGAATCCTGCTGTTGCATTATGATGTCATATCTGTAACCCCGCCTCTCACACCTATGGTGCAGTGCTAGAACACTGACCTCAGCGTGTATCAGCTTTATTGAGGGTGTGGGAGTCAGTGGTTAGAGTGTTGGGCTTTCATTATGAAGGTTCCCAATGTGTTCCCAATACTCCAGAGCTGATGTATCGTGACTGACTCTGTGCTTTGACCACAACCACCATGCTGAAACCTTGGATAAAAGATTGATCAACACAAGTTCTCACTGATTTGTGTTTGTTAGACCCGTAAACCACTGGGGAACTGCTGCAACGTATATAATGAGAACCGCAAAACTTAATGAACGTGCTTTACATATACAGCTCATCATATTCCATACCCGTCACAGGAATCTGGGTTCCCCTCTGACTCCCGGCAGGATTTCATTACTCTGAAGTCGAGGTTAAAAATAGCAGAGCCCCGTGTTTCTTACCCCAGACCTGTGCTGCCTCTCCTCCCGAATGCACCGGCATTTTAAAGCCATGACGCACCTCATTTCCTTCATTTGTTCTAAAGACGCCGCTCACTCCAGACCCCACCGTTCACTGCACGTCATTAAACCAAACCGTTGTGATTTTTTTTTTTTACCCCAGGTATCCACGATTCAGAGGACACCACCGCTCTGGTGCAGCTTCCAGATGGTCCTGCAGAAGGGAGGATAGGGTTGGTCAGCGCCAAGCTCCAGACGGCACTCAGACGCTGGGTGGCCGAGCCCGTGGTGGAGAACCGGAGATCCATTTTAGGTGAGGAGCCATGAAACCAGGAGGCACAGACCGAATGGACAAATAATGTAATGCACGGGGTGACCGGGGTGAGGGAGCCCTGCCCTCCTCGCTCCACTTCCCCAGTGGGCGGTCAACCGTCAACAAACGCCCCACACAGGAAACATATCTCTTGAAAATGCGGCCGAGTCGATTCGCTGAATCTTTAAGGAGATAATGGCAATCCGTAACATAAAGGGTGGTGGATCATGCCGTTGGTATTCTGCTCACGCCCCCTCGCTGAGTTTTATGCGGTTCACTCACCTTCCCACGGCACGAATGTAAAGCGCAGTGCAAGCGGAAGCCGGGTTTCACACTCGCCCCGCGATTCCTACGAGATTGATTCAGACAACACGGCATCCCGTCGCACTTCACATTGTCCGAACGGATTTGTCTCAGCCTGTTGCTTAAGGTGCCGTGGGACTGACGCGCGGAAACGAAGCTAAATCCACCTTAAAGCCACTGGAAGCAGCGCCTGGAGTCCCCGTCCTTCATTCCTTTATTTACAAAAAAAATGAGATAAAATCATTAATTAAACTAAACATCATATTGGAAAACATCCATCTATCCATCATCTTCTCATTTATCCTCTATTAGGGTCACAGGGGGGGGTTCTCCATGCCCATCCAGGGGTGAACGTTTCGGGCGCTGGGCAGATACACCCAGGACAGTATACCAATCCATCGCTGGGCACACACTCACTCACACAGACACACTCTATATGGGGCAATTTGGAGAACTCAATTGACCTGATCCATGTTTTTGGACTGTGGGAGGAAACCGGAGAACCCGGAGGTTCTCCTGCCCTCGTGCTGATTGGCTCTTGGGATAACCGTCCCTCTGGGTGCCTGCGTTGCAGCTGGTGGTCGTGGTTCTCCTGCCCTCATTATGATTGGCTCTCGGGGTGACCGTCCCTCTGGGTGCCTGCGTTGCAGCTGGTCGTCGTGGTTCTCCTGCCCTCGTGCTGATTGGCTCTTGGGATGACTGTCCCTCTGGGTGCCTGCGTTGCAGCTGGTGGTCGTGGTTCTCCTGCCCTCATTATGATTGGCTCTCGGGGTGACCGTCCCTCTGGGTGCCTGCGATGCAGCTGGTGGTCGTGGTTCTCCTGCCCTCATTATGATTGGCTCTTGGGGTGACCGTCCCTCTGGTTGCCTGCATTGCAGCTGGTCGTCGTGGTTCTCCTGCCCTCGTGCTGATTGGCTCTCGGGGTGACCGTCCCTCTGGTTTCGGGCGCCTGCGTTGCAGCTGGTCGTTACCTGGTGGTGTCCTGGTTTTGGTTTAACCTGCGGCGTTGCGTTTGTGTTCCAGCACTGTACGTCGTGGTTCTCCTGGCCTCGGCGTGTTGCTGCAGCCTGCTGAAGCCAGCCAGCCACGCGCCGGTGCTCTTCCACCGCAACACCAACCTGCAGCAGCTGCTGGATCTGCGCAGCAACCTCAGCGCTCAGGGCATCTCCTGCCACATGTGCTCAGGTCTGTGCATCTGTCTCTCCACCGTCGTCCTCGTCACCATGACGACCACTCAGGTTTCCGTCTTTACGATCTCACACTCCGCCCACAGTCCATTACAGTCCATTACAGTCCATCTGATGCCATTTAAATAGCGACGCTGCGTGTGAATATGATCGCCCCCTGGTGGGCGTGGCCGTCTCGGGTACATTTATGGTGTTCTTTTTTATAGGTGTGTTTATGGAAAGACCTCACAGCCTCCACAGCAGCGTTCACGCCATCAGCTCCACGTCCAGGAGGAATTCCAGCGCCGGCAGAGCGGGTCAGAGGCCGCCGGACGCCGCCAACGCCACGCATCACACAGGTCTGAAGTACACAGAGCAGTATGGAGCATGGACAGGAATTGGGAGGCTGACTCTGATCCTTTGAAACCTTTTGACTGATGGGCTTTTGGTCATCAAACGCCGTGTTTCTTCTGGTCTCCAGCAGAGGGCCTGCTGACGGTGTACGTGTCGAAGCTGGAGGTGGACGCGCCGGTCACGCTCTACCGCTACTCCCTCAACGCCAGCGTTCCGGTTCCGTGGAAGGCGCTGAGCTCCGGGGATGGAGACGTTCCGTCCTTTCAGGTCTGCGTTCAGGTCTTTCCACTAAGAACCAATCAGCAATAAGTTTACAGTGGGGGGCGGGCTTAGTGACTCAGCGGTCAGTGCGTCCGCCGCACTGTGAGAAGCTTCTGGGTTTGATTCCATCCATCCATTACCCTCCATTTAATCCTCTATTAGGGTTGCAGGGGGTTCCCCATGCCCATCCTTTGAAGGGGAGAACGTTTCGGGCGCTGGGCAGATACACCCAGGACAGGGGGGCAATCTATCGCTGGGCACACACTCACTCACACAGACACACTCTATATGGGGCAATTTGGAGAATTCAATTGACTTGATCCATGTTTTTGTACTGTGAGAGGAAAGGAAAGGAAAGGAGGAAACCCGGAGGAAACCCACACGGACGCGGGGAGAACAGGCAAACTTCCAGATTTTGGATTCGAATCGGGAATCCCTAGCGCTGAGAGGAGAACGTGCTAAACCACAAAGCCATCGTACTGCTCTGGTTTGATTCCCAAGCCGGGAAAAAAATGTAAGGGTCAGTTAGGGCATTAGAGGCAACCTTATACTGCAGTCCTTCCCCAAACTGTTCTCCCTCCCCAAAATGGTAGACTTTCTGAAACCGTTGTCCTTCCCCATTCCAGGTTCCAGACTGTGAGACGCAGATAAGTCCACGTTCCATCATCTCCAGAGGGTTTTTGTGATGTGTTTATAACTGTGATTCCACTGTAATCTCCTGGATGGAGCTGAGGGTGGAGGTGCGGGGGGCGGGGGGTGGGACAGTCTTTTGTCCGGGGTCTCCATGTCCGGATTTCCACTCAGCCGAGTTAATGAAGGTTCTCTGTGTGGGTTCCCCTTTGTGGCAGGCTTACAGCAGCCGGCGGGGCAACTTCAGCACCCTGCTGACGGTGTGCGTCTCCCACGCCTACCACCCACGACCCAGGTGGATGCTGACCTTTGGGTCATGTGACCCTCGCCACGGTTGGAAGCTCGAGTCCAGCTTCTTTGTCGCTGCGAGGGAACAGAAGGACAGCAGGTGAGCAAGAACACATCGATCTGACCATTTAGAAAGAGAACCGGCCGGTTCCACAGTGTTCTAAGGTTTGGACACGCCCTCCTTCTTGCTCCATCATCCTGTATGTCCTCCACTTACCATATAGATGGACTTTGTAGTTCTACAATTACAGACTGTAGTCCATCTGTGTTTTGTGTTTGTTCGCCCCCTGTTGGTTCTCAGGAGCATCGCAGAACAGGTATCATTTGGGTGGTGGATTGTTTGTTGTCGGTTCTGCAGTGACGCTGATGTGGTGGGGGGGGGGGGGGTTAGTGCAGCAGTGCTGCTGGAGTTTCATTTAAACACCTCAGTGACACTGCTGCCAATCCATCGCTGGGCACACACACACACTCTATATGGGGCAATTTGAAGAATTCAATTCACCTTGATCCATGTTTTTGGACTGTGGGAGGAAACCGGAGAACCCGGAGGAAACCCACACGGATATGGGGAGAACATGCAAACTCCACTGAGATTGGGATTCGAACCGGGAATCCCTAGGGCTGAGAGGAGAACATGCTAAACCACTAAGCCACCGTGCCACCCATATATATATATATATATATAAATATATAAAACATTGTCATTGCCCCCAACCCCACAAAGGTTGCCTCAGCGTTGCCACAGCGTTATTCTTCTGCGTCGGTCCGACCAGCTTGCTGTCTGAAGCTAATTTAATTAATGGGAGGTTCACGGGAGGCGCGTGGACGTTCCGGTGGAGATGTTCTTCCCAAAGTCACCCCCGATAATCTGATAATGAGCAGATAATTACCCCAAAAACATCAAAGGACTACTTAGTGTTCGGTGTTCCGATTCATCGGCGTGAGAAGAAACCGATCCTGAAGCTGATAAAGGACTGAAGGCTTAATGCTGATGGACGGGATAGGAGTCGTTTCGCGTTGTTGAACAGGACGGGGCCGCGCTGACACGTCGGGTTACTGCGCCACCTACAGAAGCTTGAATACGCCAGAGGAGACGTTTAGGGAACGAGGTCTCCCTCTGGTGGCCATCTGGAGAAGTGACGCTTCACAGTCCCAGACCCGTCTCACGGTTCCGTCTCTCGTCTCTCCGTGTTGCTTCAGGAGGCTGTGTTTTGCGCAGAACGTCCTCAGTCCGTACCCCAGCCGGGTGTGTGAGGGGCCCCCGGGCTGTGGGATCAGCGGCGGACCGGACGGCTTCACGAAGGGCTGTTTCTACGCCCCGCTTCCTGCAGGTGGGCTCATTTCAATGATCCAGAAGCGTGTTGATTTGACTGTAAAGGGCGGTGGTGGTGGTGGTGGTGTCACACCAGCAAGTTCTACCACCTTAAGTCAGGGCTTTGTTCCTCCGTTACCTGACGCCACACCTCCACGTTTCAGCTCCAAAACAGGGGACGAGTTCCAAGACATCGGGCTTCAACCCCTGCAGCGAGGGCGAGTGTGGGAAGCCAGCGGTGCGCCCTCTGGTGGACACCGGAGCTATGGTCTTCGTCGTGTTCGGGATCCTGGGGGTCAATCGCACTCAGCGGGGGGACAACCACGTCATCGGAGATCTGGTGAGGTTCCGCAGCAGCATGCAGAACCGGCCCAGGGGGCGTGTCCTAACATGGATCGTCCACTGGCGGTCTGTAGGGGGCAGCACTGTGTTCTGAGGGCTCTTTTGGTTCTCTGTTTAAAGGGCAGCGTGATTTATGACCCTGACTTTGATCTCTTGAGTGAAATCGGTCACTTGTGCCAAATCTGCAAAGCCATCAGCGCCAACCGTCAGCTCGTCAAACCCGGTGGAGCACAGTGCATGCCTTCAGGTAACACACACACACACACACACACACACACACACACACACACACACACACGAGATCCATTTCTGCAGACTCTGCATCCTCCTGCCGGCTCTTGGCGTTTGACGCGCCTCTTTGTCGCCCCCCTCAGGCAACAGTCTGACGTCCATCCTCCCGCTCCTTCACCCGGAGTGCACCTCCCTCCCCGAGCCCAACCTCCTGCCGGGGCAGCTGTCCCACGGCACGGTGGGGCTGCAGGGGGGCAGGGTACGCTGGATCTCCATGGCCTTCGAATCGGTGAGTTCCGGCCTCTCGCCGCCACCGTCGTCCCGGCCGGGTCTCCGGGTGAGTCAGCGCGTTCCGTCTCTGTTCTCCGACAGACCACCTACAAAGGGAAGTCCTCCTTCAAGGCCTACTCCGACTTCCTGCGGTGGGAGAGCTTCCTGCAGGAGCAGCTGGCGTCGCTGCCGCCCGCCTCCACCCTCAGACGAGGCTTCCAGACCTGCCAGCACTGGAAGCAGATCTTCATGGAGATCATAGGTCAGAGAGAACATCCTTAAGGGTTCTAGGGTTTGGGCTTTTTTTTTTTTTATCTACCACAATTATAGAACCCTTAGAGTGCAGGCATCATGGAACCCATCAGCCAATAGGATGAGGAGAAAAACAGATATCATTGTTCACCATGTCCCCCGTCTCTTTTATTGGGTTCTCCAACCAATCCTGGTACAGGTGGATAGGAACATCCGTTTTTAAGTTCTCCATCATACTTCCAATCTCCCGATCGCCATGGCGATTAGTGATGTTGGGGCGTCTCATCATCCATCAACCCTCTGGTCAGTCGTTTGTAGTGAACACCAACGCGCACCCCCCCCCCTCCTGCCACCCGGTTCTCGGCACCCGACACCGTTTTTTTAAAACCACACCTTCACGCCACCTCCATCTAAATTTCGGATCTCCTGGTTGTAGGTGTGGAGAGCGCCCTCTACAGCCTGCTGCTCTCGTTGGCCATCTGTGTGGCGTCCGTGGCGGTCTTCACCGTGCATCCCCTGCTGCTGCTGCCGATCCTGTTCAGCATTCTGGGTAAGAGGCTCCGCCCTGACGCGGCTTTACCGGAGTTTAACCTTCACCATACACCCGGTGGAGAGAAGAGATCTGAGTGGACGAGCAGGACGAGAGGGCGGAGCTACAAAGATATCAATCTGATGTGGGTCAGAGGACAGGGTCAACCATGAGACACCCCTCTGGAGCAATAAGGGTCCGTTAAGGGCCTCGCTCAAGGGGCCACACTGGGAGTTTCAGGGTACTGTGGGGTACTTTTGGCTTCAGGGTACTCCTTCCCAGTTTGTCCCCATTAGGGGTCTCCACTGTGGGAAGATCTGCAGATTAGACTTGACTCAGTTTGACACCAAATGCCCTTCTTGACGCAACCCTCCTATTTACCCAGCATTGACGCGCGCCCCCCCCCCCCTTAACGACTTGGACGATGTAGTGTCTCCAATTTCCCCTTCAGCAGACACAGGGAGGACATGCAGCCCACTCCTCCCATAGTCCAATGACGTGCTGATGGGTAGATTGGAGGACATGGTAGATGGTTCTCGGCACCAAAGAGACACACGGACGTCCTGTCCCCCCAACTGTACAGAACCTCCCTGGTTACCCGCTCCTGGCAGGGGTCGGTGATCATTCTAAGGTACGAGTTCTGAACCTGTCCGCGTTCTGCCCCTGTTCAGGTGTCGTTTGTCTGGTGGTGGCCGTGATGTACTGGATGGGATGGGAGATGGGTGCGGTGGAGGCCATTTCCCTCTCGATTCTGGTGGGGTCTTCTGTGGATTACTGTCTCCACCTGGTCGAGGGCTTCCTGCTGGCCGCAGATCCACGGACCACGGGCGGCGCCGGGGACGTTCCACCAACCACCTCCCCACCTTGTGTAAGCCATACGTTTCAAACCTTTTATGTTCTGACGTTGCTGCCGACAGTGAACTTGTCCTGGGAATTCTGGCTACGTTCTTCTCAAACTGTTGAGAACATTGGGTTCTGCAGCTGCTGGGTTCTCCAGGGAGGGTGGAGGTATTAGGGGATCACAGGTGTAGAGATCCAGATTCTTTGATTGTAGATGTTTCAAGTAGAAGGCACCACATTTGTGGGTCTATGTTCTCAAAAGCCACATTCACGGAGGTTCTGACGCATGTGCCGTTCGTTTCCCAACAGGACCCATCCACCGAGCGGCGACGGCAGACCCTGGAGGCCGTGGACCACGTGGGCGTGGCCATAGTGTCCAGCGCCATAACGACGGTGATCTCCACGGTGCCGCTCTTCTTCTGCGTGATCGTGCCTTTCTCCAAATTCGGCCAGATCGTGGCCATCAACACTGCCGTCTCCATACTCTTCACGCTGGTGGTGACCACGGCCTTCTTAGCCACCATGGGGCCTTCGAACTTCACCCGGCCGCCTCGGGTGGTCCTCAAAGCCGGCCTGGTGGTGCTGGCGCTCGGGGTCTCCGGGTGTCTTCTCTGGTGGACTGGATCACAACTGATCCCCGCAAAGTGGAATTCGCTCATCGTCTAGGCGGTTAACGTGCCAGATGAGGAACACGTCGTTGGCGTCGACGTGTGTCAATGGAGAATTGAGAGGAGGTGGTGGTGGTGGGGGGGGGGGGGGGGGGGGGTTGGGGGTGTTTTGTTTTTGTGGTAAAATAAGAATCTGTCAATGAATTTTTATGTATATAATAAATACGTATTGGATTCTGTAGTTGATGGGAGTTGAAACGGACCGAAAGGTGAGCCTTGAGGAATGCCACACAGCAATGACGAAACCTGATTATAAATATTACCCCGCAGCAGGAGGACGCACATTTATATATAGTGTCCTAAGTTGGACAGGTTTTTCTCACACACACACACACACACACACACACACATATATATACACATATACACACACACACAGCCCTTATGAACCCTTATGCCGTGCTTCTTAATGGGAGCCAGAAGAATGGACAAAGAGAAGGACGAGTGTCTAAGGTCAGGCTGACTATGGGAACCCCGCAGGGTCAAGGGTCTCGTTCAAGGGCCCGAATCGCAACCCCCCCCCATTCGAATGCCGTCGTGGTCTTGAGGAGAACTACAGACGGGGAAGCTGAAACTTTTCTTAGCCTCAAAGTCATTCCGGGTGCAGATTAAAGTCCTCGGTGTTCAGCGATCCGTCTGCTGCGCGTTAAATAAAGCTCTCGCTTGACTTTATTTGGACACTCGCATCAATTCTGCTTAATAATTGAAGCCCGAAACCCGAGATCGGCATTAATAATGCAGCCTGAACGTCATGTATAATAGATGCACCAATCACAGGCTCCGCTTTCGGACCGGTGTGTCAATTTACCAAAAAAAAAAAATAAATAAATAAAAAACGAGTGTTGACACAAACGCAAAGTTCACGAAGGTTACTCTGGAGTTCGGTTCCAGCGATTAACTAAACTGCTCATAAACACCGAAAACAAGGCAACAATCCGGGGTTCTGTACTGCGGCACATTGTCCAGAGCCGTTCCATCACGGGTTCTCTAATGGGCGGCACGGCGTGCCATCTGGCCTTCAGGAGAACACGCCTCACAAGCAACGGCCTTGTCTTCAGGAACGTTCCTCACCCTGGAAGAATCTCAGTGGCGTAAACGCTTAATCACGGTGTTCCACGGTCCTCACGCGACTACACCGCGGGTTCTAGGGAGGAGTCGCAGCGGTGAGTAATTACCACCAAGCAGCTTTAATGATGAGCACGTTCTCCATCGGAACCGGACGCTCGGACGTCAAAACACGGGGTTCAAACCAAGCGATGCGGAACCGGAAAAGAACAACGACTTTTAGTTTGAACGCATGACCCGCCGGTGACTTGCTCGCCCCCCCCGAACCGACAACCGTTCAATCAGAGTGGAGAACGCGGGGTGGAGGACGCGGGGTGGAGAACGCGCTACCCCCCCCCCACTCATTATGGTCTGTAGATGTCTGGGTTCAACCTGAACGCCTCTTGAAATGCAGTTCTGTAGTGAAGCCCAATCATTTGAGAGAACACGGAACCTTTGGGGGTGACATCATGGTAGGACGTGGTAGCTCAGTGGTCAGGGCGTTGGGCTCTCAATCTGAAGGTCGTGGGTTCAAATCCCAGGTCCACTGAAGTCACCACCGTGGGCCCTTGGGCGAGACCCTTAACCCTCATTGCCCCAGAGGTTCTGTATGTAATGCCGTGTTCTGACCCCAAACACCAGTTAGGTCTCGTAGGTCGCTTTGGGTGAGAGCGTCTGCCGAATGCCCCCGATAACATCACAGCTCCAATCGCACAATTGGCACCAGTGGAATGTGCGGACGCGTCCGTCCGTCCATCCGTCCGTCCTCGTCCAGTGTGGACTCGAATAAAACGTTCCACGTCGTGTGTTCTGAGTTCATCTCATTTGCTCTTTAAAAGGAAAACAGAACGACTGACCAACAGCAGCCTCGCGGTGGACGCGTGAACGCCGGACGCACTGGCGTGTTCGAGGCGTGAGCGCACTCTCTGAGAAGACAATTAAAGAAAACAACGCAAAAGCAATTAGCAGTGGGCGGAGACACGGGCCACGTTTCATTTATTAGTCTTTTAATGATAACTGCTTGATTTTTTTGTTTTTTTTAAATTTCCTTAATTAAAGGTAAAAAGGAAGGAAGCGTCCGGACGACGAGCCGGGAGAAGAAATACAGACTGCCGGCTGAGACGCAGAACCAACCGCCGGTCCGGAGGGTCTCTGTCCTGTGTGTGTGTGTGTGTGTGTGTGTGTGTATGTGCGTGTGTGTATGTGTGTGTGTGTATGTGTGCGTGTGTATATGTGTGTGTATGTACGTGTGTGTGTGTATTTGTGTATGTGCGTATGTGTGTGCGTATGTGTGTGTGTATGTATGTGTGTGTGTGTGTATGTGCGTGTATGTATGTATGTGCGTGTGTGTGTGTATGTGTGTGTGTGTGTATGTATGCGTGTGTGTATGTCTGTGTGTGTGTGTGTGTGTGTATATGCGTGTGTGTATTTGTGTATGTGTGTGTGTGTATGTGTGTGTGTGTATGTGCGTATGTGTGTGTGTTTGTATGTATGTGTGTGTGTGTGTATGTATGTGTGTGTGTGTGTATGTATGTATATATGTGTGTGTGTATGTATATATGTGTGTGCGTGTGTATATGTGTGTGTGTATGTATATATGTATGTGTGTGTGTATATGTGTGTGTATGTATATATGTGTGTGTGTATATGTGTGTGTGTATATGTGTGTGTGTGTATGTGTGTGTATGTATATATGTGTGTGTGTGCATTTGTGTGTGTGTATGAATGTGTGTGTGTGTATGTATATATGTGTGTGTGTGTGTATGTATGTATATGTGTGTGTGTGTATGTGTGTGTATGTATATATGTGTGTGTGTATATGTGTGTGTGTATATGTGTGTGTGTGTATGTGTGTGTATGTATATATGTGTGTGTGTATATGTGTGTGTGTGTGTATATGTGTGTGTGTTTATGTATGTGTGTGTGTGTGTGTGTATGTGTGCGAGTCGGAAAACCGGCAGAAAACCCGATTCCCCATAATGCTCTGGGAGAATATTGATCCGCCCTTTAATCCTTCCATCCATCGATCGATCGATCGATCCGTTCCTCGCCCCGTCCATTTGCACGGTTCCTCTGCGAGAGCCGCCCCCTCCATCCTCCGGCTCCCGGGGGCCCCCCGGTGGTTCGGGCGTTTTGCCGTGGACTGTTGTCGGTTTTGTGATCGTGTTTTTTTTTCTCTCTCTTTTTCGGCTCATTAAAACAAAACGGAACGAAATCCGAGCTGGATCGTATACTGATCATCTACACCCCCCCCACCCCCCCCACACCCACACTCCCACGCTCATCCTCGGCGCCCGCGGGGTCCTCTAAAGCGACCCCCGACCCCTCGATCCTCCCCCACGCCCCAATCGTAATCAAAACAATCATTTAAAAAAAAAAAAAGGTAAAAACAAGGTCTACTGTGGAATGGCTTTACTCCTCACAGTCAGTAGGGGGTGCCAGAGCCCCTGCGAGCTACTGAGGTGCGATTGGCGTCTTTTTTGCGGCTGGCGTTGGCGGCCGGGGGGCTCCGAGCGGCGGGCGGCGCCCTCCGCCTGGCGCCTCGACTCCTCCCCCTAGGCCCTGCACGGCCCCTCCCGGCCACTAGGGGTCACTTCTTGCGCGAGTGCAGCGTGTCCTGGAACTTGGTGCTGGTGTAGCGCACGTGGAAGCCCTTTTTGTTGATGGTGTCGTCCGAGCGGAACTTGATGACGATGGAGTCGCCGGCGGAGTAGATCTCCTCCGGGGGCTACAACAATAAACACGATACAGCTGAGGGGGGCGCTATAGGGGCGGGGTAGTTTTACAATAAAAAACTAATACGTTTATTAACAATGATAACACTGCCCTGGAAAGACGTGCAACAAACCAGGCGTATTTACCCCGGAGCCGCAGTAGCGCCCCAGCCTGGGCGCTTTGGTGTCGGCGCCGTCGAACAGCTCCATGTAGTCGTAGCCGCAGTCGGCCTCCTCCTCGATCTCGAACGTCTGGAAGATGAGCTCCACCCCGTAGCCCTTCTCCGCCGAGATGAGCCACTGGCAGTCGGAGGCCCCGGGGTAATTGTTGTCGCCGAACTGGGCGTGTGAGTACAGGTCCTTGGTTTTCACCTCCGCTTTCAGCTGACCGCCACATTCTGCGTGAAGAAGAGCGCATGATGCACCACGGCGTCGGGGCCCCGAGAATCAAACGGAGAACATGCAAAAGGACACGCCCCCACCTGCCGTGTGCGACGCCTCGAAGCCTTTCTTCTGCACCGAGTTATCCGAGAAGAAGCGAATGAACATCTTGTTGCCGGTGGAGAGGACGGGGGGGGGCTTCTTGCTGCCGCAGTAGCGCCCCAGAGTGGCCGCCTTGCCGTCTTTACCGTCGAAGATCTCGATGTGGTCGTAAGCGCATTCCAAATGGGGCTCCATATCGATCTCATTAAAGGCCTGAAGCCAGAAACCCACAGGAGAACGTCAGGAGAGGAGCAACCGTCATCTTCATCATCATCTTCATCACTGACGTAATCAGCAGCATCATCCTCATAATCATCACCCACAATCATCATCTTCATCATCATCAACTTCAACACCCACATAATCATCCTCATCATCATCACCCACATCATCATCTTCATCAACATCATCATCACCCACAATCATCTTCATCACCCACATAATCATCTTCATCATCCTCATCATCACCCACATAATCATCTTCATCATCAACTTCAACACCCACATAGTCATCTTCATCATCCACATAATAATCAGCATTATCTTCATCACCCACATAATAATCATCATCATCAACTTCAACACCCACATAATCATCTTCATCATCCACATAATTATCAGCATTATCTTCATCATCACCCACATAATCATCATCATCATCATCATCATCAACTTCATCACCCACATAATTATCAGCATCATCTTCATCATCTCCCACATAATCATCTTCATCATCACCCACATAATCATCAGCATCAACTTCATCACCCACATAATCAGCATCATCTCCCACATCATCATAATTATCAGCATTATCTTCATCATCACCCACATAATTATCAGCATCATCTTCATCATCTCCCACATAATCATCTTCATCATCACCCACATAATCATCAGCATCATCTCCCACATCATCATCATCAACACCCACATAATTATCAGCATTATCTTCATCATCACCCACATAATCATCATCATCATCATCTTCATCATCACACACAATCATCAACATCATCATCTCCCACATCATCATCATCAACTTCATCACCCACATAATCATCAGCATCATCTCCCACATCATCATCATCATCATCATCAACACCCACATAATTATCAGCATTATCTTCATCATCACCCACATAATCATCATCACCATCATCATCTTCATCATCACACACAATCATCAGCATCATCATCTCCCACATCATCATCATCAACTTCATCAACTGACATCATCAATCACCACTATCATCAACAATATCATCATCATCAACAATATCAATATCCTCATCATCATCTTTATCACTGACTATCATCATTACGATCATCATCTTTATCACAGTCATCCTCCTCATCCTCATCTTCATCAGTGATGTGGGTGCGGTGGTGGAACGTACGATTTTGATGCGATGCCCCGGCGTGGTGGACAGAGCCCATGTGCATGCTTTCTTGCTGGGGTATTTATCAGGCCAGTTGGGGCTCGTGATGGTTCCACTCACACTGTTCACTGTGTGATCACAGCCAGCTGCACACACACACACACACACACACAAACACACACACACACAAACACACAAACACACAAACACACAAACACACACACAAACACACACAAACACACACACACACACACACACACAGCACTTAGTGAACTTGTTTATTTCTGTCTCCTCTGCATTTTCTAAAACTGGTCCTTGGCAGGAAAATAGTCACCACCTGCCCCCCCCCCCCACTCTCCCTCGCTCTCTCTCTCCCTCCATCTTCCCCTAATCCTTGTGCCCCCCCCCCCCCCCCCGTTAAAACCCATGATGCCCCATCAGGCTGGTCAGGTGCTGGAACCCTCACCCTCTTTGCAGTCGTGTTTGTTCTCGTGGAGGATGAAGCCGCTCCTGCACTGACAGCTGTAGCTCCCGAACGTGTTCACACACTCGTGCTGACAGCCGCCGTTCTCCTTCGAACATTCGTCCTTATCTGGACACACACACACACACACACACACACATACACACACACACCCAAACACACACACAAACATACACACACGCACCCGCACACACAAACACGCACGCATACGCACATACACACACACGCACACATACACACCCAAACACACACACACACACACACACACACACACACAAACACACACACGCACGCAAACACACACACGCACGCAAACACACACACGCACGCAAACACACACACGCACGCAAACACACACACAAACACACACACGCACGCAAACACACACACAAACACACACACGCACGCAAACACACACACACACAAGCACGCACGCACACAAACACACACACGTAAACACACACACACACACACACAAACAAACAAACACAAGCACGCACGCACACAAACACACACACAAACACACACACAAACAAACACATACGCACACACACGCACACAAACACACACACACACACATACGCACACACACACAAACACACGCACATGCACACACACACACACACACCCAAACACAAACACACACACGCGCACACACACATACACACGCATACACACACACACACAAACACGCACACAAACACGCACACAAACACACACACAAACACACACACACAAACACAAAAACAAACACACGCACACACACAAACACACGCACGCACGCACACACACACAAACGCACGCACACACACCCAAACACACACATACACAAACACATGCACACACACAAACACACATACACACACATATACACACATATACACACCCAAACACACACACACACACACACACACACGGCATCATGCACCTGTGGTGTTTGGTGGAGCGTGGTGTTTGGAGGTGAAGGTGTTCTGCTTGCAGCACCTGAGAAGAACTGAGCTTTGAAGCCCTTCTTGGAGACGGTGTTGTCCGATTTGAACTCGATGCGCATGTTGTTGTACTGAGACGTGATGGTCTCGGGTTTCTCGGCGCCGCAGAACTTGCCGTGCAGCCGGGAGTCCGCGGACAGTCCGCTCCGGACCTCCACGAAGTCGTACTTACAGACCTGCGCAGAGTTCCACCGTCATGACCAACGACCGGGACATCACTGATGCACTCTGACGTTCTACAGTTACATTCTGCGGTTGTACTACGTTCTTTACTACGTTCTCTGATGATCAGAACCTCCACAGAGCAGGTATTAATTGGGTGGAGGATGATTCTTGTAGAGCAACACACCACCACCATGCCATCGTCACCTAGGAGCTGAGAACCATCCACCCTCTCCACCAATGATACCCATCCTGTGGGGGTGCTCATTCGTTTAAGAACCCCAAATTCTAAATGGGGACGTTACTAAATACAGAGGGTGCTGACTACAGGCCCATCCGTCCCAAACAATCTAGAATGTGTTGATAACCTGATATGTCTTTCATCTCATCAATAAAGGTCACATGGGGTCTCCTAGAACCCGTAAGAACCCGTCCCTGCACTACATCCTCTGATGATCAGGACCTCCACAGAGCAGGTATTAATTGGGTGGAGGATGAATCTTGTAGAGCAGCACACCACCACCATCCACCATCTCCACCAATGATACCCACCCCATGGGGGTTCCAATTCGTTTAAGAAGTTCCAAATGGGGACGTTGCCAAATACAGAGGGTGCTGACTACAGGCCCATCCGTCCCAAAGAACCTAGAACCACCTGATATGTCTTTCATCTCAACATCAATTGAGGTCACTTGGGGTGAACCCCTAGAACCCGTAAGAACCCCCATCACCGCTCATGACGAGGCGATGACGAAGAACAGAGTAGAAAGTGAGTCTCACGTCGTTGCCCTCCGTCTCGAAGACGTCGAACAGCAGCGTGATGCGGTACTGCGTGGGCGCCACCAGCTGCCAGACGCAGTTCTTGTTGGGCGGGTACTCACGCGGCCACCCCGGGCTGGTGATGGAGCCGTTCAGTTTGGTGATGAAGCCACCGCACGCAGCTGAAGAACACGACATGATGACATCACGTTACAGGAACATTCTATCCAAACATGCTTATAACTTGATTATAACTCGACTCGATGCTTGGGTTTACAATA
>JAFMOC010000074.1:0-5000 GCA_019802505.1 Corydoras sp. C115 | reverse complement strand
TGACAGGGGGTGTGAGAGGGGTGGTTGTGTGGGGGGTGGTGTTGACGGGGGTGATTGTGATGGGGTGGTTATGGGGGGTGATTGTGATGGGGTGATTGTGATGGGGTGGTTATGAGGGGTGGTCGTGACAGGGGGTGTAAGGGGGTGGATGGTTGTGTGGGGGGGTGGTTGTGTGGGGGTGGTAGTGACGTGGGTGATTGTGATGGGGTGGTTATGAGGGGTGGTGGTGACAGGGGGTGTGAGAGGGGTGGTTGTGTGGGGGGTGGTGGTGACGGGGGTGATTGTGATGGGGTGGTTATGAGGGGTGGTCGTGACCGGGGGTGTGAGGGGGTGGTTGTGTGGGGGTGGTAGTGACAGGGGTGATTGTGATGGGGTAGTTATGAGGGGTGGTCGTGACCGGGGGTGTAAGGGGGTGGTTGTGTGGGGGGTGGTAGTGACGGGGGTGATTGTGATGGGGTAGTTATGAGGGGTGGTAGTGACGGGGTGGATCAGAGTCAGATATGAGGGGTGTGATGTTCTTACTTGGACACTTGTAGAGCTTGCGCGCCTGTGCGATGTCCCCCTTGCTCAGACGGGTTCTCTGTCCGATGGGCGGGCGGACGCCGTTGATGTCGTAACGCGGCAGGATGGTGTCCAGAAAAATCCCCCTGCGAGAACGACGAGGAGACACGCGTCAGACGCAGAGCAAAGACGGAACGTTCAGAACCCTCAGCGGCTCTGCAGATCACATCTACTGTCCATCAGAACCTACTGTCCATCAACCTGAAGGTCGCCGGTTCGAATCCCAAACCCCTGTCCACGTTCCGGGTTCCTTACGGGATCAAAATTGGTAGGTGGCCGATGAGAACGTCCGTGTCTGCTCCGTCCTCATGAGGTCCGAGCTTTCGGGACGTCCGTCAGAACCCTGGAGGATGGAACCGTCCGATGTAGAACGTGGACTCGTGGACATGACATCATCGGGTTGAGCAGCATGTTCCCAATACGTTCCGTTGCATGGGACACCGAGCGGCCACTTTATGTAGATGGGCTTCTTTGAAGCTCTTTAAGGTTCTCGAGGTCGGGACATTCAATCTGAAGGTTGCCGGTTCGAATCCCAAACCCCTGTGTTCTTACCCCTGACCTCAAGAACCTTAAAGAATCTATGGAACGTCCAGCTGACGGACAGTGAGTGTATCTAATAAAGTAGTTCCGTGCAACGGAACGTATTAGTAACACGCTGCTCAACCCGATGATGTCATGTCCACGTGTCCACGTTCTACATCGGATGAGTCAGTTCCATCCTCCAGGGTTCTGACGGACGTCCCAAAAGCTCTGACCTCATGAGGACGGAGCAGACACGGACGTTCTCATCCGCCACCTATGACTTTTGGTTCCGTATGGAACCAGGAAAGCGGATCCGCCGGAAACAAAGTTCTTTAAGGTTCTTGAGGTTGGGGGTAAGAACACAGGGGTTTGGGATTTGAACCGGCGACCTTCGGATTGAATGTCTCGACTTCGAGAACCTCCGAAGATGTCATGAGTCCACGTTCTACATCGGACGGTTCCATCCTCCAGGGTTCTGACGGACGTCCCGAAAGCTCGGACCTCATGAGGACGGAGCAGACACGGACGTTCTCACCGTCCACCTACCATTTTTGATCCCGTAAGGAACCGTGAATGCGGACCTGCCACCGGGACAAAGTTCTTTAAGGTTCTTGAGGTTGGGGGTAAGAACACAAGGGGTTTGGGATTTGAACCGCGACCTTCAGATTGAATGTCCCGATCTCGAGAACCTCAAAGAACTTCAATGAAACCCATCTACGGAACGTCGAGCTGACGGACAGTGAGTGTATCTAATAAAGTAGTTCCGTGCAACGGAAAGCTCGGACCTCATGAGGACGGAGCAGACGCGGACGTTCTCATCGGCCACCTACCATTTTTAGTCCCGTAAGGAACCCGGAACGCGGATCCGCCGCCGGAAACAAAGTTCTTTAAGGTTCTTGAGGTCGCGGTTAGAACACAGGGGTATGGGATTTGAACCGGCAGCAACCAGACACCGACGTTCTCATCGGCCACCTATTTTGGTTCCGTATGGAACCGGGAACGCGGATCGACCAATGAGGAACAAGCGGCGTGTGGACGATGGACGGTGGAACGTTCCCGGCGTTCTCACCCCGGCGCTCGCCGACACCTCCGACTGATTTAGCGCTTGGCCGTTCTCGCCGGCCCAGGCACTCGTTCGTCGGTTCCCATGGGAACGTCCCCCTCAACAGCAGACGCGCTGCGGCGGGGCGGCCGAGAAGACGGCAACCGGACGGCGGAGGACGTGCCGTGTGAATGGAGTGAGGAGCGAGCGGGAACCGATGAAGGAACCGACGAGAACAAGACAGCACACCGTAGGGACAAAAGTAGCGGGAGGTATTTGCACTGGAGCTCTGCCATGGGGCACCAGATCCCAGCAATCCAAATCTCTCTGGGGGCGGGGGGGGGGGGGGGGCAAGAGGCTGCCGAGGGGATCGGAGAACACGTTCTAAACAAACAGCCAAAGGGCGCGAACCCACTCGCTGGAGGGACGAGAGGAGGCGCGAGTGCGGGCCCCGACATTCCTCCCGCACGGGCAGGAGAACAGCCAGCCGCTTCCCACGGAGATTTACAGTAAGAGAACCCTTCAATCACCGGGGGCCCCAATGGACGGGGGCCCGGCGGAAGCGGGCCAATGAGAACGAGGAGGAGACGGAACATCAGACGTCTCGCACCGATCTGAGAAAGACCAACAAACCCAACCTCCAGATTCCTGCAGCATGACACCGAGGACGGGGAACACAGAACCGAAGCATGACGCCGAGGACGGGGAACACAGAAGTGAAGCATGATGCAGAGGACGGAGAACACAGAAGCGAAGCATGACGCCGAGGACAGGGAACACAGAAGTGAAGCATGACGGCGGGGACGGGGAACACAGAAGCGAAGCATGGCGCCAAGGACGGGGAACACAGAACCGAAGCACGACGCCGAGGACGGGGAACACAGAACCGAAGCATGACGCCGAGGACGGGGAACACAGACGCGAAGCATGACGCCGAGGACGGGGAACACAGACGCGAAGCATGACGCCGAGGACAGGGAACACAGAATCGAAGCATGATGCCGAGGACGGGGAACACAGGACCGAAGCATGATGCCGAGGACGGGGAACACAGAAGCGAAGCATGACGCCGAGGACGGGGAACACAGAAGCGAAGCATGATGCAGAGGATGGAGAACACAGAAGCGAAGCATGGCGCCGAGGACGGGGAACACAGAACCAAAGCACGACGCCGAGGACGGGGAACACAGAACCAAAGCATGACGGCGAGGACGGGGAACACAGAACCAAAGCATGACGCCGAGGACGGGGAACACAGAAGTGAAGCATGACGGCGGGGACGGGGAACACAGAACCCAAGCATGACGCCGAGGACGGGGAACACAGAAGCGAAGCATGACGCCGAGGACGGGGAACACAGAAGCGAAGCATGACGCCGGGGACGGGGAACACAGACGCGAAGCATGACGCCGAGGACGGGGAACACAGAATCGAAGCATGACGCCGAGGACGGGGAACACAGAAGTGAAGCATGACGGCGAGGACGGGGAACACAGAACCCAAGCATGACGCCGAGGATGGGGAACACAGAAGCGAAGCATGACGCCGAGGACGGGGAACACAGAAGCGAAGCATGATGCAGAGGATGGAGAACACAGAAGCGAAGCATGGCGCCGAGGACAGGGAACACTGAATCGAAGCATGACGCCGAGGACGGGGAACACAGAACCAAAGCACGACGCCGAGGACGGGGAACACAGAACCAAAGCATGACGGCGAGGACGGGGAACACAGAACCGAAGCATGATGCAGAGGACGGGGAACACAGAGGCGAAGCATGACGCCGAGGACGGGGAACACAGAACCGAAGCACGACGCCGAGGACGGGGAACACAGAACCGAAGCACGACGCCGAGGACGGGGAACACAGAACCAAAGCACGACGCCGAGGACGGGGAACACAGAACCAAAGCACGACGCCGAGGACGGGGAACACAGAACCAAAGCACGACGCCGAGGACGGGGAACACAGAACCGAAGCATGACCGCGGGGACGGGGAACACTGAACCGAAGCATGACGGCGGGGACGGGGAACACAGAACCGAAGCATTACGCCTGGGACGGGGAACACAGAACCGAAGCATTACGCCGAGGACGGGGAACACAGAACCGAAGCATGACGCCGAGGACGAGGAACACAGAAGTGAAGCATGACGGCGGGGAGAGGGAACACAGAAGCGAAGCATGACGCCGGGGACGGGGAACACAGAACCAAAGCATGACCGCGGGGACGGGGAACACAGAACCGAAGCATTACGCCTGGGACGGGGAACACAGAAGTGAAGCATGACGGCGGGGACAGGGAACACAGAACCCAAGCATGACGCCGAGGACGGGGAACACAGAAGCGAAGCATGACGCCGAGGAGAGGGAACACAGAACCGAAGCAGACGGGGAACATCTGGGTGGAGTTTCCATGTTCTCCCCGTGTCCGCGTGGGTTTCCTCCGGGTTCTCCGGTTTCCTCCCACAGTCCAAAAAACATGGATCAAGGTTAATTGAATTCTCCAAATTGCCCCATATAGAGTGTGTCTGTGTGAGTGAGTGTGTGTCCAGTGATAGATTGGCGTCCTGTCCTGGGTGTATCTGCCCAGCGCCCGAAACGTTCTCCCCTGGATGGGCATGGGGAACCCCCCCCCCCCCCCGCATGAGACCCTAATAGAGGATGAAGCGGGGGAGGACGATGGATGGATTACTGATAAAGTATTAAGTTGTTAGAACTGAATATGCAGAACCTCTTCGGAATGCTTCTCCCTGTAAACGTTCCTGCCAAATTATGACGGCAGGGAATGTGAACGCTTGGGAAGCGTTCCAGACTCCGAGCGAAGCGGAGCCGAGTGAAACGGAGAAAAGTCAAAAAATAAAGAGCAGGGAA
>JAFMOC010000739.1:52500-108379 GCA_019802505.1 Corydoras sp. C115 | reverse complement strand
GTATGTTTTTTATGTTTTGTGTGTGTTGTTTGTGTGTTGTATGTCTATGTGTGTGTATGTATGTATGTGTGTGTGTGTATGTATGTATGTATGTATGTATGTGTGTGTGTGTGTGTGTGTGTATGTATGTGTGTATGTATGTGTGTATAAGTATGTATGTGTGTGTATGTATGTATGTATGTGTATGTGTGTGTGTATGTATGTCTATGTGTGTGTATGTATGTGTGTGTGTGTGTGTGTGTGTATGTATGTATGTATGTATGTGTGTATAAGTATGTATGTTTATGTATGTATGTATGTGTGTGTATGTATGTGTATGTGTGTATAAGTATGTATGGTATGTATATGTATGTATGTGTGTGTATGTATGTGTATAAGTATGTATGTTTATGTATGTATGTGTGTGTATGTATGTGTATGTGTGTATAAGTGTGTATGTGTGTGTGTATGTATGTGTGTGTATGTGTCTATGTATGTCTATGTGTGTGTATGTATGTATGTATGTATGTGTGTCTAAGTATGTATGTGTGTGTATGTATGTGTATGTATGTATGTATGTGTGTGTGTGTGTGTGTGTGTGTGGTGTGTATATGAAACGAGTACATTAGTATAAACCCTCTGAACCCTCTGGTCCCGTGACCGCGGCGCGGCGGCCGCAGCGTTTAACGAGCGTCGCTGATGATGGCGGTGCAGGATGACAGTGGGATTAACAGATTAACTCGGTGTTGATTCTCTCAGCTCCAGATTAACACCAGAGAGGATTAAACCCCCATGAGCTCCTCCTTTCACATTCACGCCCCCCCCCCCCCCCCCCCCCCAAGAGCCGGCGCGCCTCCATTACACACGGCACACCACCACCTGCACCACCACCTGCACCACCACCAACATGTGTATTACACACTGAAAGGACGCGGAACGCCGTGGCCCTGATGAGCGCATAATCCACGTCCCCTCACAGCGGGAGTGGAGGGGGGGGGAGACTCCCTGGGGGGGGCAGCAGGACGGTGGGGGCAGTGAGGGCAAACGAATTAGGCGTCATCGAGACGAGCCCACGGTGATCGGCCTCGTTCGTCTTCACGGCCCTCTCGATCCGAATCTGTGAGCATCGGATCGTTTGTTCTGCCCGACGCCTCCGAGGGCCGCCGCAACGGTCGCTACCTGCCCCCTCGCGCCGGGGTTATTCCCCGGGCCTGCCCTCGGCCCGCGCGGCTCGCGGGGCTGGATCCAATTACGCGTGAGGAAGCCCAGACCCCGCGCGCGGCCCGACGGCCCATCAGCGAGCCGCGGCATTAATAACCCGCCGCTGCTCTGGGTTTTGTAACGAGCTGCCGGCGACGCGCCGTAATCCCGCGCTGAAGGGATAGGCCCCGAGACGAATGATGGCGCGAGAGAGAGGCGGCCGCCGTCGGACCCGATCGAGCTCGTCGCCTCGGCCCGGGGCGCGGCGGGGTCACCGGGTCGCCCGCGCTGACTGACGTGCGGTTTTTTTTTCGCCGCCGACTGGCGAGGGGTCAGGAGGGAAGTGGGGGGGGGGGGGTGGGGGGGGTGCGAGTGGAAAACGAGCGAGCGAGAGAGAGAGAGAGAGAGAGAGCGCGAGAGCCCTTTGCATATTTATTTGTCATGTCTTTGTTTTTATAGAGCCGGAGGATGAATGGCTGGATGACGCAGCGCGCGCCTGCACATCGTCAACGCAGGTAATAAGTCAGCGCGGCCCCTCGGTTCCCACACCGGGCCCCGGAGCGCGCCGCCGCCCGCCCGTCCGCCCGCCGCCCGCATTCCACCCCGCCACCGCCGCGCGCACATGCTCGCCGGGCCGAAGCGTCCACCTCCCAGCCGCGCCGCGCTCCCTCTCCCACCCACCGAGAGGCCTCCTCGGGTCAGCCTCGGATCCCCGCGCGTCCCCGACACCCCATCGGGGGGCGCTCCGGCCGGCGGAGGGGTTTAACCCTTTATTATAATCCACGTCCCGTCGTAAATTAGTAATCGCCCGGACGTCGGAGAAACTTGGGAGGAAACAAACCCACATGGACACGAGGAGAACATGCAAAACCCCTATCAGGATTCAAACCTGGATCTTTAGCACTGAGGAGAACATGCAAACCGCCACGGTCAGGTTTCAATCCTTGTTTCCCAGCATTGAGAGGAGAACATGCCAACTTCCCAGCTCAGCATTTGAACCTTGATCCATAGCACTGAGGAGAACATGCAAACCGCCGCGGTCAGGATTCAATCCTTGTTTCCCAATGCTGAGAGGAGAACATGCCAACTCCACCCATCTCATGATTCGAACCTGGATCCCCAGCACTGAGGAGAACATGCAAACCGCCGCAGGTCAGGATTCAAACCTTGATCCGCAGTTGTAAGAGGAGGACATGCAAACCTGGATCCCCGGCACTGAGGAGAACATGCAAACCTCCGCGGTCAGGATTCGATCCTCAGTTGTGAGAGGAGAACATGCAAACTCCACCCAGCTCATGACGCAAACCTGGAGGCCCAGCACGGAGGAGAACATGCAAACCTTCCCGATCAGGATTGAATTCTCCAAATTTGCCCCATATAGGGTGTGTCTGTGTGAGTGAGATTGCCCCCCCCCTATCCTGGGTGTATCTGGCCAGCAGTTGGAGAACCCCCCCCCCCCCCCCCCTTCCCCCGTCCCGCGACCCTAGTAGAGGATAAAGTGGAGGATGCTGGATGGAGGGCACGGAGTTGACCTGGGTTCAAACCTGTTGCGGGCGTGGCCGCCCCCGTGCGGTCGCTGAGGTGCGAGTTTGCAGAGGGGCGGGTTCGGCGTTGGCGGCGGTGTGATCGCGGCCTCCACTCGCGGCGGCGGCGGCGTGCTTGCACAGCTGACATGAGGTCACTTCTCACCTCCGGAAGGCGCTCTCGCGTTTGCCCACTTGGCGAGCGCCACACAGGGCGCGAGAGCCCCAGGTTCTCTCGCACCGAAAGCAATAAAAGTGCCTTCTGAGAGTGTAACGGTTCTCACACACACACACACACACACACACGAGGGGCGAGCGAGAGAGAGAGAGAGAGAGAGAGAGAGAGAGCGCGAGTGCCGACGCTTGTGGTTTCTGAATTCGCGGGACGCTCGTAAAGCTCGGCGCTCGTTTACAGAAACGCTGAGGTCATCGGATCTCTCGCTGTTAAACCCCGCCCCCGAAGCCTGACCCTTCACCCCAAGCTGCCCCCCACCCCCTTCTAAATCTAATGTCAGCACAGGGACACAGGGGCGGACCGGACACGCCCACAGCGCCCAAATATGGTACACTCGCGGTTCCGTCGACGCGCGGGCCGGCCCACCGAGAGTCGGCGATCGGCGGCGTCCACATACCTTTTGCGCTCTGGAGCGTTCTCGTCCCGTTAGAACATATTCGCATGTTGGGCGGGGTACGGCGTGGTCCCGTCCCATTAGAACATGTTCGCATGTTGGGCGGGGTACGGCGTGGGCGTGGTCCCGTCCCCGTTAGAACACGTTTGCATGTTGGGAGGGGTACGGCATGGGCGTGGTCCCGTTAGAATATGTTTGCATGTTGGGCGGGGTACAGCGTGGGCGTGGTCCTGTCCCGTTAGAACATGTTTGCATGTTGGGCGGGGTACGGCTTGGGTGTGGTGCCGTCCCGTTAGAACACGTTCGCATTTTGGGCGGGGTATGGTGTGGGCGTGGTCCTGTCCTGTAAGAACACGTTCGCATGTTGGGCGGGGTACGGCGTGGGCGTGGTCTCGTCCTGTTAGGACACGTTCGCATGTTGGGTGGGGTACGGCGTGGGCGTGGTCTCGTCCTGTTAGGACACGTTCGCATGTTGGGCGGGGTACGGTGTGGGCGTGGTCCCCTGGCCCCGGACACCGAGCTGGGATAGGACCCATCAGATAAGGCCGACCCGTCTGCAGAGTGACGAGATACGAACGAGACCCTAATGACGAGGACGTTACCTGCTCACAGTGCTGGCATCCCTCAGGGGTGTGTGCTGGGTCACGGTCGTCTGCGGACACGTTCTTAAGCAACGTTTATTAAAACTAGAGGACACGAAGAACCCAAACCTCCTCCAAAACGGTCCTCCGTTTGCACCACCAGCTTCGGACAGTGCACGCCCCTGAGGTCAGACACCGCCTCCTTGGGTCTAGAACCTTCTGGAACACGGGGTTCTTAGTTTGGACCGTGGAACGAGCGGCAGACGGCGGGGGTTCTAACGAGCTACTGAAACTCTTCAGTGGCTCGTCTGGCCTGCGGCGTTCCTCAAGGCTCACCCTTTGATCCGTTGTTGTTAGTGATGTGGCTGTGCGGCTCAGAGACCTGCGGCACCGATGTGGAGAGAACATGCAAAACTCACTGCGGTTCCAACAAAAAAAAAAAAAAAAAAACACGTTTTTAAAATCCCTGAACTTTTATTAGAACGGCAACAAAAACAAAAACCCAGGTGATGCCCGTCTTCGGAGTTCCCATTCATCCCAAACTGCTGCCACCTGGAACACAGATACCTTTAAAGAAAATAATTAAGATAAAAAGGGGCGGGGCAGTAGTGTAATGGGAATTTGCATGTTCTCCTCTCAGCACTGGGGATCAAGGTTCGAAACCTGATCTGGGTGATTTGCATGTTCTCCTAAGTGCTAAGGATCAAGGTTTGAATACTGAGCTGGCTGGAGTTTCCATGTTCTCATGTCCATGTGGGTTTCCTCCGGGTTCTCCAATTTCCTCCCACAGTCCAAAAACATGGATTCAAGGTGAATTGGCTGCTCTAAATTGCCCCATATATAGAGTGTGTGTGTCTGTGAGAGTGAGTGTGTGTGTGCTAAGTGACCGTCCCGTCCTGGGTGTACTCACCCAGCACCCTAAACGTTCTCCACTGGATGGGCAAGGAGAACACCCTCCACCCCAGTAGAGGACAAAGCAGAAGATGGACTACAAAATGACATCATCAACGTTTAACGAAAGCAGAATAATGATAACGAGGTTCTGGAACCCAAAGACGAGTCAGAGTCAAAGAGTCAAAGAGTCAGAGAGTCAAAGTCAAAGAGTCAGAGAGTCAGAGAGTCAAAGTCAAAGAGTCAGAGAGTCAGAGAGTCAAAGAGTCAGAGAGTCAGAGAGTCAAAGAGTCAGAGTCAGAGTCAGAGTCAAAGAGTCAGAGAGTCAAAGAGTCAGAGAGTCAGAGAGTCAAAGAGTCAGAGTCAGAGAGTCAGAGTCAGAGAGTCAGAGTCAAAGTGTCAGAGTCAAAGTGTCAGAGTCAAAGTGTCAGAGTCAAAGTGTCAGAGTCAAAGTGTCAGAGTCAAAGTGTCAGAGAGTCAGAGTCAAAGAGTCAGAGTCAAAGCGTCAGAGTCAAAGCGTCAGAGTCAAAGCGTCAGAGTCAAAGCGTCAGAGTCAAAGTGTCAGAGTCAAAGTGTCAGAGTCAAAGTGTCAGAGTCAAAGTGTCAGAGTCAAAGAGTCACAGAGTCAGAGAGTCAAAGGGTGAGAGTCAGAGATTCAGAGTCAGAGTGTCGGACACGGCACTGATGATCACACCGTACTTTATTGTCGATACATTTAACTACAATGAATAAAAAAACACAGAGACGGGAGAACGGCGCCGGGTCCCTGTGTTCCGTCAGGAGCGGCGGCGGCGGTGCGTTTACAGTATGAACGAGCGTCGTGTAGACCGCGGTACCCCCCCCCCCCCCACTTCACATTCAGGAGGCACGCGCGTCACCACGCCACGCTGCGCCGCCCATCACGCCCGCTGCTCCGGGTTCTAACGGCGGAACACGGGACCGCGGCGCTTTAAATACGAGGTATACGAGACGACGACGGGGCGAGACACGCCCACCGCGAGGCGTTAAGGCGGGACATGAGAGTCGAGGGCGGCGATTGGGTTCTGATCCTGCGAGCTCGCGTAGATCTGATCGGCGCAGAACCATGTCACACACACACACACACACACACACACACACACACACACACACACACTCCGTTCTGACATGAGGTAAAGTATGGCGCCCGAGTGCAATGCTTGTTTGTGCTACATGTACAAAAAAAAAAATTCAATGAAAAGAGAAGCGACGCGGTTCTGCAGGCAGGGGGCGCCGTGAGGTCGGCGAGTCGCCGCGCAGCGCTGCGGGGGCGTCACAACCGTTTCACATTGTACTGAACCACTCCCTGACGTGTGGGGGGGGGGGGGGGGTCTGAGAAGGAACCGCGGGTCACACGCAGCGCTTCAAAAGTTCCGCTCGGCCGCGGCGTCGCCGAACGGACCATGTCCTCGACAGGAGGGGGCGTGGCCACGAGGTTACGAGGACAAATGACGTTGTCCCTCTACAGACCTCCTCAGGTGGAAGTCGTCTGCATTCGGGTCGTGAGGCGCCGCGGTGAGACCCGGCAACTGGGGGGGGGGGGGGGGGGCGCGAGGTTCGAGAACGCGAAGACAAATCAAAAGGCACCTGGTCGGGATCCGGGGGTTCGGATGGAGGGAGTGGAGTCTAGTGCAAAGTGTAGTGTGTGGACGAGCGTCCCCGGTTCTAGTGTGTGTGTGCATGTGTGTGTGTGTGTGTGGGGGGGGGGGTGGAGAGGGCGGGGCTGTGAGGTAGCATCACCTGGGAGATTTCACATCGGGAACCGATCCGGCCAGGCGTCAGGAACCGAGGTATCACAGTTACAGTGCAAAAAAAAAAAAAAGAGAGACACAGAGACAGAGAGAGAGAGAGAGAGAGGACAGAGACACAGAGACAGAGAGACACAGAGACAGAGAGACACAGAGACAGAGAGAGAGAGAGACAGAGACACAGAGAGAGAGAGAGAGAGACAGAGAGACACAGAGACAGAGAGAGAGAGACAGAGAGAGAGAGAGAGAGAGAGACAGAGACACAGAGACAGAGAGACACAGAGACAGAGAGACACAGAGACAGAGAGAGAGAGAGACAGAGACACAGAGAGAGAGAGAGAGAGAGACACAGAGACAGAGAGAGAGAGACAGAGAGAGAGAGAGAGACAGAGAGAGAGAGAGAGAGAGACAGAGAGACACAGAGACAGAGAGAGAGAGACAGAGAGAGAGAGAGAGACAGAGAGAGAGAGAGAGACAGAGAGACACAGAGAGAGAGAGAGAGAGACAGAGAGACACAGAGACAGAGACAGAGAGACAGAGAGACACAGAGAGAGAGAGAGAGAGACAGAGAGAGAGAGACAGAGAGACAGAGAGACACAGAGAGAGAGAGAGAGAGAGACAGAGACAGAGAGACAGAGAGACACAGAGAGAGAGAGAGAGACAGAGAGAGAGAGACGCATGTCAGGAACTGAGGTATCAAAAAAGAAATGCCTAACGACGCCAGAACGACCGGGCGGGACGAAAGGGGCGGGGCCAAATGGGCGGGGCGGGAGGGTTGCGACAAAGAGACGATGATGGGGCGGGATCAAAGGGGTGGGGCTGAAGGGTTGAGACAATGATGGGGCGAGATCAAAGGGGCGGTGCCAGAGGGTTGAGACAAAGAGATGATGATGGGGCGGGTTCAAAGGGGTGGGGCTGAAGGGTTGAGGCAAATAGACTGATAGGGTGAGATTAAAGGGGCGGGGCTGAAGTGAAAGTGAAATGACGATGAAGCGGCGGCGCTAAAGGGGCGGGGTTAAAAGGGCGAGTCAAAGAGACGGAGGGGCGGGGCCGACCGGGTGAGATCAAACAGCGAGAAACTACGGGGCGCGACGAAATGTAACGGACCCGAACAAAGGGGCGGGACCAGAACAAGGGGGCGGAACGAAATTGGGGCTCTGAAGCTTAAAGGGCGGGGGGGGGTCCCTCATACATCTGCACTGTGGCCAGCAGGGGGCGTGTCTCATAAAGTGGGCGGGGTACTTTTGGTTAGGTTGGTCACATGCCGAGTGTTTTACAGGCGGGACGGCGCGTGTCAGAGGAGGCGGAGCCTGTGGAGATCATGATGAGTGGATTCAAAAGATCCGTAGGTGTCGTTTTTCGGCCACGCCCCTTTTTTTCCTTTAAACGGATGCGTTCTGGCGGCGACGGGACGACGGAGAACCCGGGGGGGGGGGGGGGGGGGGGGGTGGTTTGTCTCGCGGTTTAAACTCTTTATTTGATTGGATTTGATTCGTTGACGCCGTAGAAGCCGACGCCCACGCGCTCAGCGTCCTAAAAGCGACGCTCTAAACTATTTACACTAACACTACTGCAGCCCACGGCGCGAGCCAATCAGACGACAGGAAACGGGACCCCTGCCGGCGAACAGGTGAGCGGTCTGTGAGGGACGAGGTTCCGCGGGGGGGTGGGGGGGGTGGGGGGGGGGGCACCGCAAACGGAGAGATTGTGTTGCGCAGAACGAAAAAAAAACAAAAAAACCACGAACCGAAGTCGAACTGGAGAGAGCGCCACGGCGGCGCGAGGGGGCGGGGCACCGGCGCGAGGGGGCGGGGCGTCCGCACGGTGAGGGGGCGGGGCGTCCGCACGGTGAGGGGGCGGGGCGTCCGCACGGCGAGGTTCAGCCGTTCTGGACCTGAGGTTGGTTGGCTTTGAGGCTCCGCAGGGCGCGCCGCGCCGCCGCCGACTTGGCGATGCGGTAGCTCCGCCCCACTCCTTTGAACTTTCCTTTGCCCACCACTTCCACCGTCACGCGCACCTTCCCGTCGTACGTGCGCTCGGCCGGACTGCAGGGGGCGAGAGAGAGGCACAACATTACTCATCCACACCCATCGGTGTCACACCCCCCCCCCCCCCACATTAACATTAGTGGGCGGAGTAAAGCAGAGTAAACACTCACATCATTACCCCCCCCCCCCCCCCCTCCCCCAAATACCTTTCCCAAAACTGCACCTCCACCCACTGGGGGGGGGGCGAGAGAGAGAGAGACACAACATTACTCATCTCCACCCATCGGTTTCACCCGCCCCCCCCACATCAACATTACTCTGCTTTACTCCACCCACTAAACACTCGGATAAGTACCCCCCCCCCCCACATCACCTTTCCTAAAACTGCACCACCACCCACTGGGAGGGGGTGGGGGCAAAAGAGAGACACACACACATTACTCATCTCCACCCATCGGTTTCCACCTTCACCCGCCCCCCCCCCCCCACATCAACATTACTCTGCTTTACTCCTCCCACTAAACACTCACATCATTACCCCCCACCCCCCCCCCCCCATCACCTTTCCTAAAAACTGCACCCCAACATCCACACCCACTGGGGAGGGGGTGGGGGCAAAAGAGAGAGACACACACATTACTCATCTCCACCCATCGGTATGTCACCCGCCCCCCCCCCCCCCCCCCCCCCCCCCCCAACCCCCCCCCCCCCCCAACATTAACATTACTCTGCTTTACTCCACCCACTAAACACTTGCATCATTAACCCCCCCCCCCCCCCCCCCCCCCATCACCTTTCCTAAAACTGCACCTCCACCCACCGGGGGGGGGGGCAAGAGAGAGACACAACATTACTCATCTCCACCCATCGGTATCACCCCCCCCCCCCCACATCAACATTACTCTGCTTTACTCCACCCACTAAACACTCGCATCATTAACCCCCCCCCCCCCCCACATCACCTTTCCTAAAACTGCACCTCCACCCACCGTCTTCCTTTTTTCGACACAGCACCCCCTGCTGGTGTAAAGCCGCAGCGTCTTTAAGAACCCACTCTACCTTACTGACAGAGGTCACGTGACCCGGGCGGCGTCGCCGTCGGTTACCTGAACTTGGCCGTCTCCGGCTCCATCTCCAGCAGCTCTCGCACCGGCGAGCGCGGAACGTTGGCGGAGAACTTTTCTGCAAATCAAATACAAATAAAATAAAATAAAAAATAATAATAATAAAAAGCTGAGGCGTCCCCGACGCGCGCCTCATCACGCGGAACATCAGGACGGAGACGGGCGGCGCGGCGGGGGCCCCGGAGACAATCAGCCGAGGCGTCCTCACCTATCAGCGGCCTCATCATCGGATAATACACCTGCCACACCGTCTCCAGCGACATGGCGCTGTCCATGTAAATGGCGCCGGCCAGCGACTCGAAGATGTCGCCCATGGCTTTGGGGACCTCGATGTCCTCCTCCTTCTCCTCGTCCTCCTCGGAGCGGCGCAGCTGAAAGACGGAGAGGTGAGCGCACCGACTCAGAGTCCCAACTGCACCAAACAAACACAGCACCATCCATCATCTCCCGCTTTATCCTCTATTAGGGCCGGGGGGGTCCCATGCCCATCCAGGGGAGAACGTTTCGGGCGCTGGGCAGATACACCCAGGACAGGGCGCCAATCCATCGCTGGACACACACTCACTCACACACTCTATATGGGGCAATTTGGAGAATTCAATTGACCTTGATCCATGTTTTTGGACTGTGGGAGGAAACCGGAGAACCCGGAGGAAACCCACGCGGACACGGGGAGAACATGCCAGATTGGGATTCCAACCGGGATTCCAACCGGGAATCCCTAGTGCTGAGAGGAGAACATGCCAAACCACTAAGCCACCGTGCCACCAGTATTATTATTCATTCATTCATTATCTTCCGCTTTATCCTCTATTAGGGTCGCGGGGGGTTCTCTATTCCCATCCAGGGGAGAACGTTCCGGGCGCTGGGCAGATACACCCAGGACAGGGGGAGGCAATCTATCACTGGGCACACACTCACTCACACAGACACACTCTATATGGGGCAATTTGGAGAACTCAATTGACCTTGATCCATGTTTTTGGACTGTGGGAGGAACCCGGAGGAAACCCACGCGGACACAGGAAGAACATGCAAACTCCACCCAGATGGGGATTCGAACTGGGAATCCCTGGTGCTGAGAGGAGAACATGCTAAACCACTAAGCCGCCCCTATTATTATTATCATTTATTTCCACATCCACCACCCAACAACGACGGGTTCCACCGCGGGTGAGGGTGAGGTGGTGGTGGTGGTGGTGGTGGGGGGGGGGACGCTCCTTGGCTCCGTGGCCGGGTGGAACGTTACCCATTTTAATAAATTTGCTGCTCCGCGTTCTGCATCCACCATGTTTTCCCCCCCGAGGCATTAAACGCGGTTCCGGTGAAACGAGGCCAAGAGAACCATTTCGAAAATAAATTCAATCCGAACGGCGGAGAACCCCACAGGGACCAAAAACAAAACAAAAACATGCAAATGGACGCGGCGGAGACGGGGACGCGCCGCCGGCGCTGGAAGCTCGGAGGACAACCTTTCTGGATCGCCGCGGGGCGGAGAGGTGGAGGCGGTTAAACCGGCCCGGACACAGAACCCGGCACGTACCGACAGAGACGAGGCCTCCTCCAACGCACCACGAGGAGGTCAAGGACACGCGGTGGTCGGGCGTGAGGCACTCACCTCGGAGTCCATGCCCTGCATCTCGTTCTTCTCGAGCTGGAACTGCACGAAGTCGTCGATCACGTGGAACAGCTCGGGGGACACGGCTTTGAAGTACTTGTGGTAGTCGTACTTAACGGCGAGCGAGGCGAAGATGGTGTTGTTGACGAGGGCAGAGCGCAGGTCGGTCAGGACGCCGGGGGAGTGCTGCCGGGGGTCTTCGTAAAGGTGCTTGGTAATGAGGTAGTCTAAAATGGCGTCACCCAGGAACTCCAACCGCTGGTAACAATCTGCGGCGACGGCAGGGGGTTCCGATCAGAGAGAACCGAGGTGGACGGATTCACGAGACACAAAGGTTCTGACGTTTAATACAGGCATTAAAGGTGAGTGCCTCTGCTGGAAGGTGGTGGCTAGGGTATTTAAGGTGAGTATCAATGTGTTGCTAGGGTATTTAAGGTAAGTGGTTACTAGGGTATTTAAGGTAAGTGGTTACTAGGGTATTTAAGGTGAGTATCACTATGTTGGAAGGTGGTTGCTAGGGTATTTAAGGTGAATATCAATGTGTTGCTAGGGTATTTAAGGTAAGTGGTTACTAGAGTATTTAAGGTGAGTATCACTATGTTGGAAGGTGGTTGCTAGGGTATTTAAGGTGAATATCAATGTGTTGCTAGGTGGTTGCTAGGGTATTTAAGGTGAGTATCAATGTGTTGCTAGGTGGTTGCTAGGGTATTTAAGGTGAGTATCACTATGTTGGAAGGTGGTTGCTAGGGTATTTAAGGTGAATATCAATGTGTTGCTGGGTGGTTGCTAGGGTGTTTATGGGAAGTATCTGTGTTGCTAGGTGGTTGCTAGGGTATTTTAAGGTAAGTATCCTGTTGGAAAGTGGTTGCTAGGGTACTTAAGGCAAGTGGTTGCTGGGGTATTTAAGGTAAGCATCACCATGTTGCTAGGGTGTTTAAGAACCTGCACGTCGACGCCCCCCCCTGGCCGCGCGCATACGCACCTGTGATGGTGTTGTAATGGTACGAGGCGTGCGTGAAGGCCTGCAGGAGGTAGGCCTTGTTCTTGAAGGTGTAGCTGATTTTCCTTTCGAAGTTCTCGAAGCCGGAGATCAGGTGGTGGAGCGTGCGCTGCGCGTCGGGGTGCTCGAACATGCAGCGCTCGGGGATCTGCAGCCAGCCGTACTCCGCCTCGCCGGCGCCCCCGTCGGCCGCGCCCTTGCGCTCGTCCCTCCTCCTCCTGCCGCCGGCGCCCCCCCTCCTGCCGACGGGCAGCACCTTCAGGCCGAGCGAGCAGAGGAACATCTGGGCGGCGCGCTCGCCGCAGCTGGTGAGGTAGCAGCCCAGCAGCGCCTCCACGCAGTCGGCGATGCTCTTGTCGGCGATGCACTGCTCCGTGTGCAGGTCGTACGAGATGCACTGCTTGGCCGCCTGCGTCCCGCAGCTCTCCTCGGACGGGTTCCAGAAGCCCACCACGAAGTCGTCCTCCTCGCCCGCCTTGCTCGGGTCCAGGTAGCACATGGCGTCCCATGAGCTGTAGTCGAACTCCTCGTGGCCGCCGCCATCGGCGCCACCGCCGGCGCCACCGCCGCCACCAAACGCCGTCTTCTTGGAGGACTTCCAGTCCCGGGCGGGCTCCGCCGGCGAGAACCCGCCGAGGGGGAACTTCTTGCCGAAGGCGCCGGAGCCCATCAGCATGGAGTCGATGAAGCGGATGTGCTCGTTGTAGTACTCCAGGTCGTCCTCCACGTTCATCTCGTCTTTGGGCTCCTTCCAGACCACGTCCTCGTCCTCCAGGTCCTCCTCGTCCTCGTCCGACTCGTCCTTGTCGGGTTTGCCGTTCGGGAGGTCGTCCTTCGCCTGGAACGGAGAGGGTGGATGAGTAGAACGCACGCACACAAACACAACCACCTCCTTACATCTACACTGCTCTCCGCCTAAAGACAACCGTCCGTCAGACTTTAGGACCCAGCGGTGAGAGACCCGTCCCGAAACGACGCTGTAGGCGGAGGACTAGGACGCTTGGCGAAGGATTTACGCCCATCACTGAAAACGGGCGTTAGAACGACCTCCGGCGGACCGATGAGTCACCGGCCTGGACGGCGTCCGGCGCGTAACGGAGCGCGCGGGAACTGGGCCCATGAATATTCATCGAAACGTTAAGGGTCCCGACATCCAATACTGTAATAACACAGGGGGGGGGGGGGAGGGGAGGAGGGGGTGGAGGTGAGTCAGCGCCGGGCAGCACCGCCATCGGCAGAACCCAAACCACAGAGAGCCACCCAAAACACACACGCGCTCCACTTTTTCCTCCTGACGGAGCGCTTTCGCCCTCGCTGATTAACTCCACATGTGGAGTGCCGGGAGAGGAGGAGGAGGAGGAGGAGGAGGAGACCGAAACGAGGAGCTGAGGAGGAGGAGGAGGAGGAGAGCTTCATCATCAGGACCGTCTCAGAGCCAAAGTTCCTGTAAACAAACCATGTTGAACGCGGAGGTGCCCGCCAAGGAAATGCCACTCGCCCCCTGGTGGCGGAGACCGAGACTGGCGGTTTGCATCTGGAGGATGGAGGTTGATTCAGGGTTAAGCCGTGAGGAGGGGGGGGGTGGGGTGGGGCATGGGGGGGAGGGACTCACCTCATCAGAGTCCCACTTGTCGGCGGTGCTCTTGTCCTGGTTCACCACGTACCCCGGGGGCAGCCAGTTCACCGGGGGGTCGAAGATGGACACCACCATGCGGCTGGGCAGACCCTTCTTCTTCCCCAGACGATACAGGTTACAGTTACTGACCTGAGATCGGAGCCGCCGCCGTGACGGAACCCAACCGAGATACAGACACAATACTGAGGTTAGAACCAACAACCGCCTGAACACCACCACCACCTCAACCAATCAAACTCCCACCCAAAACACCACCACCCCAACCAACCACCTAACCAACACCCAACCAACCACCTGAGATCAGAGCCGCGGCGGAACCCAACCAAGATACAGACAGAACACAGTCACAGAGGTTAGCACCAACACCCACCCAAAACACCACCACCCCAACCAACCACCCACCCAAAACACCACCACCCCAACCAACCACCCACCCAAAACGCCACTACCCCTACCAACCACCTGAACACCACCCACCCAAAAGACCAACAAACCAACCCCTAACAAACCACCAAAACACCACCACCCCAACCAACCACCTAACCAACCACCTGAACACCACCCACCCAAAAGACCAAACAAACCAACCCCTAACCAACCACCAAAACACCACCACCACCCCAACCACCTGAACAAAGTCACCCCAAACAAAACCCAACCAACCACCCCCCCCCTTCCCCAAACACCTGAACACCACCATCCCAACCACCACCGGCCCAATCAACAGCCACCCAAACCAACTCCCCAGAACACCACCAAACCAACCAACATCCAAACACCGCCACCTAACCAACACTTAACCAACCACCACCACCCAGCCAACCAACTTCCAACCACCCTCCCAACACCCACCATGCAACAACCACCCTCCCAACCAACAAACCCCCCCACTGAGAACCTTGTACTCCAACCCCCCCCCAGCGTACCTTCTTGCTCCTCATGTAGGAGAGCCGGCCCTCGTGGGCGTCCGGGTAAGTGCAGAACAGGTAGGTGGTGATGGCGTGTTTGAGGAAAGAGTCTCCCAGCATCTCCAGGCGTTCCAGGTTGAACCCGTCGCTGGCATTGGAGAGGGTGAGGGCCTGCAGGATGAGCCCCGGGTTCGGCCCCAGTGCCTTCACGCAGTCCCCGCTCGCACACGCCGCTCCGGCGCCGCTCGCTGCCGTGTCCGCCGCGTGCCAGTGCTCTGAGGTAGGTGGGGACGGGCGTCCGGCGGCGGTCTCCGATGGCCCGTCCGAGATGCAGTCACGGTCGACCTCGGGTCTGCCGCGCGCAGCTGAGGTAGTGGTTCGGACGTCCGAGGCGTCGCCGAGGTTCTGCGAGCAGGGTTCTAGCTTATAGTTTTTAGCGCCATCTACAGGCACGGCACCAACCTTCTTTAGTGTGGCGGGACCGTCTTCCTCGTCGTCCTCGTCCTCTGCCGCGGCGGGAATGAAGGACTTGCTGTCGATGGATTTCTTCCACCCGAAGTCCAGATTGGGGTACCTGGGGGGGCAAAAGGGGGGGAAGGGGAGGGGCTACATGAGGTCAGACGGCGCACCTGGATACGGAACACCACGGCGGGCGGCGCGCTCAGACTGACCTGAAGTCGGCGGGCAGACTGCGCGCCCCCACGCCGGCGTCGGCGGCCGTCTGCGCCCGCAGCTCCTCGGCCGTCAGGAGGCAGTGCAGTCGGTAGAGGATGCTGGGAAGGCACACGGCTTTCCTCCACAGGGAGGCGGGGATGGGGTGGATGGCGCACAGCTCGGGGACCAGGATCTGGTGGCGAGAGCGGAGCATTAAGAGGACGGTGGGACCGGGGACCGGGTGCGGGGGTGTCCCCCTGTCGGGTCGGTACCTGCTTGTTCTGCAGGCTCTCCCACTTGGCCTTGCGCTTCTCAGCGCTGCTGAGCGGCAGAGCTTTGCCCTTCTGGTTCAGGTGACGGGGTGTCAGGAGGTTCAGTCTACGAGACAACAGAAACGCTGCGCCGGTGAGGGAGCCACCACCACGACGGGGAAGGGAGGGGTCAGGAGGTAACCTCGGAGCCTCACCTGGAGGAGGTGTGGTCCACGTCCAGGAGTGGCTGGTTGACGTTGGACAGGTCCAGGTTGTACTTGGTCTTGTAGTACTCAGCGAAGGTCTCGTACTCCGGCGACGGGAACTTGCTGAGCGGCGTGAGGTCGGTGTAGACGTCCGCCACGTAGAACCGGTGCGGCTGGTCGAAGTTACGATACCTGAAAACACACCGGCCATTTCAATGATGACTTCCACCAAACCTACCACATCCACCCAACCAAACCAACCACCAGACCAACCAACCAACCAACCCCCAGACCATCACCCACCCAACCAAACCAACCACCAGACCATCAGCCACCCAACCAAACCAACCACCAGACCAACCAACCAAACCAACCACCAGACCAACCAACCAACCAACACCAGACCATCAGCCACCCAAACCAACCAATCCAACACCCGACCAACACCCACCCAACCACCCGACCAAACCCCTACTTACCACCAGACCAACACCCACCCAACTAAACCAACCACCAACAAACCAACTCACCCGACCAAACCCCCACCCATCACTAGACCAACACACACCACCACTTACCCAACCAACACCCACCTGACCAAACCCCCACCACTAGAGCAACACCCAGCCAACCAATTTCACTACCACTTACTCAACCAAACACCCACCAATCACTAGACCAAAACACCCCCACCCAACCAACACCCACCCGACCTCCCCTTACCCAACCAGCACCCACCCAACCAACTACCAATCACTAGACCAACACACCCCCACCCAAACCCCCCACCCAACCAGGCAAAAGTTCAAAAAAACACAACGGGACACAGTGAATCACTTTCAAATGACTCCGAACCATTTCAGGCGACCTCACCGCGGAATGATGACGGCGTCCTGGTAGTCCTCCAGTTTGAACGTGAAGGGGTTCTGTTTAGTGTACTGCGTCGTCGGGATCCCGATGCGTGCCTCCGAGCGCTCGATGTCCTCCATGAACCTGAAGTCCATGTCCAGAGTCCCGGAGTCGGCGACTGGAGGACGACACAGAGGAGGGGTTTGATTCAGACCCCCGTGGACTGAATCAAACGGCGGCAGGGGGTGGGGGGGTGGGCTGTGCACTCACCCACGTTGAGCGGCAGAACGCAGTACGCCGAGTCGGCGTCTGTGGGCCGGAACTCCAGCGCGGGTTTCTCCAGCCGCAGGATGTGCGAGAAGATGTACTGATGGAGGCGCGTGATGAGCTCCAGGTGGGCGGAGCCGAGCGTGAAGCCCGAGCGCAGCAGCTCGATGGAGATGGTCACCTCGCCGGAGCGCGTGTACACCGGGAAGTGCGGGATCTGCAAGACATCACCGTGCCATGACGTCACCGTGCCAACTCACAGCGCGACCTATGCGGTGGAGGACGCCGACACCTACGCGGGGGATGGGCTTGGCCGTCAGGACGCCGAAGCAGCGGGTGGTGTCCTCGGGGGGGTACAGCTTCCGGCGGCGGAAGTTCAGCTCGTCGGGGAGGGGCGTGGTCAGCACCATGCCAATCACGTACAGGAAGTAGGACTGCTCCAGCACCGGGTAGCTGCCCCGCAGGCATTCAGGGATCTGCCCCAAGACGGGTAACAGGACACGGAGGACGAGGAAGAGGACGAGGAGGAAGAGGAACGGCGTTTACATTTCAGACCAATAATAAAACTACAAACTTTAATGATGAGTGATTTATTAAAGGTGAATTCACAATGCGGGGGGGGGGGGGGGTGAGCACTCACCGCTTTGGGGTAACACTGCCTCCTCTTGGTGGAGCCGGGTCTCCCGGGGACGTTGGTCTCCTCCTCGTCATGAAGATCCAACTCCTCCTCGTACTTCACCGTCTCCTTACCGACCGGCATCAGGTGATCGTCCAACTCACCTGAGGGGGGGGGGGGGCAAAGGGAGGGAGAGAGGGGGCAAAAACAGAGTGGCAAAAGAAGAGGGGGGGGGGGAAGAGAGAGAGAGTTACAAACATACATGAACATTAAAAGAGAGAGAGACTGACTGACAGGAAAAACAGACAGACATGCGAGAGATCAGACAGACATGCAAGAGGACAGACAGAGACATGCGAGAGGAGACAGACAGACATGCGATGAGACAGACAGACATGCGAGAGAACTGAGAGACAGACACACGAGAGAGACAGACACGCGAGAGGACAGACAGACAGACACGCGAGAGGACAGACAGACAGACATGCAAGAGGACAGAGACATACGAGAGGAGACAGACAGACATGCGAGAGGACAGAGAGACAGACATGCGAGAGGACAGAGAGAAATGCGAGAGGAGACAGACAGACATGCGAGAAGACAGACACGCAAGAGGACAGAGAGACAGACACGCGAGAGGACAGAGAGACACGCGAGAGGACAGAGAGACAGACACGCGAGAGGACAGACAGACAGACAGACATGCGAGAGGACAGACAGACAGACACACGAGAGGACAGACAGACAGACACACGAGAGGACAGACAGACAGACACACGAGAGGACAGACAGACATGCGAGAGGACAGACAGACAGACAGACACGCGAGAGGACAGACAGACAGACAGACACGTGAGAGGACAGACAGACAGACAGACACGCAAGAGGACAGACAGACAGACAGACACACGAGAGGACAGACAGACAGACAGACACACGAGAGGACAGACAGACACACGAGAGGACAGACAGACAGACATGCGAGAGGACAGACAGACAGACAGACACACGAGAGGACAGACAGACAGACAGACACACGAGAGGACAGACAGACATGCGAGAGGACAGACAGACAGACAGACACGCGAGAGGACAGACAGACGTACCGATCTTATGAAGCTTCTCGCAGCACAACAGAGCCACAGCCTTCTCTGCAAGTCTGGCACAGTGCATCAGGGGACCCTGCACACACACACACACACACACACACACACACACACACACACACACACACAGTCAGGTTTTGATCTCCTCCACCTTCGTCCGGCTCTCTCTCGGTCGTTAGCGCTGGTCTTAATGACATGCGAATAAACATGAGCGTGCACTCACACTGATTGGCTCTCGCAGAGGCGAGTTGATTGGCAGGAAGAGTTTGGATTGGTAGACGGAGGGCTTCAGCTCGGTGGTCTTACACTTGGGCGCCAGGTGAGTGAAGGGGTCGCTGGGAAGCCTGGCGCAGTACCTGCAACACACACACACACACACACACACACACACACACACACACACACACATACACACGAGGTTGTGGCCACGCCCACGGTGAGCGTACAGCGCGCGTGCGTTTAGCTCATGTGAGGACCTGTTGACGTGGCCGATGGCGGTGTTGACGGTGACGCGCGGCCCCCCGTCGTCGGTGCGCAGGGCGTAGGGCGGCAGGACGTCGTCGTCGTCCGGCACGGACTCCGCCTCGTGGTCGCCGCACTCCGCCGACTTGGAGCACTTGTTGCGTAGAATCTGGCGGGGGGACGGATGGACGGTTAAGACACGCCCCCACGCGCCCGCCGACTCCGCCCACGAGACCCCACCCACCTTCTCGATGGCCTTGTAGGTCTTGAGGTCCTCCTGGAAGGCGGCGGTGCGCTCGCTGTCGGCCAGCATGATGTAGTTGGAGACGGGGGCGCGCGCCCGCCCCTTGCTCTGGACGTAGGAGCGGTACTCGGTGGGCAGGTCGAAGCGCACCACCAGGTTGCACTTGGGGATGTCCACGCCCTCCTCCACGATGCTGGTGGCGATCAGCAGGTTGGTCTCGTGCGCGCGGAACTTCCTCAGCACCTGGGAAAGGAGAGGACGGAGCCCACCATCGGCATTCCGATGCGTGCCAATATGTAGCCGGGCGGGTGCGACGGCGGCGTGCGGCTCACCTCCTCCTGCTTCCGGAACTCCACCTCCATCTGTTTGTTGCGCGCCTGGTTTTTGCCGATGCTGTGGCCCGTGATGAAGTTGCTGCTGATGTAGGCCAGCTCCGGGTCCTGCTTCCCCGCCTCCTTGATCAGCCTGGACACGCCCACCAAAAAAAAATTTGCATAGTTAATTAAAGACCCCGCCTACCCGCACCAGCACCCGCGCCAGGAAACCGACCGGTTGAGGACCACGGCGGTGTAGCGGCGCTCGACGAAGATGATGCCGCAGAGGATGTTGGTGAAGGGCGAGGGGAAGTTGGCCTCCGGCCGCTCCTTGGCCTCCGGGTCCTCGTCCTCCTCCTCCTCGTCCTCGGAGTCGCTCCACGAGACGTAGTTGTCCTGGTTGCGGTTGTTGTACCACTCCACGCTCTCGAACTGCTGCCGCTCGTAGGGCTTGTACTGGTGCAGGATGTCCAGCAGGCGGAGCACCTTGGGCGTGACGTAGCGCAGGTCCAGCGACGCCGGCGAGAAGTGCTCCTCGCTCAGCGCGTGCAGCTTGCGCAGCACCGTGTCGGCCAGCAGGAGGAGCCTGCGGTTCGGCTCCGCCTGCTCGTGCTTGATGTACTTCTGCAGCTCGCGCACCATGATCCCCGCCGCCTTGTCGGCGCACCAGGGTCCGAGGACCGTCAGCACCGCCCGGCAGTCGCTCAGCACCTGGGGAGAACATGCAAAATGGCCATCGCTCACTTCTTAATACCTCATCGCCACCTGGAACTCCTCAAAACGGCGGCATGCTGGCTTGGAATCCCCATCTGGGTGGAGTCTCCATGTCCTCCCCGTGTCCGCGTGGGTCTCCTCCGGGTTCTCCGGTTTCCTCCCACAGTCCAAAAACATGGATCAAGGTCAACTGAGTTCTCCAAATTGCCCCATATAGAGTGTGTGTGCCCAGCGATAGATTGCCCCCCTATCCAGATTTAAGGGAGGGGGAACCTGTTTGGAGACATAGGTGGGGTCCCGGTCCTCAAAACGGCGGCACGGTGGTTTAGTGGTTTTGCATGTTCTCCTCTCAGCACTGGAGATTCCCGGTTCGAATCCCAATCTGGGTGGAGTCTCCATGTCCTCCCCGTGTCCACGTGGGTTTCCTCCGGGTTCTCCGGTTTCCTCCCACAGTCCAAAAAACATGGATCAAGGTCAATTGAGTTCTCCAAATTGCCCCATATAGAGTGTGTGTGTGAGTGAGTGTGTGTCCAGTGATAGATTGCCCCCTGTCCTGGGTGTATCTGCCCAGCGCCCGAGACGTTCTCCCCTGGATGGACATGGGAACCCCCCCTCTGCGACCCTAACAGAGGATAAAGCGGGAAATAATGAATGAATGAACTCCTCAAAACACACGCCCTCAGCCATCACGCGCCACCTGGTGGAGGTCAGGTGGAACAACTCCATGAATGAGGAGACAGATTTAAGGGATGAGGGGAGGGGGAACCTGTTTGGAGACGTAGGTGGGGTCCCGGTCCTCGCGGTGCGACGAGAAGTTGTAGTCGTCGAGGAAGCGGAGCGCCTCATCCAGCTCGGTCAGGAGACGCCGGGACAGTCCGCTGGGGTCCTGATAGGGCCCGCAGTCTAGAACCACCTCGCGGGGCTGCGTCGCGTACCTGCCGCGTCAAAATAAATAAATGAATAAAAATAAATAAAATCACGGACCATCGAACGCACAGGAGGAACCTTAAAACGGTTCCCAGAACCAAAAAAGAAAGGCCACCTTCGATATTTGGTATGTTCACCCTGCAAAAAAAAAAAAAAAAACGGGGTACTTTTTAAAGTTCCAAGAACCCTATTTTGAAAGGAGGTAGGTACTTTAAAAGTACCGGGATAGGTCATAGTGACACATACAGCAGCATTAATTTTAGATGAGGGAACCAATCCCGGTTCCAGTTCACCACACAGCTGATCAATAATAATTAATAACTAATTAATGGGGGGGGGCGGCACGGTGGCTTAGCGGTTTAGCATGTTCTCCTCTCAGCGCTAGGGATTCCCGGTTCGAATCCCCATCTGGGTGGAGTTTCCATGTCCTCCCCGTGTCCGCGTGGGTTTCCTCCGGGTTCTCCGGTTTCCTCCCACAGTCCAAAAACATGGATTCAAGCTTCGAATTGAGTTCTCCAAATTGCCCCATATAGAGTGTGTCTGTGTGAGTGAGTCAGTGCCCAGCGATAGATTGCCCCCTTGTCCTGGGTGTATCTGCCCAGCGCCCAAAACGTTCTCCCTTGGATGGGCATGGGGAACCCCCCCCCCACCCTAATAGAGGATAAAGCGGAAGATGATTAATAATTAATTAATGGGGTTACGGTTGGGTTCCTCTCATGTGAAGGACCTTCCCCAAACTGTTGCCCCACGGTACCTTCAACCCGATTGGTTCCTCGTGTCAGAGGTCAGCATCGTAATATCGTTTGTGATGTGGTCATGTGGTTTCAGTGCTCGGGGTGGGAGGGGCATGTGGGCGGTGGGCGTGGCCTCACCTGTCCAGAACCACGAGGTCGGTGGCGGTCTCGGCGCTGCTCCTCAGGATGCGCTCCAGGTTCTGGATCTTCTGCTCCAGGTCGGCCGGGTCGCAGCGCCCGTTCAGGATGGACGCGGTCAGCCCCAGGATGCGCGGGCAGCTCGGAGCGTCCTCGCATTTCTGCACAGAGAGCGGCGTGGCGGCGGAGTTTAGCATGTTCTCCCCTCGGCCGCGGGTTCCAATCCCAACCTGGGTGAAGTTTATGTTCTCCCCGTGTCCGGGTTTCCTCCGGAGTTTTCCGGTTTCCTCCCGCGCTCCGAAAAAAAAACGTGGATTCAAGGTGAAGTGAAGGCTCTAAATTGCCCCATATAGTATGTGTGAGCTCGGTGATTGATTGCCCCCCCTCCTCCTAAATGGAACACGTAACATGAGGGAGAACAGCTACACAATCCCAACACGGGACCTTTTTCCCACCGGAGGAACCTTATTATGGTTCCCAGAACCAAAAAGGACACCTTGAGCATTTGGGACGTCCACCCTGCAAAGAACCGGGACACTAGGCAAGTTCGGGGAACCCATTTTTAAGGGACGTTTAAGCTCCAGCTGCAGGTCGGAACTTTAAAAGCACAAAAAAAAAAAAAGTGCCGGGATAGGTCACAGTATACATATAGTGGCTTTAATGTTAGATAAGAGGAACTAATCGTGGTTCCAGTTCACCCCTCAGGTGATTAACGGGGTTACGGACGGGTTCTTCCACACCGAGCTCATGTTAAGGACCCTCTCCACCCCGCCCCGCCCCGCCCCCCCGTGCCCCGCCCCGCGGCGCCGTTACCTTCATGATGTCGCGGTACGGGTGGTCGGTGATGGCGAGGTGGCACTCATCGAACACCACCAGGTTGATCTGCGAGAGCGGCAGCGCCCCCAGCTGGAGCACGCGCAGGAACACGTGACAGGTCATCACCAGGACCTGCAAACACGGGACGGGGTGAGGCGCCGCTCGGCCGGATCCCCGCGGACGCCCGGCGACCCCCACGCACCTGATGCGCCTTCATCTCCGCCGTCCACGTCTGCTCCGTCCACGAGGCGGCGCCCTCCGCGTACTCGCCCACGCGCAGGTCCGAGTGCGTCCTGACGGTGGAGGCCTGCTGCGCCACCGCCGACGCTGCGAGAACATTCGGGGGGGGGGGGGGGGTTCCGTCAGTCCGCGCGCGCGTCACCCGGCTCTGACCGTCCCGCTCGGCGCGGACAACGTACCCGTGTTGACGAGGAAGACGGTCCTCTTGCCCTCGTCCTGGCGGATCTGGTGCGAGAGCTCCTTGATGAGCAGCACGGCGATGAAGGTCTTCCCTGAGCCCGTGTTCAAGCACACGATGGTGTTGTGTTCTAGAGCCGCTTCCAGAAGTTCCACCTGCAAATAATAATAATAATAAAAATCCCGCGGGCGGGGACCGCAAACACAACATTAAACCCCGTCGATTCCCGGTTCTGCTCACAGTTCGGTTTCAAATCATCTGTGCACCACCTACTGTCTAATACACACTAAACACACTCGCACAGTGCACACTCGCTCAGCATATACACACACAGTGCACACTCGCACAGCGCACACACATAGTGCACACTCGCACAGCACATACACACATCAAACACTCGCACAGTGCACACTCGCACAGTACATCATACACTCGCACAGTGCACACTCGCACAGCACATACACACAGTGCGCACTCGCACAGCACATACACACAGTGCACACTCGCACAGCACATACACACAGTGCACACTCGCACAGCACATACACACAGTGCACACTCGCACAGCACATACACACAGTGCACACTCGCACAGCACATACACACAGTGCACACTCGCACAGCACATACACACAGTGCACACTCGCACAGCACATACACACAGTGCACACTCGCACAGCACATACACACAGTGCGCACTCGCACAGCACATACACACAGTGCGCACTCGCACAGCACATACACACAGTGCACACTCGCACAGCACATACACACAGTGCACACTCGCACAGCACATACACACAGTGCACACTCGCACAGCACATACACACAGTGCACACTTGCACAGCACATACACACAGTGCACTCGCACAGTGCACACTCGCACAGCGCATACACACATAGTGCACTCACACAGTGCACACTCGCACAGCACATACACACACAGTGCAGTCGCACAGCACATGCACAAACAGTACACTCGCACGGCACACACACTCGCACGGCACATTTGTATGTCACACACACTCGCATGATGCTTGAACACACACACACACACACACAAACACACACACACACAGAGTACACTCGCACACTACACTTGCACAGTACACTCGCAAGGCACACACACACTCACAGCACACTCGCTGTGAGTGTGTGCGAGTGGGAGGAGAACATACCAAACTCACCCCCCGTGTTCCTACCTGGTATTTCCTGGGTGTGTATATGTTGTCGTGAATGGCCTCCTGTTGCCACGGCAGCCCGAAGAACGGCCCCATGGGGGAGGAGGCGGGGGTGACCAGCTGCAGTCCCGCCATGCTGAGACTCCTCTGATCCGCCGTCTCTCTCACCTCATCCCGCTCGCCCGCCCAATTCACTGCAACACAGCGCCACGTCACACAGGAACCGTCCAATGGTTCTCAGAACCGGGACCGCAGGAACCACACATGATCAGAGTTGTGTGTGTGTGTGACACTCACAGGGAGGTCTCTCTGTAGGACACAGCGGGTACGTGGAGCACCGATTCTGGGCTTCATCGTCACCATCGGGGGGGTGGAGGGGGGGGTTGAGGGGGGGGGTGTCCTCGTTTGTCTCGATCGGTCCTGAAATCTTCAGACACACTCAGAGTGATCAGAAACCGATACGTCTCCCGCGGCGGACACGTCTCTGCTGCACGGCGTCCATACAGGGCATGTTCTGATTCGTATTCCCGAAGGTGCTTATCAGGGTTGGGGTCAGGGAGTCTGACCACGCCATGATGGAGGTTGCACTATGCATGCCGGAAGCGTAAGGGGCCTTCCCCAAACTGTTCGTATGATGGACATAAACTAAATGGGGCTGGAGGAAACGCCCGGGACTGATGAGTCAGCGGTGACCCGGGGGTTATATGTATGGTTGTGACCCTGTGGTGAACCATTGGTTATATATATTTGTGACCTAGTGGTGAGCCGGCGGTTATGCAGTGGTGACCCAGTGGTTATGTGGGGGTTATACAGTTGTGACCCAGTGGTGATGATATGGGGGTTATATGGTTGTGACCCAGTGGTTATGTGGGGGTTATACAGTTGTGACCCGGTGGTTGTATGGTTCTGACCCAGTGGTGATGCAATGGTTATACGTTTGTGACCCATTGGTGACCTGGCGGTTCTGTTTGTGACCCGGTGGTTATGTGGGGTTATACAGTTGTGACCCGGTGGTGATGATGTGGGGGTTATATGGTTGTGACCCTGTGGTGACCCTTTGGTTATACAGTTGTGACCCGGTGTTGATGCAATGGTTATACGTTTGTGACCCATTGGTGACCTAGCGGTTCTATGTTTGTGACCTGGGGGTTATGTGGGGGTTATACAGTTGAGACCCAGTGGTTATGTGGGGGTTATACAGTTGTGACCCGGTGGTTATGTGGGGGTTATATGGTTGTGACCCGGTGGTTGTATGGTTCTGACCCAGTGGTGATGCAATGGTTATACGTTTGTGACCCATTGGTGACCTGGCGGTCCTGTTTGTGACCCGGTGGTGATGTGGGGGTTATATGGTTGTGACCCTGTGGTGACCCTTTGGTTATGCAGTTGTGACCCGGTGGTTATGTGGGGGTTATACAGTTGTGACCCGGTGGTTGTATGGTTGTGACCCAATGTTGATGCAATGGTTATACGTTTATGACCCATTGGTGACCTGGCAGTTCTATGTTTGTGACACGGTGGTTATACAGTTGTGACCCGGTGGTGATGATGTGGGTGTTATATGGTTATGACCCTGTGGTGACCCATTGGTTATACAGTTGTGACCCGGTGGTTATGTGGGGGTTATACAGTTGTGACCCGGTGGTTATGTGGGGGTTATACAGTTGTGACCCGGTGGTTATGTGGGGGTTATACAGTTGTGACCCGGTGGTTATGTGGGGGTTATACAGTTGTGACCCGGTGGTTATGTGGGGGTTATACAGTTGTGACCCGGTGGTTATGTGGGGGGGGGGGTTATACAGTTGTGACCCGGTGGTTATGTGGGGGGGGGGGGGGGGGGTTATACAGTTGTGACCCGGTGGTTATGTGGGGGGGGGGGTTATACAGTTGTGACCCGGTGGTTATGTGGGGGTTATACAGTTGTGACCCGGGGTTATGTGGGGGTTATACAGTTGTGACCCGGTGGTTATGTGGGGGTTATACAGTTGTGACCCGGTGGTTATGTGGGGGTTATACAGTTGTGACCCGGTGGTTATGTGGGGGTTATACAGTTGTGACCCGGGGGTTATGTGGGGGTTATACAGTTGTGACCCGGGGGTTATGTGGGGGTTATACAGTTGTGACCCGGTGGTTATGTGGGGGTTATACAGTTGTGACCCGGTGGTTATGTGGGGGTTATACAGTTGTGACCCGGTGGTTATGTGGGGGTTATACAGTTGTGACCCGGTGGTTATGTGGGGGTTATACAGTTGTGACCCGGTGGTTATGTGGGGGTTATACAGTTGTGACCCGGGGGTTATGTGGGGGTTATACAGTTGTGACCCGGGGGTTATGTGGGGGTTATACAGTTGTGACCCGGGGGTTATGTGGGGGTTATACAGTTGTGACCCGGGGGTTATGTAGTTGTGACCCAGTGTTGATGCAATGGTTATACAGTGGTGACCAGACGGTTATACGGTTGTGACCCACTGGTGACCCGACGGTTATACGGTTGTGACCCGCTGGTGACCCGACGGTTATACGGTTGTGACCCGCTGGTGACCATATAAGGTACCGAATCCCGTGACAAACACAAGAGACGAACACCAGACCAATGAAAGAGAAGCAGGACCCCCCCTCTCCACCTCCACCACCACCACCACCACCTCCACCCGTCCGTCCGTCCGTCCGTCTCACGCCGCAAACCGTTTCCAGGTGCGGAGCGCCTCCCGCTGACAGAACGCCTCTGTAATCAGAGATTACGTTCTTTTATACAGCCTTCAGTTCAGATTCAAACTGAACTCCATCTGCGTCTGGAGCGCTAACGCGACCCAGAGACGCCCCCCCCCCACACACCCCCCCACTCTGAAAATAAACCCGTGAGACGCGCCGCGGCCGAGCGCGCCGAATTTAAATCTGGCACGTCGACACGTTCCCGCCGACGGCTCGCGGCTTCTCCCCTCGCCGTCGCAGCTGCAACGCATCACAGCGCCCGCCGTGGGGCTCCGGGCCCCGCTCCCAAAACATTCGCTCTTGGTTAGAGCCCCCAGACACCCCCCCCACCCCACCACCAGCACCACCACCACCACCACCGCTCGGTGTCGGACCGGAGGACTTTCAGGATTCACATACACAGAGTTCGGAACAGGAGGGATGGGATAGGCTCAGGTGGTGGGGGGGGGGGGTTCGGTCAGACATCTGAGAATCAAGATTTGGAAAGTATTAGGACACCCCCCCCCCCCCCCAAACCAGCGCCTTTGGGGGTGGATTCTGGGTAAACACTTTAGGGAAGGCCCTTGCCTCGTAAAACCTCTGAAGCGTATGTTCTGCGTTCGGTACCACGGTCCCGACTAACTCCACCCCCACTAAACACCTACAGGACGGGGCGTGTGAGAAGCCGTCCTTCCCCAAACTGTTTAAAAGAAGAGAGAACAAAAGGTGCGCAGAACGTCGGCATCCTGAGGCCCCCGCGAGCCGACAGCTACAAATGGGGCCCCAAATCTACTCGTCACCTCGACGTGGGGGGAAAAAAAATAAAATGGAACTGGACTGGACTGGACACCCCCCTCCCTCACCCCTCACCCCCAAACCCTCACCCCCCCCCCCCCCACACACACACACACACACACACATGCTCTCTTGCGTGCCTTCATCAATAATTCATCTCTGCTTACATTACTGTCGCTTTAATTTGAAGGCCACATCACATCCATTCTGAGAGGAATAACATTTGTGGAGCACATGTGGCGCGCAGACGCCGCGGGGACGCACACGCTCCGGCGCTCAGGGGTCCGGGGCTCCGTCTGCGGCGGCGCCACCGGGATGCGCCGTTCCATCGGGTGACATTAGGTGGATTAGTGGTTTGCCATGTTCTCCTCTCAGCGGCGGGGATTCCCGGTACGAATCACAATCTGGGTGGACTTTCCATGTCCTCCCCATGTCCGCGTGGGTCTCCTCCGGGTTCTCCGGTTTCCTCCCACAGTCCAAAAACATGGATCGAGCTCAATTGAGTTCTGCAAATTGCCCCATATAGAGTGTGTCTGTAGGGCGGCACGGTGGCTTAGTGGTTTGGCATGTTCTCCTCACAGCGCTGGGGATTCCCGGTTCGAATCCCAATCTGGGTGGAGTTTGCATGTCCTCCCCATGTCCGCGTGGGTATCCTCCGGGTTTTCCGGTGTCCTCCCACAGTCCAAAAACATGGATCAAATATAGAGTGTGTGAGTGAGTGTGTGCCCAGCGATAGATTGCCCCCCTGTCCTGAGTGTATCTGCCCAGCGCCCGAAACGTTCTCCCTGGATGGGCATGGGGAACCCCCACCCCCCCTAAAACTTACTATTGAATAAACAAATATAAATAAACTTAAGGGTGACGCGGTGGCGTGGACACACTGGAGATCCAGGTTCGAATCCCAAACTGGGAGGAGTTTGCATGTTCTCCCCGTGTCCACGGACACATGGTGGAGGTGCATGCGGTTCCACGGGGACGTGTGGATGTTCTGATATAACGCCGAGTCGGCCACCTTTTTTAGGAACGTCTTCTCGTTTATAGCCTCATCGTCTCCACGGAACATCCAGACGGACCTGGTAGTTCCACAACAGCAGACTGATGACCAGGACGCCCACAGAGCAGGTTCTTCACCTCATTAGGGTGGAGGACGATCCTCAGGACTGCAGTGACGCGGACAGGGAGGTGGTGGTGGTGGTGGTGCGCACTTGTGAAAGATTAAATGAGGACCGACACAAACCGTCTGACCCCATCAAACCCGCACGACGCACACCAACACCACCACCACCACCACCACCCGAATGATCCACCACCCTAATAACACCTCCTCTGCTGGGGGGGGGGGGGTGTCCCAGTTAAAACACAAAGCTGCACACACAGATGGACTACAGACGCAATCCTGGAACTACAAAGTGCATCCACGGTCACGTGGAACCCGTCACAACGCGCAGATGTCTCCCATAAAGTGTCCACTCCGCGGACTTATAATGAGACACCGAACATGTTTAATTACGAAGCGTTAGCAGGCCTTGAATTCGACCAGGACTCCGGCAAACGTACAATCCGCGCGTGGCTGGACTTCGAAGTGACCCTAGGTCGCCCGCGCGCCCGTTACCGCCGGACCTGCCGTAGGGCGCCTCGGTAGTGAGCACGGAGGCCGTTTGAGACGCGGCAGCCGCCGGCTTCGCCTCAGCCCCGTCGGGCGTCGGTTTTTAAGACGCATTTAATCGCCCAGTCCAGTTCCATTAATTAACGGAGTTAAACTTTAATTAAACGCGCTTTCCGATCAAAACCCGGGACGTTTTTAACGGTTTTTTTTGACGGAGATGTTTGATCGAAGCAGCGGAGCGGTAGCCAGTTAGCACATCAAAGCGCCGCCTGGGACTTTGATCCCCGCGGCGGCGACATCAAAGGCGGTGTTGTATAAAGCGGCGGTTCGGCTGCAGAACCTTGTCGGGTCTCTATGATGAGGAACGTCTGCGTTTCGGGGGGACAGGCGGTCCACGCTGCGGCTCGGCGGTAGCGTCAGCGCGCAGGGCGGCGGGATGCCGGACCCACAGCCGCCGCCGCCGCAGAACGCACACCCTGCTGTGAATCCATCAGAATTAAGGTTTAAAACTCACCTGCGTCTGGGGAACGGCGTCGGCAGCGCGGCGGCTGATTAACGCGGCGGCGGCGGCGGCGGCTCCACGGCTCCGCGGCGGCTCCACAACCAGGACTCTTATTATATCAAACACACTGCGCGGCTGCGCGCAAACACGGACTCTTATTATGTAAACTGCACAAAACACACACACTCTAAAGAAAATGTGTTCACATTTTCTTGAGGGGGGGGGTTCCCCATGCCCATCCAGGGGAGAACGTTCTGGGCAGATACACCCAGGACAGGGGGGGGGGGGCAATCTATCACTGGGCACACACTCACTCACACAGACACACTCTATATGGGGCAATTTGGAGACCTCAATTGACCTTGATCCATGTTTTTGGACTGTGGAAGGAAAGCGGAGAACCCGGAGGAAACCCACGCGGACACGGGTAGAACCTGGAAACTCCACCCAGATGGGGATTCGAACCGGGAATCTCTAGTGCTGAGAGGAGAACATGCCAAACCACTAAGCCACCTCGCTGCCGTAGATATATTATATATAATGATGGGCGGCACGGTGGCTTAGTGGTTTAGCATGTTCTCCTCTCAGCACTAGGGATTCCCGGTTCGAATCCCCATCTGGGTGGAGTTTCCATGTTCTCCCCGTGTCCGTGTGGGTTTCCTCCGGGTTCTCCGGTTTCCTCCCACAGTCCAAAAACATGGATCAAGTCAATTGAGTTCTCCAAATTGCCCCATATAGAGTGTGTGTGTGCCCAGTGATAGATTGCCCCCATGTCCTGGGTCTATCTGCCCAGCGCCCAAGACGTTCTCCCCTGGATGGGCATGGGGAACCCCCCCCCGCCGACCCTAATAGAGGATGAAGCGGGAGATAATGAATGATTATAATGATGTATAATGTAAATGTGTTTTGCTAAAAGGCATCACAAAATTGATATATAAAAAGTTACTATTGAATAAACGAATATTCTTAAAGCAAATTGCCCCCATGCTCTGTGTTTGTGTCTGTGTGAGTGAATGCACTCAGTGTTTGATCGGTGCCCCCCCCCAATCAGTGACCTTAGAAGAGGTCCTTAGAAAGATAAAAAGCCAAATTTAAGTCTTGCAGCTTAAAGACTTTATAATCTGATGGTTTTTTAATCTTCTTTGTTGTATTATAATGTTATGTACATAACAATTTTTTATTATAATTTTTTAATTACTTTAAAAAGATGCCTTTTATGTATGAAAGCCTGTATTTGATGTATCGCATTTTATTTTATCTTAAACTGTGCGATTACGTTTACAAACGCATCGCTGGTGTTGAGCTGTAGTTCAGGTTTTGATCGCTAGGCGGCGGTGTTTACAACAAGTTCACTGCGCTGTACTGAACCGAACCAGGGCCGAGTCCCGAATCTCACCTCGGTCTGATAAACGAGTGCACTACTGAACTACTCAACTACTCAACTACTCAACTACTAAACTACTGAACTACTGAACTACTCAACTACTCAACTACTAAACTACTGAACTACTCAACTACTCAACTACTCAACTACTAAACTACTGAACTACTGAACTACTCAACTACTCAACTACTAAACTACTGAACTACTAAACTACTAAACTACTGAACTACTGAACTACTAAACTACTAAACTACTGAACTACTGAGAGAGCAGAGGTCAGATTAAATGGTTAAAATGCCTAATGATAATACATTTATGACGTCATAACACCAGGTTTGTTATTTAAATGATGCTTCAAAGGATTATGTTAGACTTCCAAACGTTGAGGTGTGTATATAAATAAATAAATATATATATATATATATATATATATATATATATATGTGTGTGTGTGTGTGTGTGTATACATATATAATTCATTCATTCATTCATTCATTATCTTCCGCTTTATCCTCTATTAGAGTCGCGGGGGGGGGTGGGGGGGGGGGGGGGGGGCTGTAGTTCCCCAAGCCCATCCAGGGGAGAATGTTTTGGGCGCTGGGCAAATACACCCAGGACAGGGGGGCAATCTATCGCTGGGCACACACTCACTCACACAGACACTCACTCTATATGGGGCAATTTGGAGAATTCAATTGACCTTGATCCATGTTTTTGGACTGTGGGAGGAAGCCGGAGAACCCGGAGGAAACCCACGCGGACACGGGGAGAACATGCAAACTCCACCCAGATGGGGATTCGAACCAAGAATCCCTAGCGCTGAGAGGCGAGTATATATATATATTTACATATATTCATATTAAATTCACTCATCCATTATTTTCCACTTTTTCCTATATTAGGGTCGCGGGGGGCGCTGGGCAGATACACCCAGGACAGGGGGGCAATCTATCACTGGACACACACTCACTCACACAAACACACTCTATATAGGGCAATTTGGAGAACTCAATTGTCCTTGATCCATGTTTTTGGACTGTGGGAGGAACCCGGAGGAAACCCACGCAGACAAGGGGAGGACATGGAACCTCCACCCAGATCGGGATTCAAACCGGGAATCCCTAGTGCTGAGAGGAGAACATGCTAAACCACTAAGCCACCATGCCACCCCTCATTAAATTAAACTATATATATATATATATTAATTGATGAAGTTTCTGAAACAATCTCTTGTCCGTCTTTCGTCCGTTGCCGTTCGTATGAAACCTGCAGAGCTGAGGACATGAGGACACAACCGTATGGTTCTCGTTCTGCTGCCGGCAGGTGAGGAGAACCTCCATCTGCAGGTGTCAGACCAAGTGAGGAACACGTCCAGCCACCAGGTCCTGCACCCGAACTCCCAGACCGGTTACCGAACCTCCGGCTGCTTTAGAACCCGCTCACCTCGTCACTCACATACTGCACCTCGTTCTGGGCGGCACGGTGGCGTGGTGGTTGGCATGTTCTCCTCTCAGCACTGGGGAATCAGGTTGGAATCCCGATCTGGCTGGAGTTTCCCCGTTCACGCTCTCCCCCGCGTCGGCGTGGGTCTCCTCCGGGTTCTCCGGTTTCCTCAGTCTAAAAACATGGATTCAAGGTGAAATGAAGGAGCTTAATTGCCCCATATAGTGTGTGTACCCAGTGAGAGAACACCACAATTCAGAACACAGGACTCTCTCTCTTTTTTTTTAAAGTCTTGTAATTTATTTGCACAATGATCCGATACAAAAACCCGACGTCCTCTCACACAGATTCACAGACCCGCCGCTCGGACGCCGTGATGGACAGCGGCGGGACGCGGCGGCTGGACAGGGGCCACAGCGGACATGAGGACAGAGACCGGGGGGAGGGGGGGTGTTACCTCACACCATTTCACTAGTGCATGCAGCTTCAGTGTGTGAACTCAATGAAGTATTCAGTGTTGTGTTCACGAGCAGTCGGAATTCCAATTCATGTCCCTCTATTCCTCTGGAGTAAATGCCTGTTTATAATCGCGTGGACAAAAAGTACCGGGGACGGCAGTCTTTTGGCAGTCACACTCGCTGTTCCAATGCATTCCAAAATCTGAGGCTTTATTAAATGGAAATGGATCCTTATTATAAATTAATTAAGATTATTATTATTATCAATAAATTAAGTTCCTCCCCAAACCACCGTGCCGTAGTGTTTAGCACGTTCTCCTCTCAGCACTCTCTGGGCATCCAGGTTCGAAGTGGAATTTGCATGTTCTCCCCATGTCCACATGGGTTTCCTCCCACAGCCCCAAAACATGGATTCAAGGTAAATTTTTTAATTTAGTGGAAGATTATGCGGAAGATAATGGCTGGCCTTCCCCAAACTGTTTCCACAACATTATTGGAATAAAGGCGTCCCCGTCGCACGGCTGCGTTTCGCTTGATGGTCCGCAGCGTGATGAAGGGGTGTGTCCACATACTTTTGTTTCTAACTTCCTGCCCTTTCCCTTTAATATTTTCCTTCATCCATTATCTTTAGCTTTATCATTATTCACCATTAGCTTTATCCTCTATTAGGGTTGCGGGGGGGGGGGGGGTTCCCCATGCCCATCCAGGGGAGAACATTTCAGGTGCTGGGCAGACACACAGGACAGGGGGGCAATCCATCACTGGGCACACACTCACTCAGACACTCACTCACTCTATATGGGGCAATTTGGAGAATTTAATTGACCTTGATCCATGTTTTTGGACTGTGGGAGGAAACCGGAGAACCCGGAGGAAACCCACGCTGACACGGAGAGAACATGAAAACTCCACCCAGATGGGGATTCGAACCGGGAACCCTAGCGCTGAGAGGAGAACATGCCAAACCACTAAGCCACCGTGCCGCCCCCTTTTATCTTTTTGGTTTGAAATGAAGGTACGGGTTTAAGACCCGCTCCTAAACCTGCCGGGATAGGTCCCGAGGGTTTTCTCACGTCGTGACATCACCACCTTCTCCTCCACCATGCTTCACTGTGCACAGTGTGAAGTGTCGCGTCAGCTCATTGCGCTCATTAACATAATTAATGTATAAATAATGATTTATGAACGCTCGTCGGCCTCGAAAAATAAAGACACCGCGGGACGGTCCAGAAATATAAACGCTGCCGCTCCAACTCTAACTCTGCTGTACATAAAGACGGAGAACGTTCAGAACCATAAAACTCTCTCTCTCTCTCACACACACACACACACACACACACACACACACACACTCACACACACGCGTGTAATACCACTTCCATACAGACCTGACTGAAAGAGCCCGAAACTCTAAAGCTCGCCCCCGCCGGATTGGACCCTGTGCCCTGTGACATCACGCCCCGGTTCTATTCAGGGGTCGGGTCGGGTCAGGTCGGGTCACCCACGAAGCTGCGCCCTCGTTGTTCCACTTGATATTAAAGGTGAAAGGCTTCATCGGGAGGGGGCGTGGCCAGGCGCCGGCTCTCTGGCGGGTCGCGTTTCGGGTTTGAAAAGTGCAACAGACGGGAAGCTTATTCACAGAGTTCTGTTCGGTGGGGGTTCTAAAACGCCCTGCGGGGGGTGGGGGGTGGGGGGGGAGCGCCGTCCGAACCCGCGGAATACTTTCACTGAAGGAAGCGGGAAATAAAAAAAAACGGCTCTGAAAACGAAAAGAAGAAGAGGCGTCGCCATTAGACACATGCCAACGGGGGGGGGGGGCTTATGACATCATAATGAGCTTTGTGTATAATCCCTATAAATTGCTAATAGGGTAATTGCGGGGTAAGTACCCGAAACTTAGTGATAAGAGACATGAGGGGTAATTACTGGGTAAGTACCCGAAACTTAGTGTCAAGACAAATGAGGGGTAATTACTGGGTAAGTACCTAAACCTTAGTGTTAAGAGACATGAGGGGTAATTACTGGGTAAGTACCCGAAACTTAGTGATAAGAGACATGAGGGGTAATTATGGGGTAAGTACCTAAACCTTAGTGTTAAGACACATAAGGGGTAATTACTGGGTAAGTACCCGAAACTTAGTGATAAGAGACATGAGGGGTAATTATGGGGTAAGTACCTAAACCTTAGTGTTAAGACACATAAGGGGTAATTACTGGGTAAGTACCTAAACCTTAGTGTTAAGAGACATGAGGGGTAATTATGGGTAAGTACCTAAACCTTAGTGTTAAGACAAATGAGGGGTAATTACAGGGTAAGTACCTAAACCTTAGTGTTAAGAGACATGAGGGGTAATTATGGTGTAAGTACCTAAACCTTAGTGTTAAGACAAATGAGGGGTAATTATGGGGTAAGTACCTTAACCTTAGTGTTAAGAGACATGAGGGGTAATTACTGGGTAAGTACCCGAAACTTAGTGATAAGAGACATGAGGGGTAATTATGGGGTAAGTACCTTAAACTTAGTGATAAGTGAAATAAGGGGTAATTACAGGGTAATTACCTGATAATTAATCTATTTGACAAAATACGTACAGCAGACGCAAGATATTTACAAAATTATTATAATAATTACAAAAATGCAAGTTCTGACCTCACCTGATTGGTTGAGCCGGTGAGGTCACTGTAAATCTGCGTTGCTAGGCAACATGTATTAATCGCAGAACTCAATAAACGATTAAATTAATGTAAATTAGTAAATTAGTAACCGCCCACTCACACATTGTGATGTCTGTATATTTATATAACCTTATAGCTGTGTGTGTGTGTGTGTGTGTGTATGTGTGTGTGTGTGTGTGTGGGGTGGGGGGGGGTGGGGGTGTATTTTGGCACATGGCTGATGGCAGATCAGTCAAATCAGTTCGATACAATATTATTACCATGACATCAAAGAGCATGACGTTAAAATCTAATCATTAGAATCTCATTAAAGTATTGAATAAAACATTGGAGTCCAGACGGGGGGGGGGGGGGGGGGGGTGTTTTTATCGAGATCAGGCAACCCGTCAGAGTTGGTCTCAAACCTCGGAGCGAAACCACGGCGCGCCCACAGGAGGGCGACGCGCCGGTGTGAGGCCGGAGTGCAGGGATAGGCTGGCCCCCGGCGCGGGGGTTCACTTGTCCGTGTTGAGCAGCAGGGCGGGGAGCGACCACACGTCCATCTGAGGGAGAACCAACAGGCAGAACATCAGGAACCACAGCAGCAGCAGCAGGTCCAGCTCCGAGAAGACCGTCTGACGGGTCGGCTCCCGGCGCTCCCGCGTGCAGCAGTTCACCTTCCTGTTACAGCGCACACACACACTGCAGACGCACACACACACACACACACACACACACACACACACACACACACACAGAGAAAGAGAATCATATTAATCATAAACTGCTGCAAATACACACACACACACACTTATGCACACACACATGCACACACACACCCTTATGCACACACACATGCATGTACACACACACACACACACAGAAAGAGAGAGAATCATATTAATCATAAACTGCTGCAAATACACACACACACACACTTATGCACACACACATGCACACACACACCCTTATGCACACACACATGCATGTACACACACACACACACAGAAAGAGAGAGAATCATATTAATCATAAACTGCTGCAAATACACACACACACACACACTTATGCAGACACACATGTATTTAGACACACACACACACTTATGCACACACACATGCACACACACACACCCTTATGCAAACACACATGCATGTACACACACACACACACACACACACACACACACACACACACATGCATGTACACATACACCCTTATGCACACACACATGTACACACACTTATGCACACACACACACACACAGACACGTATGTACACACACACAGACCCTTATGCACGCACGCACACACACACGCATGCATGCATGCACACACAAACACACACACCCTTATGCACACACACATGTATGCACACACACACAAACATAAACTCATGCACACACACAATCTTGCATGCACACACATACACACACACAAACAATCTTGCATGCACACACACACACAAACACACACACACACACACAATCTTGCATGCATGCACACACACACACACACAAACAATCTTGCATGCACACACACACACACACACACACAATCTTGCATGCACACACAAATAAACTCAAAAACACAAACTCATGCACACACACACACACACACACACACACACACACACACACACACACACAAATCTGTTGACATTATGCTGCTGGATTCACATGACCTTTAATGGAATGTGTGTGTGTGTGTGTGTGTGTGTGTGTGTGTGTGTGTGCAGTAGTGTTTGTTATGGGGGGGGCACATAGTTCTGAAGGTTCAGATCACGTTGTGGGAAATGTTCTTCTGTTCTAATAAAAGCAGGTCAGAGTTCCTGCAGTTCTGTGGTTCTGTAGTTCCTGGAGTGAAGGGTGTGTGATGTTTGGGTGGACGACGTCAGCGGGCGGAGCGGCGGGTGCAGGAGCGCAGGAGCGCAGGTGGTTGAGCTGTGGGACAGGAGGGAACCTGTTCTCTCAGACAGGTTTTGGGAGAACCGCCTGCAGGCTGACTGAGCCGCCGCACCAACGCCACACCACCGCCACGCAGCCGCACCACCGCCACGCAGCCGCACCACCGCCACGCAGCCGCACCACCGCCGCGCAGCCGCACCACCGCCGCGCAGCCGCACCACCATCACGCAGCCGCACCACCGCCACACCACCACCACCGCCGCGCAGCCGCACCACCGTCACGCAGCCGCACCACCGCCACGCAGCCGCACCACCGCCACGCAGCCGCACCACCGCCACGCAGCCGCACCACCATCACGCAGCCGCACCACCATCACAACACCGCCACGCAGCCGCACAGCCGCAGGGTTTATTTGCATGGACTTTGCCGTGTTTTGGACAGGGGAAAAGAAACGCTGAGGATTGTGGGTACCTGTCGTCCGGTTGGGGATCCGCCAGCGCGGCCGCTGGACGTTCTCCACGTTCCTTCCGCGTCTGAAAGATTCAAAATCTGCTTTAGAGAAAATCAACACAGCAATCTGAAGACAGAAACGGGGGGGACATGCTGAGGACACGCTGAGGACATGCTGAGGACACCCTGAGGACATGCTGAGGACATGCTGAGGACACCCTGAGGACACCCTGAGGACATGCTGAGGACACCATGGGAACACCCTGAGGACATGCTGAGGACACCATGGGAACACCCTGAGGACATGCTGAGGACATCCTGAGGACACGCTGAGGACACCCTGAGGACATGCTGAGGACATGCTGAGGACACCCTGAGGACATGCTGAGGACATGCTGAGGACACCCTGAGGACATGCTGAGGACACCCTGAGGACATGCTGAGGACACCCTGAGGACATGCTGAGGACACCCTGAGGACATGCTGAGGACATGCTGAGGACACCATGGGAACACCCTGAGGACATGCTGAGGACACCCTGAAGACATCCTGAGGACACGCTGAGGATACGCTGAGGACACCCTGAGGACATGCTGAGGACACCATGGGAACACCCTGAGGACACGCTGGAAGAGGAACGGGGCCTTCCCCAAACTGTTCCCTGGATGTTTATGATAAGGGGACTGAATGAAGTGAATAATTTAGGGAGGGGTCCTACCTGCTCCTCCTTCAGCTCCCTGTTCTCCTTCTGTTCTCTCTTTAGCTCCTTTTGGGGTTCCTTCTTTGGTTCCTCCTTTAGCTCCTTCTTGGGTTCCTCCTTAAGCTGCTTCTTCGGTTCCTCCTTTTGGGGCTCCTTCTTTGGTTCCTCCTTTAGCTCCTTCTTGGGTTCCTCCTTTAGCTCCTTCTTGGGTTCCTCCTTAAGCTCCTTTTTCGGTTCCACCTTAAGCTCCATCTTCGGTTCCTCCTTGGGTTCCTTCCTTGGTTCCTGCTTGGGCTCCTCCTTGGGTTGGTTGCTCGGTTCCTTCTTCTGCACCTCCTTGCTGGGTTCCTTGCTGGGTCCCTGGCTGGCTCCCTGGCTGGGTTCCTTGCTGGGTTCCTTGCTGGCTCCCTGGCTGGGTTCCTTGCTGGGTTCCTTGCTGGGTCCCTGGCTGGGTTCCTTCCTTGGTTCTTTCTGAGGTATCGGTGTCTGACCCGTTGGAGGCTGTGGTTGGATCTTGCTGACCGGTTCTTTTTTCTCGGTTCTATTAAACACAAAAACATCGTCCCTTTAATGAAGCCGATAACGGAGACGCACCTCCACCCGACTCCCATAACGGAGACGCACCTCCACCCGACTCCCATAACGGAGACGCACCTCCACCCGACTCCCATAACGGAGACGCACCTCCACCCGACTCCCATAACGGAGACGCACCTCCACCCGACTCCCATGACAGAGACGCACCTCCACCCGACTCCCATAACGGAGACGCACCTCCACCCGACTCCCATAACAGAGACGCACCTCCACCCGACTTTGATAACGGAGACGCACCTCCACCCGACTCCCATAACGGAGACGCACCTCCACCCGACTCCCATAACGGAGACGCACCTCCACCCGACTCCCATAACAGAGACGCACCTCCACCCGACTCCCATAACGGAGACGCACCTCCACCCGACTCCCATAACAGAGACGCACCTCCACCCGACTCCCATAACGGAGACGCACCTCCACCCGACTCCCATAACGGAGACGCACCTCCACCCGACTCCCATAACAGAGACGCACCTCCACCCGACTCCCATAACGGAGACGCACCTCCACCCGACTCCCATAACAGAGACGCACCTCCACCCGACTCCCATAACGGAGACGCACCTCCACCCGACTCCCATAACGGAGACGCACCTCCACCCGACTCTGATAACGGAACGGTACCTGGGCGCGGGTGGCGGTTCTCCTGCAGGGCGTCGGCGGCGTCCAGCTTCTCGTTCCTGCTGTTCAGCTCGGAGACGTCCGGGTGGTCGGGCTCCACCACGCCCCACTCGCCCGGGTGCGAGACCCACAGCCCGAACGGACTCTGCACGGGGGACTCCACGCTGCCCTCCTCCACCTACACGCACAACAGGAGGAGGTGTTAGAACCGCACCGCTCGCACTCTCAGAACCACCCCTCCCCCCGCCTTCTGTACCCCCCACCCCCGACTTCTGTGCCCCACCCACCCCCGCCTTCTGTACCCCCCCCCCCCCCCGTAGTTCTAGCCACCTCCGTGGTTCTGCAGTTTAAACTTTAACCTTTAAGTTTAATAAAGCGGACGTCCTGATACTTTTGCTCGTCTTCGATAATTAAATGAAATCAATTAAAATGAAACGACGTGAAGGCAAAGTTAAAACAACGAAACGGAGAAATAAATAACTTTCAAATAAAAAAAAGAACCACAGAACGGAAATGAGGACATGTGAGGACATGTGAGGACGGAAGACGACGGTTCTGCAGAATAAAAAAGAGAAATGATGATTAAAGAACAAACAATAATCAATGAAATCAATACAATCAATGATGTCATCAGAAGCAAATCAATCAACTGAATAACGGGACAGAGGGACAGAGAGAGGGACAGAGACAGAGAGAGACAGAGGGACAGACAGAGGGATAGAGACAGAGAGAGATAGAGGGACAGACAGAGGGACAGAGACAGAGAGAGATACAGGGACAGACAGAGGGATAGAGACAGAGAGAGACAGAGGGACAGACAGAGGGATAGACGGGGGACAGAGAGAGGGACAGAGAAAGAGAGAGACAGAGGGACAGAGAAAGAGGGACAGAGAAGGAGAGAGATAGAGGGACAGACAGAGGGATAGACGGGGGACAGAGAAAGAGAGCGACAGAAGGACAGAGACAGAGAGAGACAGAGAGCGACAGAGGGACAGACAGGGGGATAGAGAGAGGGACAGAGAAAGAGAGAGACAGAGGGACAGAGAAAGAGGGACAGAGAAGGAGAGAGATAGAGGGACAGACAGAGGGATAGACGGGGGACAGAGAAAGAGAGCGACAGAGAGCAACAGGGGGACAGACAGGGGGATAGACAGGGGGATAGAGAGAGGGACAGAGAAAGAGAGAGACAGAGGGACAGACAGAGGAACAGAGAAAGAGGGACAGAGAAGGAGAGAGATAGAGGGACAGACAGAGGGACAGAGAAAGAGGGACAGAGAAGGAGAGAGATAGAGGGACAGACAGAGGGATAGACGGGGGACAGAGAAAGAGGGACAGAGAAGGAGAGAGATAGAGGGACAGACAGAGGGATAGACGGGGGACAGAGAAAGAGAGCGACAGAGGGACAGAGACAGAGAGAGACAGAGAGCGACAGAGGGACAGACAGGGGGATAAAGAAAGAGGGACAGAGAAAGAGAGAGACAGAGGGACAGACAGAGGGACAGAGAAAGAGGGACAGAGAAAGAGAGAGAGAGGGACAGAGACAGACAGAGAGAGAGAGAGAGAGAGAGAGAGAGACAGAGGGACAGACAGAGGGATTGATAGAGAGAGAGAGAGAGAGAGAGAGACAGAGGGACAGAGACAGAAAGAGACAGAGGGACAGACAGAGGGATTGATAGAGAGAGAGAGACAGAGGGACAGAGACAGAAAGAGACAGAGGGACAGACAGAGGGACAGATGAGGTAAGAGGACAGTGCATGAATCATAACGAAACGTCAGTTTAATTCAGACTCCTCCTCCTCTTCCTCCTCCTCTTCCTCATTCTCCTCCTCTTCATGTTCTAAAGGACACGCTGATGAGGTTCTAACCTACACTGACTGCTGGAACCCTGCCAGATCCCCCGGCCTCCTCCTCCTCCTCTTCCTCCCTATCCATATTTAATCAGAGGGGGCGTGGCCCTGTGGACGTTCCTCCTCCTCCTCCTCCTCCTCCTCTTCCACAGACCGGATCCTCCGTGTTCCGGTTCCGCTCTACAGAGAGAACCTCGGGCGTTCTAAACGTTCCCATCACGGCATGCATGCTGCTACCTAACGGCGGTTATCACCTTGTCCTGCGGGGGGCGCTCACTGTCCGAGTCCGAGTTGGAGCGCTGCGGGGGGGCGGGCTGCAGGGCCGTGACGCTCAGCGAGCGCCGGTTCTCCTCTCGGAACCGCTCCGTGGTCCGGTCCTGCGGGGGGGCGTGTTCTACCTGCTCCACGTCCTGTGACCGGTCCACGCCAGAGAAGAGGATTGGTATGTTCTCCTCGTCGGGGCTCAGCTGGGTGGTGCTGGTGCAGGTGGAGGGTTCCGCGTCCCACTCGGGAGTCATTTCGTTCGACTCGTCCTCCGATTCGTCATGAGGAACATCCGGAACCTCGGATCCGCCTCCATCACCCGGTCCATCAGCAGACGGTATGTCCTCAGTCCCCTCGGATGTTCCGCGTTCTGCGCAGTCCGTCGGCTCAGGAATCGATTCGTCCGGATGAATCGTTTGGTCTTCGGTTGCGTCAGAACACGGAGTGCTGGATGTCCTCCCGACGTTCTGGGCGTCAGACTGACCGGCGGTCCTCTTCTGATCTCGGTTCTCCGTTGGACGCTCCTCCTCCTCGTTGGAGATCCGAAGACGATCAGGTTCTGGATCTTTTGGGATCTCGGCCACGAATTCCGGATCTTCTGTCGGAGTCCGAGTTGAGATCTGCGGAGAACCGAGTTCAGGACGGATCGGATCGGGCCGATCGTCTTCGGGTCCGGGTTCTGACGCCAGTTCGTCGGACGTCCGCGGGTCCTGCAGCTGAGGACGTACGTCTTCATCTTCTCCAACCTCAGTCCCGGTTCCCTCCATTTGGGACGGTTCCGCCGGCGTACAGATCCGATCGAACTCGGACTCGGAAGACATTAGATCATCACGTTGTGCGTCCTCCTCCCCAAACATCTGCGGAGGTTCAAGGGGACTCATGTTCTCCGGTTCTGGATTTGAAGCACGACTGACCTCCACCTCAACCTCAGTGATCTCCACCGTGGACTGTCCTGTGGGTTCCAAGTTCTCCAGCCCAAGATCAGAGCCGATCTGATCTGTATGTTCTTCCTGGACTTCCGGGCGTCCAGAAGGACTCACGTCTTCAGGAACCCGAGACGGTTCCGGCAGGAACGTGTCCCTGTCCTCTGGTTCTGATTCTGAAAGCAGCTCGTCCGGATCCTGCAGGATCTGATCGATGTCCTCGATCTCCTTCAGGCTGGGATGTCTGCATGTGTGTTCTCCTGCAGGGTCACCAGGAGACATCTCAGGTGGTTCCTCATCCAGACCTAAACAGGGTTCCTCAGCGTCTTCTTCACTGCCGGATATGGAGATTCTCTCGTACTGAACGACGTGATATTCTGCATCGTCTTCAAAAGACGGTTCTGCTCCACTAACGGGGGATGCAGGAGCTACATCAGAACATTCAGCTGGCGGAGACATCAGAACCTCCGAGAATGCACGGTCGGTATGACCGGGATAGAACCCGGAGTCACCGTCTCCACACGTGGACCCTCCTTCAGCGGTTCCACGTTAACACGGTCCCCGTGGTCCTCGTTTGGGGGCTCCTCTTCTTTAAGCTCCAGAATGTACCGGAACGCCTCCTCCTCCTCGGACAGCAGCGTGGACCGGGCGTCCAAGCTGAGCGAGAAGTTCCCCTCGTCCATCAGCATCTCCACGTCTTTTAGAACCCGCTCCGAGTCCAGCGGCGACCCCAGCGAGGTCAGATCGGCGGGCGAGGAGGCATCCCCGAGCGAGTCGGTGCTGCAGGATGGCTGGAACTCGCTGGGCGTCTCGGCCCAGGAATCGGCGGAGTCCAGGGCGGAGTCCAGGGCGGAGTCCAGGGCGGAGTCCAGGGCGGAGTCCTGGGCGGAGTCCTGGGCGGAGTCCATCAGGGACGGTCGGGTGGAGCTGGAGTCGGAGGACATCTCCTTGTTCAGGCTCAGGGCTCGGACCAGAGGGCGACTCTCGGTGGTACTGGGGCTGGAACCGAGCGAGGAGTCCTCGCTGTCCCACGGCCGGTCCTCCACGGTGCGGGCCCTGACGGGGGGGCGTCTCCGCGCCTGGTCTTCGGCGAAGGAGGAGATAAAGATTTTGGGCGGCAGCTGAACCCACTCCCTTTTCACTACAGAGCACTTTTCCCGCTTCCTCGGAACGCCGTTCCTAAGCGCCGGCTCAGCCGAGCGCACACTGACCTTGTTGCGCTCCCGGAAATCCGCCTGCTCGTCCTTCGGGAGACAGCAATGGACAGCAGACAGGTGATGGCACCAACAACTAACCAATCATTATTCACGACCGCACCAGCGACTCGCAGGGTCCTACCTCCTCGATCCCCGGGAAGTGCTCCAGGAACTGGGAGACGTAGGTCATTATGGACTGCTGGTCCGGATGGTTCAGGGTCACATCTGTAACGACATCACACAACATCTAACACCAGGCTATGAGTGACCCAGCAGAACATCTGGGGTAGCGTTGGGGTACCTTCAGGTTCCAGGAGTCGTGGGATCCCGAGGCTGTAATGTGCCGTCCTGAAGGCCTCCTCGATGTTCTCCCTGGGAGACCTGAGCAGGGCTCTCCTCATGTCCACCAGGCTCGGGTCGATAGACTTGATGACGGCCAGGAACGCCATGCCGCTCGCCCAGCTCTTCCCGAAATCGTGGACCGCCACACCGTACCTAGATCACAGGAGCACAAGGGTACACGGCATTACGCCGGCGGTCCATTCCCAGGAGAACCCAGGCTCCTTGGCACTCGACTCTTTACTCGTCAGGGAAATCTTGTCGTACTTGCGCGTTCTTCTCTGGACCCAGTGCAGCAGGGTCTTTATGACCCGCCCGTGATCCCGCGGAACCGCCGACGGCTTCCTGTCGTCCGATGGCGTGCTAGACTGCGAGACGTCCGAATCCGAGCTGTTGGGGATGGAGGACAGGCTGGACGAGGAAGGGAACTGGTTCCGTATGTTTCCCGTCAGCTCCTTGATCTGGTGGCAAGCCGAACCAATTAGAACCTCGTTAGTGAGATCAGAAGGTGCTGGACCATCTCCAAAAAGAACCCCAGAGCCGTTCTGATCTGCGTTCTGAGGGTCCACCTGCCGACGTGGTCACCTGGAAAAACAGGATGATGTTCCAGATGAGTCCGAGCACGATGGACGAGTTGCCGTCCGCCACGTCGGCCGCGTCGATGCTGACCAGCTTCACCTGAACACACCAACATCTCAGCGTCAGAACCTCACCACCAGAACCTCACCGCTCAGCGACAACGGCAGGACCAACTCACGTTCCGCTCCTCCAGGAAGGTCAGAACCCGGGCGATGTTGTTCAGCCTGAAGATGCGGTGCGCTGACGGCTTGAACTCATGCAGCTGAAAAAGATCAAACACACGGTGAGCCTCCTGCAGGAGAACCTCCAGACCTGCAGGTGGCGGGTGGAGTAGATCCTGTGACCTGAGAGGAACCTCAGAGGGACGTCAGAGGGACCTGAGTGGGACCTGAGTGGGACCTTAGAAGAACCTGAGCGGGAACAGATAGTAACCTAAGAGGGATGTCAGCGGGACCTCAGAGGGGAAACTGAGAGGGACTTGACGGGTGGAGTAGATCCTGTGACCTGAGAGGAACCTCAGAGGGACGTCAGAGGAACCTGAGAGAGACCTTGTAAGAACCTGAGAGGGACCAGAGTAACCTATGAGGGATGTCAGAGGAACCTGAGAGGGACCAAAGAGTAACCTAAGAGGAACCTGAGAGGAACCTGAAAGGGACCTAAGAAGGTCCTGAGCTCAGAAGAACCTGAGAGGGAACAGAGAGCGGAACCTGAGATGAACCTCAAAGGAACCTGAAAGGAACCTGAGATGAACCTCAGAGGAACCTGAGATGAACCTGAGATGAACCTCAGAGGAACCTGAAAGAAAACTGAAAGGTACCTAAGAAGGTCCTGAGTGGGTCCTGAGTAGGACCTCAGAAGAACCAGAGAGTGACCTTAGAGGAACCTGAGATGAACCTCAGAGGAACTTGAGAGGGACCTGACAGAGACCTAAAAGGGACCTGAATGGGACTTAAGAGGAACCTAAAAAGGAACCAAGAGGAACCCGAGGGGAACCTCAGAGGTTCTGACGTTGTAGTCTCACCAGCCGGCATCCTGACAGCTCCTCCAGCAGCGCCATCAGAACCCTGCCATCCTGAATATCACGGAACAGATCCTGCACCACCAACGGAGGATTACACTGCACACACACACACACACATCATGGAGAGCTCAGTTCTGGATCATCACGTTTTGCAGACAGTCAGGAGGGCCTTCCCCTCAGAGACAGAGGTGTGATTGTTATTTGGGTGGAGGATCTGCACTGTGGAGGCTTTGTACAGAAAACAAAGAGCTCATCACTGAGAGCGCCTCCACTCAGAACCGAGGTTCCATCAGCACACTGACGCTACACCGCACGCGTGTGTGTGTGAGTGTGTGTGTGAGTGTGTGAGAGTGTGTGTGTGTGTGTGAGTGTGTGTGTGTGTGTGTGAGTGTGTGAGTGTGTGTGAGAGTGTGTGTGTGTGTGTGTGTGTGTGTTCTCACCTTTTCGAGATGGAGATTCATCCACCGAGTGAACGTCCGCTTCTGAACCACTTCTCTCTCCACTGAAAACACACACACACACACACACACACACACACACACACACACACACACACACACACACACACACACACACACATATTAGAACCTGACTCAATAACACAATCACACACACGCACACACACATTAGAACCTGACTCAATAACACAATCACACACACACACACACACACACACACACACATTAGAACCTGACTCAATAACACAATCACACACACATTAGAACCTGACTCAATAACACACACACACAAACACACACAATAGAACCTGACTCAATAACTCAATAACACAATCACACACACACACACACACACACACTAGAACCTGACTCAATAACACACACACACACACACATTAGAACCTGACTCACTAACACAATAACACAATCACACACACACACACACACACACATTAGAACCTGACTCAATAACACAATCACACACACACAATCACACACACACACACACACACATTAGAACCTGACTCAATAACACAATCACACACACACAATCACACACACACACACACACACATTAGAACCTGACTCACTAACACAATCACACACACACACACACACACACACACACATTAGAACCTGACCCACTAACACAATCACACACACACACACACACACATTAGAACCTGACTCAATAACACAATCACACACACATTAGAACCTGACTCAATAGCACAATTACACACACACACACACACACACACATTAGAACCTGACTCAATAACACAATCACACACACACACACACACACACATTAGAACCTGACTCAATAACACACACACACACAAACACACACATTAGAACCTGACTCAATAACACAATCACAGACTCACACACACACACACACACACATTAGAACCTGACTCAATAACACAATCACGCACTCACACACACACACACACACACTCTCACACTCCTCCTCCGCACACACACACACACACACACACACTCCTCCACACGCTCCTGATTCTAAACTTTCTTTATAATTATAGAACTCAGGACCTCCATGCTGAAACGGGGAGTGTGTGTGTGTGTGTGTGTGTGTGTGTGTGTGTGTGTGAGTGTGTGTGTGTGTGTGTGAGTGTGTGGGGGTCACCACATTGGACCGACCCCCCGTCACATGGTGAGGACGAGCTGCAGCTCATTCACTCTCTCATTAATCATTCAGATAATCGGTCACCATGGCGACGGGCACCAAACCTCCACCGGTCAGCGGAGCCGCAGAGTCACGGTCAGCTTCGGATTACCGATTCATTCCTGACCTTTGACCAATCGAAGCGAACCCGTCGAAAAACGGAACTCGCCGGCGACGCAGACGTCCGGCGCCGAGCCCCCCGGGGGCGGGTCATGTGACCACGCTGGCACGCGGTCCGCTGGCACGGTCTAAACAGAGCGCGCTGGCACTCGAGGGTTCTCCCGCGCGGCGGGTGGATGACCCAAAGAGAACCGGTCTGTTCTCCGGGGGGACGAGGGGGAGACACTCCAGAACCGGCTTTCATTCATTAGACAGCGCAGAGAGAGAGAGCGGCCCCCCTGATCCACCGGGGGGGGGGGGGGGGGGGGGGGGGGGGGGGGCACTGAGGGGCCGGTGAGGGGCCCAATCCATACCAAAACCTTTAATCACAATCAAAAACAATTCAAATCTAAGGCGGCATGGTGGCTTAGTGGTTTAGCATGTTCTCCTCTCAGCACTAGGGATTCCCAGTTCAAATCCCCATCTGGGTGGAGTTTCCATGTTCTCCCCGTGTCTGCGTGGGTTTCCTCCGGGTTCTCCGGTTTCCTTCCACAGTCCAAAAACATGGATCAAGGTCAATTGAGTTCTCCCAATTGCCCCATATAGAGTGTGTCTGTGTAAGTGAGTTTGTGTCCAGCGATTGATTGCCCCCCTGTCCTGGGTGTATCTGCCCAGCGCCCGAGACGTTCTCCCCTGGTTGGGCATGGGGAACCCTCCCCCCCGCGACCGTAATAGAGGATAAAGCGGGAGATAATTAATGAATGAATTAAAATTTAAAAACGATGACATCATAACATGCTATATATAGGGAGGTTTTTAAGTGCTGGGATAGGCTCCAGCACCCCCCCCCCCGACCCTGATCATTATCATATCATTAACCGGTGGCTGAGTTGGCGGGGTGGTGGTGGTGGTTGGTGGTGTTGATCGGTGTTGACACTTTTTAACCCGTCCACGGAGTTCTGCAAACGTTCTCAACATGTTCCCATAGAACCGTGAAGCACCTCGACACCACCCCCTGGGGGCCATGCGCCGCCGCCGCGCACCACACGTCTCATCCATCACGGCCGCCCGAGGCCCTGAAGTCATTTGCAGAAATTAGACTAACAAATCGTCCCCGCGGCGCCCCAGTCAGCGGGGCCTCTCCCGGCAGCTCTACAGCGCGCCCACGAAGGATCCGTCCGGAGAACCCAGACCCCCCCCACCCCGAGACCCGGGGAGATTTTAACGTTCTGCGTGCGGAACCCCGGCGCCCGCGACCTCCTCCGATCGGACGGCGCGATGCCGATATGCAAACGAGGCGGCGGCACACTCATGAAATATGCAAATGAGGCTGATTCAAATGTTCCTGGACGTCCCCATGTGAGCGAGGCAGCTGGACACCGAGGACGAGGCGGGACACCAGCAGCGCCGACGTGGAACGCGTCTATTGGCTCGATCCGTTCGCGTTTAATCGCAGATCGCCGGCAGCCAATCAGAGCGATTGAAGAAGGAGAGCCCGCCCCCCCCACCCCTTCTGCGTACGTGAGCTCACGGATGTCTGAGATTGGCCAGCCCTCCGGGACCTCCATGTCACGGCTGGTCTGCTCGCAATCGCAGTTCCAATTCATCCCAAGTGTCTCAAATGGACGCGGAACCTTCCCTGAACTTCAAATACAACAGAACACTCCCACCATCAAAACCAAAGGGCCGGGACAGGCCTCAATCGGCAAGTCCCCTTAAAGAAGTGTGGAAGCAGTTTAGGGAAGCAGCCGATTCACCTTGAATCCAGAGGAAACCCACACGGACACGGGGAGAACATGCAAACTCCGACCAGATTGGGATTCGAACCTGGAGCCATTATACCTCAATTTAAGTTTCATCATCAGTCTCTTCCCTCTGTCCCCCCCGTCGTCCCCTTTGTCCCCCGTAGCCCCTCTTTAGTCCCTCTTTAGTCCCCCCTGTACTTCCTTTGTCTGTAGGCCCTTTGTAGTCCTCTTTGTCCCCCCCATTGCCACTCTTTAGTTCCGCTGTAGTCCCTTTTGACCCCTGCCCCCCGTAGTCACCCCTATAGTCCCCTTTGCCTCCCCTTTGTAGTTCTTCTGTCCCCGTCCCCACCTGTAGTCTCCTTTGTCCCCCCCTCTTTAGCCTCCTCTGTAGTCTCCATTGTCCCCTTGTCCCCACCTGTAGTCTCCCTTGTCCCCCCTCTGTAGTTCCCCTGTAGTCTTTCCTGTCCCTGTCCCTGCAGGGGACTACAGAACGTCTCAGTCTCTGTGTTTGTTCTAGAGCGGGTTCCTGTGTTTTTCTAAAGAACAGGAGTGGTGCGTTCCGTTAGATTGATCACCCCCCCCCCCTCTGTAGTTCCCCTGTAGTCTTTCCTGTCCCTGTCCCTGCAGGGGACTACAGAACGTCTCAGTCTCTGTGTTTGTTCTAGAGCGGGTTCCTGTGTTTTTCTAAAGAACAGGAGTGGTGCGTTCCGTTAGATTGATCACCCCCCCCCCCCCCCCCCCCCCCGACCGTCCACACACCAGCGGGTCGGCAGCCGGGATAGGAAGCAGTGGCGTTGGGTGGTTACCACTCACAGCGGAACGACCCGAGGTTCTGTTCACAATAAAAGAGCCTAGAACCGTCCTGTGTGTCCAACACACACACACACACACACACACACACACAGAGATGAATCGGAACCCCGACGGTTCAGAGACAGGAAATCCGAGCTGGCGCCGAGCGGGAGGACGGTTCATCTCTGTTTACAGAGGACAGGATCTCAGCTCTCCAGCTGTCCCACTTTCACCCAAGTGGCGGAACGGTTGTGTACCGAGGAGGACGGGCGGAGGTCCTGACGTGGAACGACGAGAACCTCAGACTGGAACGATCAGCGAACGCGCCCGCACCACCGCGTCAGCGTCACCGCAGTGCGGAGCATGATCCACCACCCTGACAACACCTGCTGTGTCCATGGTCCTGACCCTCAGAGAGACAGAGGGACGGAGTGGAACCGTAGAACTACAAACCCCATCTGTACGGGGGTGGAGGTGGCACTACCACACTACCCCTAAACAAAAGGGGGCGCCGGTTTACACTGATGTTAGGCTCCGCCCACATCCGATAACACAACGCCATGAAGTCATCATCCAAATGACGCGGGACTCGAACGGAACCGCAAACCTCTGCTCCACCACCCTAAACCTCATGCTCATAAACGTGCATCATGTACATCATCACGTCGGCCCCTCGACCTCACCGAGGCCTATCCCAGCACAACAGCGCGGGGGAGGTCGGGCGCCGCGGTCAGACGGACTCGAGGTTTAACGGCGAGCTTCACGGGGGCGGGGCTGAGGACGCGTCCTGATTGGTCCAGCAGTTTAATGGAGCAACATTCATTCCTGGATTTATTTTATAAGCTCCTAATCAGGGTGCTGGGATAGGCTGCAGTCGACACTCCTGTAGAGGGAAACACCCCGGATTGGCCTCTGATCTTTTAAGACAGGTGTATGAGCGCAGAACCAGCACCACCTCATCCACCGCCTGAAATCGCCCCCGCTCCGCGTCGCCTCCACCCCAACCCCCCCCCCCCCCACGGCTGTGAGGAGGAGGAGGAGGAGCGTGTGTGGGTGGAGGCGCCGTGGGAACGTCACAGAGCCCCCCGGAGGTTCTGTAAGCGCAGCGGGGGCTGCACCTCCACGCGTCTCTGCAGACGGTGCAGGTGGCGCCGGCGCGGCGCACCACCACCCTCGCGCTCGCATCAGCTCGGGTTGCCCTCTCATCAGCTCGGGTTGCCCTCTCATCAACACCTTTAATCTGATTATAATCCGCTTCAAGCCCAGAGATCGATCTGAGACGTTCTCCACCTCCCGGCGCTCTCGGCTGGTGGTGCAGAGTGAACGGGTTGCCAGATTCACGCCCCGCCGGTCATACGCATCGTCACGCTGCCGGGATAGGAACCGAAATACGGGGGTGTGTGTTGTTAACGTGCATCGTGGGTGATCGGGTGACTGTGTGTTATGAGCGCAGTGTTCGCAGCATACACACACACACACACACACACACACACACACACACACACACACACGGTCGGCAGGGCGTTCAGACGTCGCCGTGGCAGCGGACGCCATGATGACGGTCACACAACACACAGAGCCGCGGGGCATGGGGGGGGGGGGGTTGAGGGGGTGTTGAGGGGGTAGTCTTAAGAAAGGCTGGATCAGCCGGCCCTCAGGGTGGGGGTGGGGGCACTGTGTGTGTGTGTGTGTGTGTGTGTGATGTGGGGACGTGGCTCACTGACCCAAAGACCTGAAGACCTAAAGATTCAAAGACCTGAGAACCTAAAGACGTAACGACCTGAGAACCCAAACATCTGAGGACCCAAAGACTATAAGACCTAAAGACCTGAGAACCTAAAGACGTAAAGACCTGAGGACCCAAACACTATAAGACCTAAAGACCTGAGAACCTAAAGACGTAACGACCTGAGGACCCAAACATCTGAGGACCCAAAGACTATAAGTCCTAAAGACCTGAGAACCTAAAGACGTAACGACCTGAGGACCCAAACATCTGAGGACCCAAAGACTATAAGTCCTAAAGACCTGAGAACCTAAAGACGTAACGACCTGAGGACCCAAACATCTGAGGACCCAAAGACTATAAGACCTAAAGACCAGAGAACCTAAAGACGTAACGACCTGAGGACCAAAACATCTGAGGACCCAAAGATTATAAGACCTAAAGACCTGAGAACCTAAAGACGTAACGACCTGAGGACCCAAACATCTGAGGACCCAAAGACTATAAGACCTAAAGACCAGAGAACCTAAAGATGTAACGTCCTGAGGACCCAAACATCTGAGGACCCAAAGACTATAAGACCTAAAGACCTGAGAACCTAAAGACGTAACGACCTGAGGACCCAAACATCTGAGGACCCAAAGACTATAAGACCTAAAGACCTGAGAACCTAAAGACGTAACGACCTGAGGACCCAAACATCTGAGGACCCAAAGACTATAAGACCTAAAGACCTGAGAACCAAAAGACGTAACGACCTGAGGACCCAAACATCTGAGGACCCAAAGACTATAAGACCTAAAGACCTGAGGACTCAAAGATCTGAAAACAAACACATAAAGACCTGAGAACCTAAAGACCTAAAGACGGAAGGACTTAAAGATCTAAAGACATAAAGACCTGAGGACCCAAAGACTTCAAAACCTAAAGACCTAAAGACGTGAGGACTTAAATATCTAAAGACCTAAAGACAAAGACCTGAAAACCTAAAGACATAAAGACCTGAAGAATTCAAGACTATAAGACCTAAAGACCTAGATACTTCAACACCTAAAGACATAAAGACCTGTAGACTGAGGACATGAGGACGGTAAAACAGAAACGATCATAAACGTTTCATTCAGACGGCTATGACTTCATTGTTAAACTCTTGGCAACCCGCGGGTCCTGCTTCAGCCTGCTGCCGCCGCCGGTCAGTTGCATTGTGGGTGTTTTTAATCACAGCGGGCGGGCGACCCGGTTCGAGCGGCGGCGGGACGAACACAGCAGATTCAAACATCTGAACAGGAAGTGACCTCATCTGGAACCTGCAGTTTAATGAGCTCATGGATATGGGGGGAGGGGCAGGGGGGGATATGATGTGATGTCATCAATCATCTCCATCTTAAAGTCAGATGAACTGACCTCAGAGCAGCTCAGAGGACAACGCTCAGAGGACAGAGCTCAGAGGACACGCTGTGGACCCCACAGAGAACTCTGAGAACCGTTCAGTCCACTGGTTCCTGCTCCAGTCCACAAGGTGGGGGTCATACTGACCTCGACCTCATCCAATGAGAACACGGAGTTCACACCAGGTCCTCTCACCCAACATCCACCTCACGCCGACCACACGGTGACCCCACGCTAACCCTTCCCAAAAGCCACACATACCCCACGCCAACCCCACACCAGCACTACACAAACACATCGACCCCATAACAACAACCCTCCACCAACCCCATAATCAACCACACACCAACCCACCACCAACCCCACATAAACCACATAAACCTCACATCAACCACACGCCAACCCCACATCAACCACGTCAACCCCACAATAACCCCACATCAACCACGTCAACCCCACAATAACCCCATATCAATCACACGCCAACCCGCCACCAACCCCACATCAACCACAACAACCACATGCCAACCCTCCCCAAAAGCCACACCAGCACTACACAAATACGTCAACCCCATAACAACAACCCTCCACCGACCCCATAATCAACCACACGCCAACCCGCTGCCAACCCCACATCAACCACGTCAACCCCACACATCAACCCCACATCAACCACACGCCAACCCGCTGCCAACCCCACATCAACCACACACCAACCCGCCACCAACCCCACATAAACCACGTCAACCCCACAATAACCCCACATCAACCACATATGAACTCCATAGCACCACTACAACCTCACAACAACCACACACCAACCCGCCACTAACCCCACATCAACCACAATAACCCCCTTATCAAGCACATCAACTCCTCAACAACCCCACAACAAGCACATCAACTCCTCAACAACCCCACAACAACCACACGCCAACCCGCCACTAACCCCACATCAACACCATCAACTCCTCAACAACCTCACAACAACCACATTAACTCCTCAACAACCCCACAACAACCACATCAACTCCTCAACAACCCCACAACAAGCACATCAACTCCTCAACAACCCCACAACAACCACACGCCAACCCGCCACTAACCCCACATCAACACCATCAACTCCTCAACAACCTCACAACAACCACATTAACTCCTCAACAACCCCACAACAACCACAACTCCAACTCCTCAACAACCCCACAACAAGCACATCAACTCCTCAACAACCCCACAACAACCACACGCCAACCCGCCACTAACCCCACATCAACACCATCAACTCCTCAACAACCCCACAACAACCACATCAACTCCTCAACAACCCCACAACAACCACATCAACTCCTCAACAACCCCACAACAACCACATCAACTCCTCAACAACCCCACAACAACCACACGCCAACCCGCCACTAACCCCACATCAACACCATCAACTCCTCAACAACCTCACAACAACCACATCAACTCCTCAACAACCCCACAACAACCACACGCCAACCCGCCACTAACCCCACATCAACACCATCAACTCCTCAACAACCTCACAACAACCACATTAACTCCTCAACAACCCCACAACAACCTCACAACACCCACACGCCAACCCGCCACTAACCCCACATCAACTCCACGACAACCTCACATCAACACCATCAACCCCACATCAACCTCATTAATCCCACAACAACCCCACTACAACCACGTCAACTCCACAACAACCCCATATCAACCACTATAACCCCACATCA